>JAECXW010000872.1:0-20776 GCA_018153365.1 Drosophila fuyamai | reverse complement strand
ATAACCCCATAACTCGTGCGCATCAGCAGCACTATAACACATTGCGTAGCCGGGAGACACGCCTACAGCGGAGGCTTCGAGAGCAACAAATTCAGGAAATGGCCGCGGAAAGATTAATCACATATAGGAGCAGTACCCAAAATCGTCAGGCGGAATCTTTAAGGCAGTCGCAGCGAAATATTGCTGCTAGAGCTGAACTTTCCGCAGATGAAAGGGAGGATCAACGGGTATTACAGCGCCGGAGGAGCCGAAACACTGCGCGGGAACAATATCTTCGAAACATTAAGGACGGACCAACAAAAATATGTACATGCTGTGGAGGAACATGGTTTTCATCCCAGGTAAGTGGTTTGAATCAATTTCTTATATCTTCTAAGTTCCCCAATATGAACGTAGGCAACTCATTTTATTTAAGTAGGAAATTTCCGAGTCCGTCCGGTATATATCTATACTGCAGTACATGCCGTCAAGCTGTTTCCAAAGGCAGACTAACATCTCTTTGTCTTTCCAATGGCTTAGACTTTCCAGAAATTCCGGAGTGCCTTAAAAACTTAACGTGTCTGGAAGAGCGCCTTATTTCTCCTCGAATTCCGTTTATGCGCATTATCTCCTTAGGATATGAAAGGCAATGCGGAACAAGAGGAGCGGTGGTAAATGTCCCTATTTCTGTCCCAGACACTGTAAGTGCGCTTCCCCGATCGTTTAATTCCGCACATGTAATCCAAGTTCACCTTAAAAGGAAACTGGAATACTCCCATAATTTTATGACAGAAACTATTCGACCAGCTCGGGTCCTTGAAGCTGTACGGTATTTAGTTAACACTGAACTGTACAGAAAACACAATATCATATTTGATAATGACTGGCTTAACCAAGTTGGCGATAGGGAAGAATTACCTTTTATCGCAGATGAATCTGATCGAGAAGAAGTTGAACAACTATTGCGACAACAGCTTTATTCTCAACAAATCGATCAACAAGAAGAAGAGCTAAATCCAGGCGGTCATGAAACTTTATTAGAAAATAACAATACTGAGCTCGAACGTATTGCTTTGGCCCCTGGGGAAGGCCGCCGTCCAACAAACCTAACCCTAGATGAAGATGCGGAAGAACTTTCGTTCCCAACTATATCTTGCGGTGAAATATTTAAGGCCAATGTGACCTATGCAAAGAAAGCTAGATCACAGAATCGCTTCTACGACCGTCGTTGTGCAGTGGTACCTAAAGTCCTTTATATGTACAAGTTTTATGAGATGCAGCGAATTCAAAACACAATTTCCATCGCCCTACGAAAAAAAGTCAGGTGCGGTAACTGCTGCAAATATAAGGGATGAATCATTTGTTGACAGATTTGTACAGCATGACGACGGGTATCATATTCTTAAAGGTCTACGTTCCGCCCCAGCTCATTGGGAGGCTGAAAAAAAAAAGGTTTTGCCATGATAAGACAATTTGGGTTGCCTACATTTTTCATAACTCTTTCCGCTGCTGAATCTAGATGGAACAAGAGAGAACGCTATAGTCGGGTGCCCCGACTATCAGATACCCGTTACTCAGGTAAAGGGAGTGCGAGGGAGATGGAGATAGAAACTTTGATCACGCATAACTTTTTAACGAATGGTCCGATTTGAAAAATTTCTTCTACATTTCGATAGGTATTGATAAACACAATAAAACTGCATTTTTACTTTTCCGAAATATTTAAATTTTTAAAATCGTATATAAGCGATTGTGGGCGTTAAAGGGGGCGTGGCACCTTTTTGAAACAAACTTGCGCTGCGTAGGAACTCCTAGAATCTGCATGCAAAATGCGAATCTTCTAGCTTTTATAGTTTCCGAGATCTCAGCGTTCATACGGACAGACAGACAGACGGACAGACGGACAGACGGACAGACGGACATGGCTATATCGACTCGGCTAGTGACCCTGATCAAGAATATATATACTTTATAGGGTCGGAAACGCTTCCTTCTACCTGTTACATACTTTTTGCACGAATACAATATACCCTTTTACTCTACGAGTAACGGGTATAATGAGCTGTTAGTTATTATTTCTCTTTTGGTGGATGGCAAAAATATAAATGAGGACGAAGCGGCAGCTCTTTCGAGTACCGAAAAAGCTCGCTTAATCCGATCTGACCCAGTAACATGCTCCCGTTACTTTGACTACAGGCTCCGACAATTGCTGAAAGTTTTCAAAAGTTCTGAGTTTCAGCACAGGGGATCGCCACACTCTCATGGCATGTACTGGCTTTCTGAAGCTCCAAGGCTGGACGGAGCAGAGAATTGCGATCAAGTTATACGTTTTGTTGATCGATTTATTACTACTAGCGGAGAAGATCCTGAATTGCAAGAATTTATTCAATACCTGCGCCATAAGCACAGCTCTTCATGTTTAAGAGTGCTGCGTGGCCAGGAATTCTGCCGCTTCAATATGCCATACCCTCCAATGCCTGAAACATTGGTTTTATATCCATTAGAAGAAAACGAAACCAATGTTGAACATTCTAAAGAATTGTTTAAAAAAATTAAAGAGCTTTTAAAGTCTAGTTCCGATGAAGAAGCAGGCACTTTTAATAATTTTAACCTTTTCCTGACCCACCTTGATACTACATTTGAAGAATATAAGTTTGCCATTCGCTCCAGCCTAAAAAAACCTCAGATATTTCTTCGTCGCAAATTTTCCGACAGGTTGTTAAATGCTTACAACAAAAATATTTTGGGCTTACATAGGGCAAACATGGATATTCAATTTATCCTAGATGCGTACGCGTGTTGTAGTTATATAGTTAACTACATTAACAAATCCAACCGTGGAGTGTCGCAACTCCTTCGCGAAGCAATGACTGAAATAAGTCACGGAAATATTTCAGTTAAAAGAAAACTGCAGCATCTCGGGAGCAAGTTCATTAACGCTACAGAGATTTCTGCCCCAAGAAGCAGCTTCCTGAAAACTCCACTGATATCTTTGAGAAAAACTTACTTGATCGGTATGTACAAAGGCATGAACAATTAGAGTCAATATGTCTTGCAGAATTTGCGGCTTGGTACAAATTCGGCAAGTCCAACTCTCGAACAGAAAGGTCCAACGAAGATTATGATGAACCGATCGACTTGGAACCAGATGAGGAAAACGCCATTGCTGAACAATGTTTCGCACTGCTAGATGGGACTGGTAGTGTGAAAAGGCGTAAGCATGCCTTAATTCTTAGATGGGTTCGCTTTAGCTTAAACTCTTCCCCATCTGATTATTTTAGAGAGCATGTAATGCTTTTCTTTCCATGGAGGAGTGAGGAATCGGAACTTATTTCAAATGACAATGAAAGTACATTCAGAAATAATTTTGAAATAATCAAGGCCAACAAAGAGCAATATGATGTGTTTGATGATATGGAATTGGAGAGGGTTCTTCAAGAATTGCAAAATTTTGATAGAGAACCAAACAGTCATCTTGCTGAGGGGCTTGCCTCCCAATACCTAGATGAAGAGTTTAGAGCCTTGGCAGTACCAAACGTTGGGCAAAACGTAAATGTACTCCAAGATGACATTGAAAATAACCCAGAGGATGGATAACTTCAACTTATTAGACTTCCTCCTTTGGTATCTGAAGACACACTTTGCTCCCTTACTAGGTCGCTTAACTTTAGGCAACGCCAGTATTACGCCCATGTAATGCATAATGTTGCAGCAAAGAACATTTTTTATGAATATGTTGGTGGAGGTTCTGGATTCGGAAAAAGTAGGCTGATTTCAACAATATATCAGTCTATAACGTGGCGGGCGAATAAGCTTCCTGGGGCAACTGATTCTGCAAAGGTTTTACTTTGTGCTCCTACTGGAAAAGCTGCTATTGGGATTGGAGGACTTACGCTTCATTCTGTTTTCTCCCTTCCTGTTAATCAATCTTCGGGTCCGTTAAGACCCTTAAATAATGATTCTTTAAACACTTTGCATTGTAAGTTAATTGACATCCAATTAATTATTATAGATGAAATTTCCATGGTCGGATCGAAAATGCTTGGGTATTTAGATCAAAGACTTCGACAAATTTTTAGAACTCAAGATCTAATTTTTGGTGGAAAATCAATAATAGTGTTTGGAGATCTGAAGCAGCTTAGCCCAGTTGGGGATCGGTGGATATTCCTAGAAAATAGTAATAACCCCTATAACATTCTTGCCGGAGCTAACCTTTGGACTAATTTTAAGTTTTTTGAGTTAACTGAAATAATGAGACAACGGGACGATCACGCGTTTGCTTTGGCATTAAATAATATGTCCGAGGCTAATATGACAGACGCAGATGTAGAGCTTCTTAGGCAAAGAGTTGTTTCACCCACCGAGGTTGCCGATGACGCAATTCATTTGTTCTGCTCTAATGATGAGGTTACCCATTATAATACCTTTAAGCTTGCCCAAATTCAGACTGAAGAGTTCTTTTCAACTGCCATAGATACTGTTAAATCAGCAAATATGTCAGAAAGCAATAGAGTCAGGACGTTAAGAATGGCCCAAAATATGAAAACCTCAGAAACCCAGGGCTTACCATATATTCTTCAGCTAAAAACAACGGCAAAGTATATGGTTACCGTCAATATAGACACAAATGACGGACTAGTAAATGGTGCAACTGGCCAATTAATGCAAATTGACCATTGCATGGTTAACGGCTCCCATATAGTTACAGGACTGTGGATAAAGTTTTCAGATCCTACGGTTGGGGCCATAGCCAGGTCAAAAGTTCGAAGGAATGATAATCCCGGTTGGACTCCCATTCAGAAAACAGCCCGAGTTTTTCAGTGCGGAAATTCAGGACATTCTTCGATTGATCGTAAGCAATTCCCAGTTGTTCCTGATGAGGCTATTACCATCCACAAAAGCCAAGGAGCAACCTACAGCAAAGTCGCAGTGCATCTTAAAAGAGGCATTAAGCGAGCTTCGCTTTACGTAGGATGCAGCAGGGCAACATGCGCATCCGGTCTTTTCCTTTTAGGAGACTTTGTTCCTCCAACTAGATTTGGAGCAACAAATGTCCAAGAAGAACTTCAATGTTTAAGAGGGGAAAAGGCTTTGACTACGCAATACGAATTCTTGTGCAATAGAAATGATGCCATCTCATTGTATTACCACAATGTTGAGTCTCTTCGTGCTCATCACGAAGATATTGCCAACGACAAAATTATTTGTTCCGCAAACTTTTTATGTTTTGTTGAAACCTGGACTCTTCCACATGAAGAGTATAATATAAGGGATTTTGACATTATAAGGAGAATAGATAGCAATCGTTTGAATGGTATTGGGAAGAACGGAATACTCATCTATGCTAAGCAGAGTATTTCGCAAAATGTTGTATTTTTGTTCGAAACAACTAAATCAATAAGCCCGATGAGCACCTATCAATCAATTGCATTTAAATTTCTTGACACGTCATTTTTAATTGTATATAGGAGTCCTAGATTTCCTATTACAAGATTTCGAAATGAAATTAAAGCTGACGTCGAAAAAGTACGCAGAATAGATAATAATAAAGTGGTAATATTAGGAGATTTTAATATTTGCAGATCCTTAAGAACTGATTCTCTGGAGGCAATTTTAAATGCGTATAACCTTTTTGGAACAAACAGCTCTCCAACAACAAAACACCTTACGCAGATTGATTGGATATTTACTGATGCTCGAATTCCGGAAACCCTCGCCCTCATATATGAAACACCATATAGTCATCATGATGGAATTTTCCTCAGTTATAGCTTGTAAAGAAATATAACTATTATATAATAAGCGCTCAATTGTAAATAAATAAAATAAATAGATATAATATAAATTGTAAAAAGATAATTGTATATATATTCTAATTGTATTTATTTTTATTATTTAAGCAAATATAGTTTCCCCCTCGTGGATTGAGACCTTGTCGTGGTGTGGGGGCTGAGTACGTGAATTTCAAAATAAATATCACTGAAACTAGCAACAAACCGATAAAATTAAATAGTTTCATTTACTATAAAGTATCTTGTTATATATTAAAGTTTGATACCCCACGACTGGTTAAGGGTTTCTCTGATAGTTTTATTTTATATTTATTTGTAACCCTACACACTAAAACTTTTACAAATATTGCCGAACACTGTGCAGGTTATTACGCCCCTACAGAAAGTCACCTTAATTTACTTTTACATTTATGAATCAAGGGCAGGTATATACAACCCGATAGTTTGATTTCATATTGCAACCCAGTCTACCTAGACTTTTCCAATTCTTGATTTACATCATACAGGTCAAATGGTAAGGTAACTGATTCACTAATGTACACGTACACAATCCTTTAATTGCATAATCAAAGTAGTTACCTGCACCTTTCTGCACTACGGGATTCTTCGTGAGAAAAGGGAAAAAGGAGCCTTTATATTGACACGTATGCCTAATCCATGGATTAGTCTGTAAATAACAGTCGCCGTATAACAACCTGTTTCTGTGAAGCCTATATTACTTGTATTGTGTACTTTTTTTGTTATTCAAAAGTGAAAAATTAAATTAAAAAGTGATTTAAAGTGATATCTCCTACAATTGATAATTGGTAAGTTTCCGTTAATTTGTTAAAACTGTCCGAATTTTCTGTCTCCCTTTGCTGTTTTAATACACATTATATTTTCCACAATTTAATAATAACAATTGCAGTATTTTGTCTATCTATCAGAAAATTATAAAATTATGTATGTATCAACCGTAAACCAAATACGGGGCATAGTACATAAATTTATCATTTTATCACAATTTCAAAATTCCCTGAATTTAAAATTTTTTAATAACAAACACGTATAATCCCTTTAAATTTTTATTTTTTACGATTTTTTAAACAGCAAAAAAAAAGAGAATGCCACGCGTATCTTCTTTATCTCAGGAACAACGCCGCCAAGCCGCACTGAGGCGCAGCCGAGCCCAATATCGTCAACATGCACCGCAGATAAGGACCCCGAATGCCTTACAATATTGCCGAGACCCGCGCAAGTAATTTGGAACTAGCTGAGGACGCACGCACGCGAAATACGGCAGCACGCCTTGTCAGAAGGCGAAGTGATCGAGTTCGAGCTAGGGAACGCGCACTGAACACTGCTAATCGCGCTACCTGGAGGGCCGATGAAGAAAATCGCAGGCCAGAGCGGGAACAGGACGCTATAGCTCACGCTCAGGCCAGAGCTAACTCCGAGGAGCTCCGACGACAGCAGTCGCAAAATACTGCTAATCGCGCTACTTGGAGGGCCGATGAAGAAAATCGCAGGCCAGAGCGGGAACAGGACGCTATAGCTCACGCTCAGGCCAGAGCTAACTCCGAGGAACGTCGACGACAGCAGTCGCAAAATACTGCTAATCGCGCTACCTGGAGGGCCGATGAAGAAAATCGCAGACCAGAGCGCGTAAGGGACGCTGATGCTCTCAGGATCGTTAGGAATAACCCCATAACTCGTGCGCATCAGCAGCACTATAACACATTGCGTAGCCGGGAGACACGCCTACAGCGGAGGCTTCGAGAGCAACAAATTCAGGAAATGGCCGCGGAAAGATTAATCACATATAGGAGCAGTACCCAAAATCGTCAGGCGGAATCTTTAAGGCAGTCGCAGCGAAATATTGCTGCTAGAGCTGAACTTTCCGCAGATGAAAGGGAGGATCAACGGGTATTACAGCGCCGGAGGAGCCGAAACACTGCGCGGGAACAATATCTTCGAAACATTAAGGACGGACCAACAAAAATATGTACATGCTGTGGAGGAACATGGTTTTCATCCCAGGTAAGTGGTTTGAATCAATTTCTTATATCTTCTAAGTTCCCCAATATGAACGTAGGCAACTCATTTTATTTAAGTAGGAAATTTCCGAGTCCGTCCGGTATATATCTATTCTGCAGTACATGCCGTCAAGCTGTTTCCAAAGGCAGACTAACATCTCTTTGTCTTTCCAATGGCTTAGACTTTCCAGAAATTCCGGAGTGCCTTAAAAACTTAACGTGTCTGGAAGAGCGCCTTATTTCTCCTCGAATTCCGTTTATGCGCATTATCTCCTTAGGATATGAAAGGCAATGCGGAATAAGAGGAGCGGTGGTAAATGTCCCTATTTCTGTCCCAGACACTGTAAGTGCGCTTCCCCGATCGTTTAATTCCACACATGCAATCCAAGTTCACCTTAAAAGGAATACTCCCATAATTATACCCGTTACTCGTAGAGTAAAAGGGTATACTATATTCGTGCAAAAGTATGTAACAGGTAGAAGGAAGCGTTTCCGGACCCTATAAAGTATATATATTCTTGTTCAGGATCACTAGCCGAGTCGATCTATCCATGTCCGTCTGTCCGTCTGTCCGTCTGTCCGTCTGTCTGTCCGTCTGTCTGTCCGTATGAACGCTGAGATCTCGGAAACTATAAAAGCTAGAAGATTGGCATTTTGCATGTAGATTTTAGGAGTTCCTACGCAGCGCAAGTTTGTTTCAAAATGGTGCCACGCCCTCTCTGACGCCCACAAGCCACAAGCTGTGGCCACAGTTTTGATGCTATTATGAAAATTTTTTTTTGATATGTATTTGTTTCGTCAATACCTATCGATTGGCCAAATAAAAGTTTGCCACGCCCACTCTAACGCCCAAAAAACCCATTAAACACTTAAGCCTGGCTAGCGCCTACATTTCCGCCTTTCATAGCGCCATCTAACGGATGACTTTGGAACAGCTGGCCAAGGTGCTCAACAGAGTCAACGTTAATTCTCGATAAGGATTTCTATTAAAGGAAATTACGATGGCTTTCATTTGTCAATAGCGAACTATATCCCAACAACTATGCAAATCAAATCAAGTTAGCCAAATTGGAGGTGTTCCCTGGGTACAGATTTTAACATAAAAATCGGGAGCTAACTCGAGCGGCGAAAAACATACAAGAGGGCATATTTATATTAAGTTGTTTAGCTGAGTAACGGGTATCTAATAGTCGAGGCACTCGACTATAGCGTTCTCTCTTGTTTTATGACAGAAACTATTCGACCAGCTCGGGTCCTTGAAGCTGTACGGTATTTAGTTAACAGTGAACTGTACAGAAACCACAATATCATATTTGTTAATGACTGGCTTAACCAAGTTGGCGATAGGGAAGAATTACCTTTTATCGCAGATGAATCTGATCGAGAAGAAGTTGAACAACTATTGCGACAACAGCTTTATTCTCAACAAATCGATCAACAAGAAGAAGAGCTAAGTCCAGGCGGTCATAAAACTTTATTAGAAAATAACAATACTGAGCTCGAACGTATTGCTTTGGCCCCTGGGGAAGGCCGCCGTCCAACAAACCTAACCCTAGATGAAGATGCGGAAGAACTTTCGTTCCCAACTATATCTTGCGGTGAAATATTTAAGGCCAATGTGACCTATGCAAAGAAAGCTAGATCACAGATTCGCTTCTACGACCGTCGTTGTGCAGTGGTACCTAAAGTCCTTTATATGTACAGGTTTTATGAGATGCAGCGAATTCAAAACACAATTTCCATCGCCCTACGAAAAAAGTCAGGTGCGGTAACTGCTGCAAATATAAGGGATGAATCATTTGTTGACAGATTTGTACAGCATGACGACGGGTATCATATTCTTAAAGGTCTACGTTCCGCCCCAGCTCATTGGGAGGCTGAAAAAAAAAGTTATTGCCATGATAAGACAATTTGGGTTGCCTACATTTTTCATAACTCTTTCCGCTGCTGAATCTAGATGGAATAAGCTGTTAGTTATTATTTCTCTTTTGGTGGATGGCAAAAATATAAATGAGGACGAAGCGGCAGCTCTTTCGAGTACCGAAAAAGCTCGCTTAATCCGATCTGACCCAGTGACATGCTCCCGTTACTTTGACTACAGGCTCCGACAATTGCTGAAAGTTTTCAAAAGTTCTGAGATATTTGGCGAATATACCCTAGTCCCCTATTATTGGAGGATCGAGTTTCAGCACAGGGGATCGCCACACTCTCATGGCATGTACTGGCTTTCTGAAGCTCCAAGGCTGGACGGAGCAGAGAATTGCGATCAAGTTATACGTTTTGTTGATCGATTTATTACTACTAGCGGAGAAGATCCTGAATTGCAAGAATTTATTCAATACCTGCGCCATAAGCACAGCTCTTCATGTTTAAGAGTGCTGCGTGGCCAGGAATTCTGCCGCTTCAATATGCCATACCCTCCAATGCCTGAAACATTGGTTTTATATCCATTAGAAGAAAACGAAACCAATGTTGAACATTCTAAAGAATTGTTTAAAAAAATTAAAGAGCTTTTAAAGTCTAGTTCCGATGAAGAAGCAGGCACTTTTAATAATTTTAACCTTTTCCTGACCCACCTTGATACTACATTTGAAGAATATAAGTTTTGCCATTCGCTCCAGCCTAAAAAACCTCAGATATTTCTTCGTCGCAAATTTTCCGACAGGTTGTTAAATGCTTACAACAAAAATATTTTGGGCTTACATAGGGCAAACATGGATATTCAATTTATCCTAGATGCGTACGCGTGGTGTAGTTATATAGTTAACTACATTAACAAATCCAACCGTGGAGTGTCGCAACTCCTTCGCGAAGCAATGACTGAAATAAGTCACGGAAATATTTCAGTTAAAAGAAAACTGCAGCATCTCGGGAGCAAGTTCATTAACGCTACAGAGATTTCTGCCCAAGAAGCAGCCTACAACATTTTGGGATTACACATGTCAGAGGCTAGCGAAGGAAATATTTTTGTTAACACTTGCCATCCAGATAAAAGAGTGCGGATAGTGCGATCTAATAGGGAAATAGAACAGCTTCCTGAAAACTCCACTGATATCTTTGAGAAAAACTTACTTGATCGGTATGTACAAAGGCATGAACAATTAGAGTCAATATGTCTTGCAGAATTTGCGGCTTGGTACAAATTCGGCAAGTCCAACTCTCGAACAGAAAGGTCCAACGAAGATTATGATGAACCGATCGACTTGGAACCAGATGAGGAAAACGCCATTGCTGAACAATGTTTCGCACTGCTAGATGGGACTGGTAGTGTTAAAAGGCGTAAGCATGCCTTAATTCTTAGATGGGTTCGCTTTAGCTTAAACTCTTCCCCATCTGATTATTTTAGAGAGCATGTAATGCTTTTCTTTCCGTGGAGGAGTGAGGAATCGGAACTTATTTCAAATGACAATGAAAGTACATTCAGAAATAATTTTGAAATAATCAAGGCCAACAAAGAGCAATATGATGTGTTTGATGATATGGAATTGGAGAGGGTTCTTCAAGAATTGCAAAATTTTGATAGAGAACCAAACAGTCATCTTGCTGAGGGCTTGCCTCCCAATACCTAGATGAAGAGTTTAGAGCCTTGGCAGTACCAAACGTTGGGCAAAACGTAAATGTACTCAAGATGACATTGAAAATAACCCAGAGGATGGAGAACTTCAACTTATTAGACTTCCTCCTTTGGTATCCGAAAGACACACTTTGCTCCTTACTAGGTCGCTTAACTTTAGGCAACGCCAGTATTACGCCCATGTAATGCATAATGTTGCAGCAAAGAACATTTTTTATGAATATGTTGGTGGAGGTGCTGGAGTCGGAAAAAAGTAGGCTGATTTCAACAATATATCGGTCTATAACGTGGCGGGCGAATAAGCTTCCTGGGGCAACTGATTCTGCAAAGGTTTTACTTTGTGCTCCTACTGGAAAAGCTGCTTTTTGGGATTGGAGGACTTACGCTTCATTCTGTTTTCTCCCTTCCTGTTAATCAATCTTCGGGTCCGTTAAGACCCTTAAATAATGATTCTTTAAACACTTTGCATTGTAAGTTAATTGACATCCAATTAATTATTATAGATGAAATTTCCATGGTCGGATCGAAAATGCTTGGGTATTTAGATCAAAGACTTCGACAAATTTTTAGAACTCAAGATCTAATTTTGGTGGAAAATCAATAATAGTGTTTGGAGATCTGAACCAGCTTAGCCCAGTTGGGGATCGGTGGATATTCCTAGAAAATAGTAATAACCCCTATAACATTCTTGCCGGAGCTAACCTTTGGAATAATTTTAAGTTTTTTGAGTTAACTGAAATAATGAGACAACGGGACGATCACGCGTTTGCTTTGGCATTAAATAATATGTCCGAGGCTAATATGACAGACGCAGATGTAGAGCTTCTTAGGCAAAGAGTTGGGGCGTTCCTATATAGTTATATATATAGTGTGATATTTATATTATTTATGCCTCTAACTGGAACGCGTACCTTGAGCAGTATGCTGTGACCCGAAGATGGTGAACTACTTGAAAAGACCAATCGAACCATCTAGTAGCTGGTTCCTTCCGAAGTTTCCCTCAGGATAGCTGGTGCATTTTAATGTTATATAAAATAATCTTATCTGGTAAAGCGAATGATTAGAGGCCTTAGGGTCGAAACGATCTTAACCTATTCTCAAACTTTAAATGGGTAAGAACCTTAACTTTCTTGATATGAAGTTTAAGGTTATGATATAATGTGCCCAGTGGGCCACTTTTGGTAAGCAGAACTGGCGCTGTGGGATGAACCAAACGTAATGTTACGGTGCCCAAATTAACAACTCATGCAGATACCATGAAAGGCGTTGGTTGCTTAAAACAGCAGGACGGTGATCATGGAAGTCGAAATCCGCTAAGGAGTGTGTAACAACTCACCTGCCGAAGCAACTAGCCCTTAAAATGGATGGCGCTTAAGTTGTATACCTATACATTACCGCTAAAGTAGATGATTTATGTTACTTGTAATATAAATTTTGAAACTTTAGTGAGTAGGAAGGTACAATGGTATGCGTAGAAGTGTTTGGCGTAAGCCTGCATGGAGCTGCCATTGGTACAGATCTTGGTGGTAGTAGCAAATAATCGAATGAGACCTTGGAGGACTGAAGTGGAGAAGGGTTTCGTGTGAACAGTGGTTGATCACGAGTTAGTCGGTCCTAAGTTCAAGGCGAAAGCCGAAAATTTTCAAGTAAAAACAAAAAGCGAATATATATATATGAATTAAATGCCAATAATAATATACTTGAATAATTTTGAACGAAAGGGAATACGGTTCCAATTCCGTAACCTGTTGAGTATCCGTTTGTTATTAAATATGGGCCTCGTGCTCATCCTGGCAACAGGAACGACCATAAAGAAGCCGTCGAGAGATATCGGAAGAGTTTTCTTTTCTGTTTTATAGCCGTACTACCATGGAAGTCTTTCGCAGAGAGATATGGTAGATGGGCTAGAAGAGCATGACATATACTGTTGTGTCGATATTTTCTCCTCGGACCTTGAAAATTTATGGTGGGGACACGCAAACTTCTCAACAGGCCGTACCAATATCCGCAGCTGGTCTCCAAGGTGAAGAGTCTCTAGTCGATAGAATAATGTAGGTAAGGGAAGTCGGCAAATTAGATCCGTAACTTCGGGATAAGGATTGGCTCTGAAGATTGAGATAGTCGGGCTTGATTGGGAAACAATAACATGGTTTATGTGCTCGTTCTGGGTAAATAGAGTTTCTATCATTTATGGTGGTAACTTGTTCCCCGGATAGTTTAGTTTCGTAGCCAATTGTGGAACTTTCTTGCTAAAATTTTTAAGAATACTAATTGGGTCAAACCAATTAGTTCTTATTAATTATAACGATTATCAATTAACAATCAATTCAGAACTGGCACGGACTTGGGGAATCCGACTGTCTAATTAAAACAAAGCATTGTGATGGCCCTAGCGGGTGTTGACACAATGTGATTTCTGCCCAGTGCTCTGAATGTCAAAGTGAAGAAATTCAAGTAAGCGCGGGTCAACGGCGGGAGTAACTATGACTCTCTTAAGGTAGCCAAATGCCTCGTCATCTAATTAGTGACGCGCATGAATGGATTAACGAGATTCCTACTGTCCCTATCTACTATCTAGCGAAACCACAGCCAAGGGAACGGGCTTGGAATAATTAGCGGGGAAAGAAGACCCTTTTGAGCTTGACTCTAATCTGGCAGTGTAAGGAGACATAAGAGGTGTAGAATAAGTGGGAGATATTAGACCTCGGTTTGGTATCGCCAATGAAATACCACTACTCTTATTGTTTCCTTACTTACTTGATTAAATGGAACGTGTATCATTTCCTAGCCATTATACGGATATATTTATTATATCTTATGGTATTGGGTTTTGATGCAAGCTTCTTGATCAAAGTATCACGAGTTTGTTATATAATCGCAAACAAATTCTTTAATAAAACAGTGCATTTATGTATTTTTGATTTGAAAATTTGGTATAACTCCAATTACTCAGGTATGATCCAATTCAAGGACATTGCCAGGTAGGGAGTTTGACTGGGGCGGTACATCTCTCAAATAATAACGGAGGTGTCCCAAGGCCAGCTCAGTGCGGACAGAAACCACACATAGAGCAAAAGGGCAAATGCTGACTTGATCTCGGTGTTCAGTACACACAGGGACAGCAAAAGCTCGGCCTATCGATCCTTTTGGTTTAAAGAGTTTTTAACAAGAGGTGTCAGAAAAGTTACCATAGGGATAACTGGCTTGTGGCGGCCAAGCGTTCATAGCGACGTCGCTTTTTGATCCTTCGATGTCGGCTCTTCCTATCATTGTGAAGCAAAATTCACCAAGCGTTGGATTGTTCACCCATGCAAGGGAACGTGAGCTGGGTTTAGACCGTCGTGAGACAGGTTAGTTTTACCCTACTAATGACAAAACGTTGTTGCGACAGCATTCCTGCGTAGTACGAGAGGAACCGCAGGTACGGACCAATGGCACAATACTTGTTCGAGCGAACAGTGGTATGACGCTACGTCCGTTGGATTATGCCTGAACGCCTCTAAGGTCGTATCCGTGCTGGACTGCAATGATAAATAAGGGGCAATTTGCATTGTATGGCTTCTAAACCATTTAAAGTTTATATTCATTTATGAACGACAATGGATGTGATGCCAATGTAATTTGTAACATAGTAAATTGGGAGGATCTTCGATCACCTGATGCCGCGCTAGTTACATATAAAAACATTATTTAATACAATGACAAAGCCTAGAATCAATTGTAAACGACTTTTGTAACAGGCAAGGTGTTGTAAGTGGTTGAGCAGCTGCCATACTGCGATCCACTGAAGCTTATCCTTTGCTTGATGATTCGATAAACCAATAGAAAATATATTATAATATATATTATAATATAAACAAATTAGAATTATCATATATTTTTGATAATTTTATATTGTATTATATTATATTTTATATATATATATATAATATATTTTATACCACATAGTAGCCAATGGGTCGTCATCTTATTAGTGACGCAGATCGTAGCCAAATGCATCGTCATCTTATTAGTGACGCAGATCGTAGCCAAATGCATCGTCATCTTATTAGTGACGCGTATGATATGAAATTCAAGTAAAAAGAGTCTAACTATGATTATCGTAAGGTAGCCAAACGCATCGTCATCTAATAGTGACGCGCGCATGCATGAATAAATCAAATTGATGGATAAATTTAAAGTGTCAGAGTCTGAACTTTAAACACATATAAAGAAATGTATTGAAATCTATGGAAATCTATAGATATATAGAAATATATAGAAATATAAAAAAATGTATACAAATGTATGGAAATGTATAGAAATGTATGGAAATCTATGGATATCTATAGATATATAGAAATATATGGAAATATAAAGAAATGTATGGAAATGAAACGAATTCTATAGATATATAGAAATATATGGAAATATAAAAAAATGTATACAAATATATGGAAATGTATAGAAATGTATGAAAATCTATGGATATCTATAGATATATAGAAATATATGGAAATATAAAGAAATGTATGGAAATGAAAAGAAATCTATAGAAATCTATAGATATATAGAAATATATGAAAAATATAAAGAAATGTATGGAAATTAAAAGAAATCTATAGAAATCTATAGATATATAGAAATATATGGAAATATAAAGAAATGTATGGAAATGTATAGAAATCTATAGAAATCTATAGATATATAGAAATATATGGAAATATAAAAAAATGTATGGAAATCTATGGATATCTATAGATATATAGAAATATATGGAAATATAAAGAAATGTATGGAAATGAAACGAAATCTATAGATATATAGAAATATATGAATAATATAAAGAAATGTATGGAAATGAAAAGAAATCTATAGAAATCTATAGATATATAGAAATATATGGAAATATAAAGAAATGTATGGAAATGTATAGAAATCTATAGAAATCTATAGATATATAGAAATATATGGAAATATAAAAAAATGTATACAAATGTATGGAAATGTATAGAAATGTATGAAAATCTATGGATATCTATAGATATATAGAAATATATATATGGAAATATAAAGAAATGTATGGAAATGAAACGAAATCTATAGATATATAGAAATATATGGAAATATAAAGAAATGTATGGAAATGAAAAGAAATCTATAGAAATCTATAGATATATAGAAATATATGGAAATATAAAGAAATGTATGGAAATTTATAGAAATGTATAGAAATATGATAGAAATATTAAGGGAATTGTATAGAAATGTGAAGAAAACCGAAGAAATCTATAGAAAAACCATACGATGGGTGGTTTCTAGTACTGTAAATGACCTGTTGTTAGACAGCGTGGTCAAAAACATATATAGGGGGTAGGTCGTGGCTGGCCTGCCCCTCAAGTAGTACTATTGAACAAAACTTATGATATCCATATGATTTTGTCAATATATATTGGTAATGAGAAAATTGTATAGATATATGCGATTATATATGAAAATGGTATAATATACCATATATATATGAATTATATCTATATAGCCAAAAATAAATGTATAGAAATCTAAGGAAATCTATACAAATCTATACAATTCCATAGAAAAATATAGAAATGAATACAAAAATATAAAGAAATGTATGGAAATATAAGGCAATTATATAGAAATCTATAGAAATCTATAGAAAACTATGGAAATATATATGAAAATAAAGAAATATATAGAAATATGATAGAAATATTAAGGGAATTGTATAGAAATGTATAGAAAACCGAAGAAATCTATAGAAAAACCATAAGATGGGTGGTTTCTAGTACTGTAAATGACCTGTTGTTAGACAGCGTGGTCAAAAACATATATAGGGGGTAGGTCGTGGCTGGCCTGCCCCTCACAGAGTACTATTGATCAAAACTTATGATATCCATATGATTTTGTCAATATATATTGGTAATGAAAAAATTGTATAGATATATGCGATTATATATGAAAATGGTATAATATACCATATATATATGAATTATATCTATATAGCCAAAAATAAATGTATAGAAATCTAAGGAAATCTATACAAATCTATACAATTCCATAGAAAAATATAGAAATGAATACGAAAATATAAAGAAATGTATGGAAATATAAGGCAATTATATAGATATCTATAGAAATCTATAGAAAACTATGGAAATATATATGAAAATAAAGAAATATATAGAAATATATAGAAATATGATAGAAATATTAAGGGAATTGTATAGAAATGTATGGAAAACCGAAGAAATCTATAGAAAAACCATAAGATGGGTGGTTTCTAGTACTGTAAATGACCTGTTGTTAGACAGCGTGGTCAAAAACATATATAGGGGGTAGGTCGTGGCTGGCCTGCCCCTCACAGAGTACTATTGATCAAAACTTATGATATCCATATGATTTTGTCAATATATATTGGTAATGAAAAAATTGTATAGATATATGCGATTATATATGAAAATGGTATAATATACCATATATATATGAATTATATCTATATAGCCAAAAATAAATGTATAGAAATCTAAGGAAATCTATACAAATCTATACAATTCCATAGAAAAATATAGAAATGAATACGAAAATATAAAGAAATGTATGGAAATATAAGGCAATTATATAGATATCTATAGAAATCTATAGAAAACTATGGAAATATATATGAAAATAAAGAAATATATAGAAATATATAGAAATATTAAGGGAATTGTATAGAAATGTATGGAAAACCGAAGAAATCTATAGAAAAACCATAAGATGGGTGGTTTCTAGTACTGTAAATGACCTGTTGTTAGACAGCGTGGTCAAAAACATATATAGGGGGTAGGCCGTGGCTGGCCTGCCCCTCACAGAGTACTATTGATCAAAACTTATGATATCCATATGATTTTGTCAATATATATTGGTAATGAAAAAATTGTATAGATATATGCGATTATATATGAAAATGGTATAATATACCATATATATATGAATTATATCTATATAGCCAAAAATAAATGTATAGAAATCTAAGGAAATCTATACAAATCTATACAATTCCATAGAAAAATATAGAAATGAATACGAAAATATAAAGAAATGTATGGAAATATAAGGCAATTATATAGATATCTATAGAAATCTATAAAAAACTATGGAAATATATATGAAAATAAAGAAATATATAGAAATATATAGAAATATTAAGGGAATTGTATAGAAATGTATGGAAAACCGAAGAAATCTATAGAAAAACCATAAGATGGGTGGTTTCTAGTACTGTAAATGACCTGTTGGTAGACAGCGTGGTCAAAAACATATATAGGGGGTAGGTCGTGGCTGGCCTGCCCCTCACAGAGTACTATTGATCAAAACTTATGATATCCATATGATTTTGTCAATATATATTGGTAATGAAAAAATTGTATAGATATATGCGATTATATATGAAAATGGTATAATATACCATATATATATGAATTATATCTATATAGCCAAAAATAAATGTATAGAAATCTAAGGAAATCTATACAAATCTATACAATTCCATAGAAAAATATAGAAATGAATACAAAAATATAAAGAAATGTATGGAAATATAAGGCAATTATATAGATATCTATAGAAATCTATAGAAAACTATGGAAATATATATGAAAATAAAGAAATATATAGAAATATATAGAAATATGATAGAAATATTAAGGGAATTGTATAGAAATGTATGGAAAACCGAAGAAATCTATAGAAAAACCATAAGATGGGTGGTTTCTAGTACTGTAAATGACCTGTTGGTAGACAGCGTGGTCAAAAACATATATAGGGGGTAGGTCGTGGCTGGCCTGCCCCTCACAGAGTACTATTGATCAAAACTTATGATATCCATATGATTTTGTCAATATATATTGGTAATGAAAAAATTGTATAGATATATGCGATTATATATGAAAATGGTATAATATACCATATATATATGAATTATATCTATATAGCCAAAAATAAATGTATAGAAATCTAAGGAAATCTATACAAATCTATACAATCCATAGAAAAATATAGAAATGAATACAAAAATATAAAGAAATGTATGGAAATATAAGGCAATTATATAGATATCTATAGAAATCTATAGAAAACTATGGAAATATATATGAAAATAAAGAAATATATAGAAATATATAGAAATATGATAGAAATATTAAGGGAATTGTATAGAAATGTATGGAAAACCGAAGAAATCTATAGAAAAACCATAAGATGGGTGGTTTCTAGTACTGTAAATGACCTGTTGGTAGACAGCGTGGTCAAAAAACATATATAGGGGGTAGGTCGTGGCTGGCCTGCCCCTCACAGAGTACTATTGATCAAAACTTATGATATCCATATGATTTTGTCAATATATATTGGTAATGAAAAAATTGTATAGATATATGAAAATATATCTATATAGCCATATATAAATTGATGGAAACCATGCGTTGGATGGTTTCCATATAGGGGGCAGACCGTGGGCTGGCGGCTGCCCTAACTATAAGTATTGCTCAAAACTTATGATTTTGTCAATACCTATAATAAATAAATGAATTGCTTGGATAAAAATATATATTAATGGTATAATATACTACCATAATAGAGGGCAGACCGTGGGCTGGCTGCCCTAAGAACTATAAGTATTGCTCAAAACATATGATATTCATATGATTTTGTCAATACCATATAATAAATAAATTAATTATATGGATAAAAATATTTATTAATGGTATAATATATTACCATAATAAAGGGCAGACCGTTGGCTGGCTGCCCTAAGAAATATAAGTATTTGCTCAAAACTTATATATTATATTATATGGATAAACATATTTATTAATGGTATAATATACTACCATAATAAAGGGCAGACCGTTGGCTGGCTGCCCAAAGAAATATAAGTATTTGCTCAAAACTTATATATTATATTATATGGATAAACATATTTATTAATGGTATAATATACTACCATAATAAAGGGCAGACCGTTGGCTGGCTGCCCAAAGAAATATAAGTATTTGCTCAAAACTTATATATTATATTATATGGATAAACATATTTATTAATGGTATAATATACTACCATAATAAAGGGCAGACCGTTGGCTGGCTGCCCAAAGAAATATAAGTATTTGCTCAAAACTTATATATTATATTATATGGATAAACATATTTATTAATGGTATAATATACCATAATAATAATATATTAAAAAAATTATATGAATTATATTGATATTCTTTTATATTAATATAAAGGTCCCATATGTGGGGTGGCAAATAGAATTGAAAATACCCGATTTCAAGACAGCGTGGTCAAAAACCTATATAAGATGGTCAGTAGTTGTCCATCTACGATTGAACAAAATATATGAAATTCGTATACTTTTGTCAATAATATATA
>JAECXW010000871.1:0-23381 GCA_018153365.1 Drosophila fuyamai | reverse complement strand
GCGTGTAACAGAATGCTGACACTTGCACTTTCTGTGCGCCGATCGACTCGTGTTCGGCCACTTGGGTTTTTTGACCGGGCCTTTATGAATGCACTGCAACAAAGTGTTACAGTGTGTTTACAGTAGATATTCAATATATGCGCATACTACACTAGTCAATTTTTATATGTGTGGATATTCGTATTGCGTCTTATAAGTTTAACTGCTGCTGTGTTCCTTAGATATGAGTTGTTATATAGTATTTTTACCATGCTATGATCAGAACAGAGTTTGTAGCCCGCAGTAGTATGTATCATATTGGGGTCAATACCATTGCTAATAGCGAAGTCCAAGTGAGACGTGATCATGGGAAAGTATTGATTCCAAAAAAACTGTGGGTCAAAATGATTGAAACTTTCCTCGAAGTTAGTTCGATTGCATATTAATTTTTTGAAATATCTCCCGATTTGGTACACGCTCTGTGAGGGGCGTAAGAATTTTTCAAAAGTTAAGCCTAGTATCCTGATCGACGAAAACCGTACGCCAGTCATGAGAGAGAGCGAGAGGCAAACAGCTGGCGTTCACTTTTCGTCGGGCCTTTTTTTCACGTTAGTCTCCTGTTCGACGAAAAAAATACCAGAAAATTCCATAGCGTTGCCAGTCTGCGGAAATGAACTTTGGGTGAACCCTAGCGCAAAGATTAAAAAATTTAATCTTTCGGCGTGCGCTTCTCACTGAACATATTAAAAAATGGAGGAAAAAAAATCAAAAAACCCGCAAAAGTCAATTGCAGGAGTTTACATGTGAGGACAAAATAACATTAATACTTCTGGGATGCCTCTTGTCAGAGCAAAATGTTTCATATGTCAAAAATTTACGAAAAACACAATAAAAGTGCAGCTATGAACTTTAAATTAGCAAATAATTATCAGTAAATTAAATTAAGCAACTGTTAAATTTAAATTGAATTGTTTTTTTTTTTCTTTGTATAGCGGCAGACTTGTCTTGCCAAGGTATTTGATAATATCTTTTAAAGACTCTTTCCCGCAAATACGATATTTGAATTTTAACTGCTTGTCAACAAACCCAGCTGATTGACAGTACGACCGTAGCACGCTTAAAACTGATGAACTATCAAACTTTTGGTCACACTACAAAGATTAAAGTTTTTACGCTAGCATAATCGTTTGTCGATCAGGATACTAGGCTTTAGCGTCGAATTGGTATTTTTTAATGGTTGCTGTCTGAAACGGCTAAAGTGTGGCCATCCAAAGTGTTTTTGAGAAAGTTTCGATTCCAAAAAAAACTGTGGGTTCAAATTGATTGAAACTTTCCTCAAAGTTAGTTCGATTGCCTATCAGTTTTTTGAAATACTTCCCGATTTGGCACACGCTCTGTGAGGGGCGTAGGAATTTTTAAAAGTTTGCGTCAAATTGGTATTTTTTGACGGTTGCTGTCATGAACGCGACAATTTTGTGATGGTTGCTGTCTGGGACGGCTCAAGTTTGACGTGATCATGAGAAAGTATTGATTTCAAGAAAACTGTGGGTTCAAATTGATTGAAACTTTCCTCAAAGTTAATTCGATTGCCTATCAATTTTTTAAAATATCTCCTGACTTGGCACACGCTCTGTAAGGGGCGTAGGAATTTTTCAAAGGTTAGCATCGATTGGTATTTTAAACGACAGAAAATAAGTTGGTTCATGCAATGGCTAACGATTGGTTCAAGTAATAGAATAGGTGGCACTTGTATATCCCTTTAAACTACGCAAACTGTAATGCGATTTTCTCAAAAACTGTGGGAAATTTGTTTTTCCAGAAACATTACTAAAACATCCCTACATACGCCTATATACACGGCATTTTGGCACACGCTCTGTGAAGGACTTTATTTCCAATTCAATTTTGTAGTCCTCTTTTTGTATGGGCTGATTCAGACGCTTGCCCACTGTAAAGCGATTTTCTCAAAAACTGTGGGTTTAATTTTTATAAAATTTTAAGTTTTTATCCTTGAAGTAACGTCCTTTAAGCTGATGCAGCGTGCAACTTGGCACACGCTCTGTGAATTGAGATATTCTCCAAAGTATGGGGAGTCGATTTTTCAAATGCATTTTTGAAATACTTCCAGACCTCCAATTGAATAGCAAGAAAATAAAAAAATAAAAACAGCCTACATGTTCCACATTCCACCGTTCCGCCATCGACGCTAAGTCACCGACGCTTATTTGACGCACATTATTGTGGTATATTTCTGCAAGCTTGCTAGAATTTTTCACTTTAAGGTCACACTGCAATTCCACTAAATTAAAAAAGGATCAATGTAAGCGAGTATATTATAAGCTTTTGACTATATTTAATGTAAATAAAAAAAACACATGGCTGCGATGGGCGAATTTTCAAAACTAAAATGGTTTCACGTCTAGAGCAACCATTCGGGCCAATGCCATATAAATTTCTTGCTTCCGTTTGGACGTTTTATCGTATGCTAATGGACCAGCTAAAAACGTGGTTATTTTTTATGCGGGTTTAAGGTAAAGATCATCGTTTCTGTGTATGCGTTTAAGGTGGTCAAATAGATTTGAAGTATTTCCGCTTGTCACATAAATTTTACCGCATTTGTTGCACTTAGCAAAATACTTGTCGACTCTGGAGAAATGATTCCACACAGTTGACATACCCTTCTTTTTTTTGGTTTAGATGTCTCGGATTCTTCCTGAACTTCCTGGCCGTCATCTAAATCTGTTTGTAAAATAATCTTACTTATTTAATTTTCATAATTGGTGTATTTTGAATACACGTGCCCACTTAATAAGTAGTTCTTAAATGCCTTTAAACAACCAAGTTAAAAGCTACTTCTCATTACTTTAAAAATAACTTACCATTCTTGCGCTTTAAGAACTTGTCCATGTCTTCAAACCACTGAAAAACAACACTGAACTAATAATATAATGTAAATATAGTCAAAAGTTTATATTATACTCGCTTACATTGATCTTTCTTTAATTTAGTGGAATTGCAGTGTGACCTTAAAGTGGAAAATTCTAGCAAGCTTGCAGAAATATACCACAATATACTAATTTTTTGTTCAAATATACCAGAAATACTTAGAGAAAAATATTCTTTTTCTGAAGCGATAGTATCGATGGTGGCCCCGTCGATGTTTGCTAAATTTTTCGACCATCGATACTATCGATAGTACCATCGATTTTTTTACCAACCCTACCTGTTTATGTTGTGGATACTGTAGGGATACTGGGGAGACTCCGCCCTGGGGATTCGGGAGCTAGCCGGCGCCGTCCCAGGACCAAATGCAGTTCCATAACAGCTTCGGAGCGCGCCGTGGTATTTTTGCTTGCAATTTTGCTTGCAAGCAAGTGAAATAGTCCGAAGATTCAGTCTGGCTTGGTGGTGTAAGCTTTTCCGACGAAGACGACTTTCTTATTGCAAAGACGAGTTCCTCCTCCAACCAATGGCATGCCTGGTCAGCATTGGTCCCGGCATAGAGTAAGAAACTATATAGAGGTTTCATTTGCTCTGCCCGGGCCTCTGCCAAAGCTCTGCTGAGAGCCATGTTCGAAGCTAACTTCTTCTAACTTCGGTTTCTCACCACTTCTAACATGTGCGAAGCACAAGCAATAGTATGGGGAGTTTTCGCACCTGTCCTTAGGAATAAGAGCGAGCAGTGCAGCAATAAGAATTCACCATGGGCATGGATTCAAGCTCGATTCGAACAAATGAAAAACTCTCTTTTTTTCCGTTTTCCCCTACGTGGCATCACTGGCAAAGTCACTCGAGAGCGCGGGCAGAGCAAATGAAACCTCTATATATTTTCTTACTCTATGGTCCCGGTGCAGAAACCCAGTTTTTTGAACCTGGGGTCAATAATCAAGGCAATTCGTGAGACGGTACGGGATTCGTAATGTGCGAAACGTTCACCAAAGCGTCCATTTATAGCATCAAAGGCTAGTATTACTTCAGGTATTTTAAAACATTCCATTAAGTTTGAAATTTAAATTAGCTATTCGCAAATAATGGGAATTACTAATGATATTGTTGGGTACTTTCCACCCGAAATCTTTTTAGTCGCTTTCTCGAAAGGACGCAGTAATGTGCATAGTTCTCCTAAAATTTCGAGGTCCTCTGACACAAAGGGCAAAGGGGCCTTTGCAGTGCTCAGCAAAGCAATGGTCAGTGCATCCTTGGTGGCCAAAACTCACTCCACCATATGGTACGCACTGTTCCATCTTGTCGGTACCTCTTGAATTAGAGTTAGAGGGTCTGTGCAATTTTGAGCCACCTTAAACTTGGCCATGGACGTGGAACCTCGTTTAATAAGCGCCACTATCGTTTTGCATTTGGCGAGTACAGGGAGAAGAATATCCATTTTTAGGATTTCTTGCACAAGCAAATTAATGGTGTGTGCAAAGCACGGTAGGTGCTTCAGAGCCATATTGTCGCACGCCTTCTTCATTGTCGGCGCGTGTAACAGAATGCTGACACTTGCACTTTCTGTGCGCCGATCGACTCGTGTTCGGCCACTTGGGTTTTTTGACCGGGCCTTTATGAATGCACTGCAACAAAGTGTTACAGTGTGTTTACAGTAGATATTCAATATATGCGCATACTACACTAGTCAATTTTTATATGTGTGGATATTCGTATTGCGTCTTATAAGTTTAACTGCTGCTGTGTTCCTTAGATATGAGTTGTTATATAGTATTTTTACCATGCTATGATCAGAACAGAGTTTGTAGCCCGCAGTAGTATGTATCATATTGGGGTCAATACCATTGCTAATAGCGAAGTCCAAGTGAGACGTGATCATGGGAAAGTATTGATTCCAAAAAAACTGTGCGTCAAAATGATTGAAACATTCCTCGAAGTTAGTTCGATTGCATATTAATTTTTTGAAATATCTCCCGATTTGGTACACGCTCTGTGAGGGGCGTAAGAATTTTCAAAAGTTAAGCCTAGTATCCTGATCGACGAAAACCGTACGCCAGTCATGAGAGAGAGCGAGAGGCAAACAGCTGGCGTTCACTTTTCGTCGGGCCTTTTTTTCACGTTAGTCTCCAGTTCGACGAAAAAAATACCAGAAAATTCCATAGCGTTGCCAGTCTGCGGAAATGAACTTTGGGTGAACCCTAGCGCAAAGATTAAAAAATTTAATCTTTCGGCGTGCGCTTCTCACTGAACATATTAAAAAATGGAGGAAAAAAAATCAAAAAACCCGCAAAAGTCAATTGCCGGAGTTTACATGTGAGGACAAAATAACATTAATACTTCTGGGATGCCTCTTGTCAGAGCAAAATGTTTCATATGTCAAAAATTTACGAAAAACACAATAAAAGTGCAGCTATGAACTTTAAATTAGCAAATAATTATCAGTAAATTAAATTAAGCAACTGTTAAATTTAAATTGAATTGTTTTTTTATTTCTTTGTATAGCGGCAGACTTGTCTTGCCAAGGTATTTGATAATATCTTTTAAAGACTCTTTCCCGCAAATACGATATTTGAATTTTAACTGCTTGTCAACAAACCCAGCTGATTGACAGTAGGCCGTAGCACGCTTAAAACTGATGAACTATCAAACTTTTGGTCACACTACAAAGATTAAAGTTTTTACGCTAGCATAATCGTTTGTCGATCAGGATACTAGGCTTTAGCGTCGAATTGGTATTTTTTAATGGTTGCTGTCTGAAACGGCTAAAGTGTGGCCATCCAAAGTGTTTTTGAGAAAGTTTCGATTCCAAAAAAAACTGTGGGTTCAAATTGATTGAAACTTTCCTCAAAGTTAGTTCGATTGCCTATCAGTTTTTTGAAATACTTCCCGATTTGGCACACGCTCTGTGAGGGGCGTAGGAATTTTTTAAAAGTTTGCGTCAAATTGGTATTTTTTGACGGTTGCTGTCATGAACGCGACAATTTTGTGATGGTTGCTGTCTGGGACGGCTCAAGTTTGACGTGATCATGAGAAAGTATTGATTTCAAGAAAACTGTGGGTTCAAATTGATTGAAACTTTCCTCAAAGTTAATTCGATTGCCTATCAATTTTTTAAAAATATCTCCTGACTTGGCACACGCTCTGTAAGGGGCGTAGGAATTTTTCAAAGGTTAGCATCGATTGGTATTTTAAACGACAGAAAATAAGTTGGTTCATGCAATGGCTAACGATTGGTTCAAGTAATAGAATAGATGGCACTTGTATATCCCTTTAAACTACGCAAACTGTAATGAGATTTTCTCAAAAACTGTGGGAAATTTGTTTTTCCAGCTCTGTGAAGGACTTTATTTCCAATTCAATTTTGTAGTCCTCTTTTTGTATGGGCTGATTCAGACGCTTGCCCACTGTAAAGCGATTTTCTCAAAAACTGTGGGTTTAATTTTTATAAAATTTTAAGTTTTTATCCTTGAAGTAACGTCCTTTAAGCTGATGCAGCGTGCAACTTGGCACACGCTCTGTGAATTGAGATATTCTCCAAAGTATGGGGAGTCGATTTTTCAAATGCATTTTTGAAATACTTCCAGACCTCCAATTGAATAGCAAGAAAATAAAAAAATAAAAACAGCCTACATGTTCCACATTCCACCGTTCCGCCATCGACGCTAAGTCACCGACGCTTATTTGACGCACATTATTGTGGTATATTTCTGCAAGCTTGCTAGAATTTTTCACTTTAAGGTCACACTGCAATTCCACTAAATTAAAAAAGGATCAATGTAAGCGAGTATATTATAAGCTTTTGACTATATTTAATGTAAATAAAAAAAACACATGGCTGCGATGGGCGAATTTTCAAAACTAAAATGGTTTCACGTCTAGAGCAACCATTCGGGCCAATGCCATATAAATTTCTTGCTTCCGTTTGGACGTTTTATCGTATGCTAATGGACCAGCTAAAAACGTGGTTATTTTTTATGCGGGTTTAAGGTAAAGATCATCGTTTCTGTGTATGCGTTTAAGGTGGTCAAATAGATTTGAAGTATTTCCGCTTGTCACATAAATTTTACCGCATTTGTTGCACTTAGCAAAATACTTGTCGACTCTGGAGAAATGATTCCACACAGTTGACATACCCTTCTTTTTTTGGTTTAGATGTCTCGGATTCTTCCTGAACTTCCTGGCCGTCATCTAAATCTGTTTGTAAAATAATCTTACTTATTTAATTTTCATAATTGGTGTATTTTGAATACACGTGCCCACTTAATAAGTAGTTCTTAAATGCCTTTAAACAACCAAGTTAAAAGCTACTTCTCATTACTTTAAAAATAACTTACCATTCTTGCGCTTTAAGAACTTGTCCATGTCTTCAAACCACTGAAAAACAACACTGAACTAATAATATAATGTAAATATAGTCAAAAGTTTATATTATACTCGCTTACATTGATCTTTCTTTAATTTAGTGGAATTGCAGTGTGACCTTAAAGTGGAAAATTCTAGCAAGCTTGCAGAAATATACCACAATATACTAATTTTTTTGTTCAAATATACCAGAAATACTTAGAGAAAAATATTCTTTTTCTGAAGCGATAGTATCGATGGTGGCCCCGTCGATGTTTGCTAAATTTTTCGACCATCGATACTATCGATAGTACCATCGATTTTTTTACCAACCCTACCTGTTTATGTTGTGGATACTGTAGGGATACTGGGGAGACTCCGCCCTGGGGATTCGGGGAGCTAGCCGGCGCCGTCCCAGGACCAAATGCAGTTCCATAACAGCTTCGGAGCGCGCCGTGGTATTTTTTGCTTGCAATTTTGCTTGCAAGCAAGTGAAATAGTCCGAAGATTCAGTCTGGCTTGGTGGTGTAAGCTTTTCCGACGAAGACGACTTTCTTATTGCAAAGACGAGTTCCTCCTCCAACCAATGGCATGCCTGGTCAGCATTGGTCCCGGCATAGAGTAAGAAACTATATAGAGGTTTCATTTGCTCTGCCCGGGCCTCTGCCAAAGCTCTGCTGAGAGCCATGTTCGAAGCTAACTTCTTCTAACTTCGGTTTCTCACCACTTCTAACATGTGCGAAGCACAAGCAATAGTATGGGGAGTTTTCGCACCTGTCCTTAGGAATAAGAGCGAGCAGTGCAGCAATAAGAATTCACCATGGGCATGGATTCAAGCTCGATTCGAACAAATGAAAAACTCTCTTTTTTCCGTTTTCCCCTACGTGGCATCACTGGCAAAGTCACTCGAGAGCGCGGGCAGAGCAAATGAAACCTCTATATATTTTCTTACTCTATGGTCCCGGTGCAGAAACCCAGTTTTTTGAACCTGGGGTCAATAATCAAGGCAATTCGTGAGACGGTACGGGATTCGTAATGTGCGAAACGTTCACCAAAGCGTCCATTTATAGCATCAAAGGCTAGTATTACTTCAGGTATTTTAAAACATTCCATTAAGTTTGAAATTTAAATTAGCTATTCGCAAATAATGGGAATTACTAATGATATTGTTGGGTACTTTCCACCCGAAATCTTTTTAGTCGCTTTCTCGAAAGGACGCAGTAATGTGCATAGTTCTCCTAAAATTTCGAGGTCCTCTGACACAAAGGGCAAAGGGGCCTTTGCAGTGCTCAGCAAAGCAATGGTCAGTGCATCCTTGGTGGCCAAAACTCACTCCACCATATGGTACGCACTGTTCCATCTTGTCGGTACCTCTTGAATTAGAGTTAGAGGGTCTGTGCAATTTTGAGCCACCTTAAACTTGGCCATGGATGTGGAACCTCGTTTAATAAGCGCCACTATCGTTTTGCATTTGGCGAGTACAGGGAGAAGAATATCCATTTTTAGGATTTCTTGCACAAGCAAATTAATGGTGTGTGCAAAGCACGGTAGGTGCTTCAGAGCCATATTGTCGCACGCCTTCTTCATTGTCGGCGCGTGTAACAGAATGCTGACACTTGCACTTTCTGTGCGCCGATCGACTCGTGTTCGGCCACTTGGGTTTTTTGACCGGGCCTTTATGAATGCACTGCAACAAAGTGTTACAGTGTGTTTACAGTAGATATTCAATATATGCGCATACTACACTAGTCAATTTTTATATGTGTGGATATTCGTATTGCGTCTTATAAGTTTAACTGCTGCTGTGTTCCTTAGATATGAGTTGTTATATAGTATTTTTACCATGCTATGATCAGAACAGAGTTTGTAGCCCGCAGTAGTATGTATCATATTGGGGTCAATACCATTGCTAATAGCGAAGTCCAAGTGAGACGTGATCATGGGAAAGTATTGATTCCAAAAAAACTGTGCGTCAAAATGATTGAAACATTCCTCGAAGTTAGTTCGATTGCATATTAATTTTTTGAAATATCTCCCGATTTGGTACACGCTCTGTGAGGGGCGTAAGAATTTTTCAAAAGTTAAGCCTAGTATCCTGATCGACGAAAACCGTACGCCAGTCATGAGAGAGAGCGAGAGGCAAACAGCTGGCGTTCACTTTTCGTCGGGCCTTTTTTCACGTTAGTCTCCAGTTCGACGAAAAAAATACCAGAAAATTCCATAGCGTTGCCAGTCTGCGGAAATGAACTTTGGGTGAACCCTAGCGAAAAGATTAAAAAAATTTAATCTTTCGGCGTGCGCTTCTCACTGAACATATTAAAAAATGGAGGAAAAAAATCAAAAAACCCGCAAAAGTCAATTGCCGGAGTTTACATGTGAGGACAAAATAACATTAATACTTCTGGGATGCCTCTTGTCAGAGCAAAATGTTTCATATGTCAAAAATTTACGAAAAACACAATAAAAGTGCAGCTATGAACTTTAAATTAGCAAATAATTATCAGTAAATTAAATTAAGCAACTGTTAAATTTAAATTGAATTGTTTTTTTATTTCTTTGTATAGCGGCAGACTTGTCTTGCCAAGGTATTTGATAATATCTTTTAAAGACTCTTTCCCGCAAATACGATATTTGAATTTTAACTGCTTGTCAACAAACCCAGCTGATTGACAGTAGGCCGTAGCACGCTTAAAACTGATGAACTATCAAACTTTTGGTCACACTACAAAGATTAAAGTTTTTACGCTAGCATAATCGTTTGTCGATCAGGATACTAGGCTTTAGCGTCGAATTGGTATTTTTTAATGGTTGCTGTCTGAAACGGCTAAAGTGTGGCCATCCAAAGTGTTTTTGAGAAAGTTTCGATTCCAAAAAAAACTGTGGGTTCAAATTGATTGAAACTTTCCTCAAAGTTAGTTCGATTGCCTATCAGTTTTTTGAAATACTTCCCGATTTGGCACACGCTCTGTGAGGGGCGTAGGAATTTTTTAAAAGTTTGCGTCAAATTGGTATTTTTTGACGGTTGCTGTCATGAACGCGACAATTTTGTGATGGTTGCTGTCTGGGACGGCTCAAGTTTGACGTGATCATGAGAAAGTATTGATTTCAAGAAAACTGTGGGTTCAAATTGATTGAAACTTTCCTCAAAGTTAATTCGATTGCCTATCAATTTTTTAAAATATCTCCTGACTTGGCACACGCTCTGTAAGGGGCGTAGGAATTTTTCAAAGGTTAGCATCGATTGGTATTTTAAACGACAGAAAATAAGTTGGTTCATGCAATGGCTAACGATTGGTTCAAGTAATAGAATAGATGGCACTTGTATATCCCTTTAAACTACGCAAACTGTAATGAGATTTTCTCAAAAACTGTGGGAAATTTGTTTTTCCAGCTCTGTGAAGGACTTTATTTCCAATTCAATTTTGTAGTCCTCTTTTTGTATGGGCTGATTCAGACGCTTGCCCACTGTAAAGCGATTTTCTCAAAAACTGTGGGTTTAATTTTTATAAAATTTTAAGTTTTTATCCTTGAAGTAACGTCCTTTAAGCTGATGCAGCGTGCAACTTGGCACACGCTCTGTGAATTGAGATATTCTCCAAAGTATGGGGAGTCGATTTTTCAAATGCATTTTTGAAATACTTCCAGACCTCCAATTGAATAGCAAGAAAATAAAAAAATAAAAACAGCCTACATGTTCCACATTCCACCGTTCCGCCATCGACGCTAAGTCACCGACGCTTATTTGACGCACATTATTGTGGTATATTTCTGCAAGCTTGCTAGAATTTTTCACTTTAAGGTCACACTGCAATTCCACTAAATTAAAAAAGGATCAATGTAAGCGAGTATATTATAAGCTTTTGACTATATTTAATGTAAATAAAAAAACACATGGCTGCGATGGGCGAATTTTCAAAACTAAAATGGTTTCACGTCTAGAGCAACCATTCGGGCCAATGCCATATAAATTTCTTGCTTCCGTTTGGACGTTTTATCGTATGCTAATGGACCAGCTAAAAACGTGGTTATTTTTTATGCGGGTTTAAGGTAAAGATCATCGTTTCTGTGTATGCGTTTAAGGTGGTCAAATAGATTTGAAGTATTTCCGCTTGTCACATAAATTTTACCGCATTTGTTGCACTTAGCAAAATACTTGTCGACTCTGGAGAAATGATTCCACACCGTTGACATACCCTTCTTTTTTTTGGTTTAGATGTCTCGGATTCTTCCTGAACTTCCTGGCCGTCATCTAAATCTGTTTGTAAAATAATCTTACTTATTTAATTTTCATAATTGGTGTATTTTGAATACACGTGCCCACTTAATAAGTAGTTCTTAAATGCCTTTAAACAACCAAGTTAAAAGCTACTTCTCATTACTTTAAAAATAACTTACCATTCTTGCGCTTTAAGAACTTGTCCATGTCTTCAAACCACTGAAAAACAACACTGAACTAATAATATAATGTAAATATAGTCAAAAGTTTATATTATACTCGCTTACATTGATCTTTCTTTAATTTAGTGGAATTGCAGTGTGACCTTAAAGTGGAAAATTCTAGCAAGCTTGCAGAAATATACCACAATATACTAATTTTTTTGTTCAAATATACCAGAAATACTTAGAGAAAAATATTCTTTTTCTGAAGCGATAGTATCGATGGTGGCCCCGTCGATGTTTGCTAAATTTTTCGACCATCGATACTATCGATAGTACCATCGATTTTTTTACCAACCCTACCTGTTTATGTTGTGGATACTGTAGGGATACTGGGGAGACTCCGCCCTGGGGATTCGGGAGCTAGCCGGCGCCGTCCCAGGACCAAATGCAGTTCCATAACAGCTTCGGAGCGCGCCGTGGTATTTTTTGCTTGCAATTTTGCTTGCAAGCAAGTGAAATAGTCCGAAGATTCAGTCTGGCTTGGTGGTGTAAGCTTTTCCGACGAAGACGACTTTCTTATTGCAAAGACGAGTTCCTCCTCCAACCAATGGCATGCCTGGTCAGCATTGGTCCCGGCATAGAGTAAGAAACTATATAGAGGTTTCATTTGCTCTGCCCGGGCCTCTGCCAAAGCTCTGCTGAGAGCCATGTTCGAAGCTAACTTCTTCTAACTTCGGTTTCTCACCACTTCTAACATGTGCGAAGCACAAGCAATAGTATGGGGAGTTTTCGCACCTGTCCTTAGGAATAAGAGCGAGCAGTGCAGCAATAAGAATTCACCATGGGCATGGATTCAAGCTCGATTCGAACAAATGAAAAACTCTCTTTTTCCGTTTTCCCCTACGTGGCATCACTGGCAAAGTCACTCGAGAGCGCGGGCAGAGCAAATGAAACCTCTATATATTTTCTTACTCTATGGTCCCGGTGCAGAAACCCAGTTTTTTGAACCTGGGGTCAATAATCAAGGCAATTCGTGAGACGGTACGGGATTCGTAATGTGCGAAACGTTCACCAAAGCGTCCATTTATAGCATCAAAGGCTAGTATTACTTCAGGTATTTTAAAACATTCCATTAAGTTTGAAATTTAAATTAGCTATTCGCAAATAATGGGAATTACTAATGATATTGTTGGGTACTTTCCACCCGAAATCTTTTTAGTCGCTTTCTCGAAAGGACGCAGTAATGTGCATAGTTCTCCTAAAATTTCGAGGTCCTCTGACACAAAGGGCAAAGGGGCCTTTGCAGTGCTCAGCAAAGCAATGGTCAGTGCATCCTTGGTGGCCAAAACTCACTCCACCATATGGTACGCACTGTTCCATCTTGTCGGTACCTCTTGAATTAGAGTTAGAGGGTCTGTGCAATTTTGAGCCACCTTAAACTTGGCCATGGACGTGGAACCTCGTTTAATAAGCGCCACTATCGTTTTGCATTTGGCGAGTACAGGGAGAAGAATATCCATTTTTAGGATTTCTTGCACAAGCAAATTAATGGTGTGTGCAAAGCACGGAAGGTGCTTCAGAGCCATATTGTCGCACGCCTTCTTCATTGTCGCGTCGTTATCAGTAACAATACTTACGACTTTTTTCTGATGCCCCCACTCAGATAAAACTAGCAAGAGAGTTTCAGCTACGTTCGCTGCTGAGTGATTAGAGGGCGTTGCAAGTGTTGCTGTTGACAAAACTGCTGGAATTAGCTCAAAGTTTTTGTTCACGAAAAGGCAAGATATGGTTAGATATGCTTCATTCGCCCGTGAAGTTCATCTGTCTGTTGTGATTGCCACGTAATTGACCACGCTGAGTTCGCCTTCAAGATGTACTTTTATTTCGTCGTACAACTTGGGAAGCATTATATCGCGGAAGTATGTGCGGCTCGGCAATTTGTATTTTGGGTCCATCTTTTTCATAACGTCCCCAAAGCCTTTGTCAGCAACCATGCTAAAAGGCTGTACGTCTTTGGCTATCATAAGCATGACGTACTTATCCAGCATTCTCTTTTGTAGCGAATCTGGCAAATAGTCCGCATTACGTTGCAGGAACGCGTCCAACTTTGATGAATCCAAATTACTCTCCTCTTCTTTGTAATTTGGATGAATATGTTTGAGGTGTTTCATCAAGTTAGTAGTGTTGCCTGCTATTTTTAACATTTTTCCGCTGTGGTTACAAATTGCCTTTCCCTTGTCCGCTGTCATTTTAAAGTTGGAGGCGGAGCGTCACAGTTTTCCTTTGTTGTTTCTAAAATATAAATATTGCAGTTAAGTAACATAAATATAGACATACATATATACATAGAACACTTCGGTTCAGTTCTTAACTAAACCTAACAAAGTGCAGTCACATGTAGCATAATATGTAGATATGTATATGCATACGGCGCAGTTGCCACACATTTATACATATACATGCATACATACATATATCCTACATGTGCCTGCATTTACACTAATTGTAAGTCGCTTTTAAAAATACTTACGCATCAAGAATTTGTCCATCTTAACAGGTGACGACCTGCACCACCAATCGAATGTTCTATTACTGCAAAATGCAAATGAATAACTTTAATAATATAATAGAAAAATACAAAAAATCTGCCGTTTTACGTACCTTTCCTTTGCCCATTTCTCTTGATAGTGAAGGCACAGAAACATCGATGGTTGAATAAAAACATGGATGATTTAGACAATTTCAAAATCATCGATGCATCGATGTTTTCATCGATGTTTCTACACCTCTAGTCGACCCGCAGCACGCGTGTCAACGCCGCCGTAACTTTGCGAGACGAACTCGAAGCGCCGAGAAATGCGGGAAAAAATTCAATCGCTCGCCTACTGGGATCCCAAGATACCAGCATTTGTCAACGTACGGCAGGCCTGCTCCAGCAAACCGAACCGTAGGACGCCTACTCCGAGATAAAACTCCTTTCAGCAACATGACTGCCGTCTTGCTGGTCGACACACTCACTCCGGCCTCCGCTCCCCAAGCTCCCACGACGTCCATCAGCTCTGCACCATTCTGCTCTGTTGCCTGCTCTCCCCTTCAACAAGGAGTAGCAAGTCGTCCGCATATGCACTCAGACCACAGAGTGGCTCCAAACGCTGAAGCAGCACATCCATCAATAGGTTCCAAATAAATGGGCCACTAATGGACCCTTGCGGGCAGCCCCGTGTAACCGGGACTGTGGCTACTTCATACCTGCTGACGATGCTTGCCTTCCGGCCGGAGAAAAAGCTTTTCCACAAGCGGATTTCTCGACAGCCTACGCCGACAAGCCGATCAAGCACTGCGCTCCACTCCACATGGTGCAAGGCTCCCTTGATGTCCACGAAGATCCCGATAACATATTTCGCACGGCTATCTGCCATTCTTCTCTTGACGTCCCTCCAGCCATGATTCCCTCGAACATCGGTAGAAAGCCACGATAGGAAGCAGGGTCGCTCATGTCCTTATCGGGGGCCTTCACCAGCGGTATCACTCTCGGATGCTTCCACTCGGTAGGAAAGTGTCCTTCCGAAAGGCAGCGAGAGTACAGCTTGGATACGGATACGGTAGACGTGCCCCCACGGATCATTATTGTGCTGCCCCACGAAGTCTCGCCAGTTCTTCTCCTTGACCGCCAAGATGAGCTTCTTGTACTGTCCTGAGAAATTCTCAGTTCAGCAGCTAGTTGCCCCGCATCGTTGTTACTCCGACGAGCCTCCTGTAGCCTAAGCCTCAGTCTCCTGAAGTCTTGGCGTCCAACGGCGATTTCTCCCGCTCCGTGATCGTCCCTGTTGCTCCTCTGATCTCGTCACCGAATCTCCGCCAACAAGCATTGGAGAGCTTCCATTGCGGTACAGGAGCTGTTCTCTCAACTGCACCGCTCAGGATCGGGGTAACCACAACACTAATGATGTTATGGTCACTCAGTTCCCATGGTTCAACTCTTAAATCGTATGTAGCCCACATACATGCCGCTTCGTTGGCGAAAGTCACTTCGATCTCACTTTGGGCTCTCGGCTCGTGGTGATTATCGAACGTGAACTCCTGGGTAGCTGAGTTGAGCACGCCGGCACAGCTTCCTACAACCCACTCGGCTAGCAGCGCCCAGTGTTTTCTGGGATTTTGTTGAGCCACATAGGGAATACTGCATTGGCGTACAGGCCCCGGATGGCGGGTTTTCTGCTGGCCAGCAGCAGCACCTCATCCAGGTATCCGATGTTCGGCTCTAGCTCCACTCCAAATTGACCGTAAACGGAGGTCAAGAAGATCGTGCCCTCACGCTTACACCAAATGCCGTTTTCAAGGGAATGATGGGCATGCAGATGGCATCTTGGTCGTCCACAACGATGGCTGCCTTGCTCCTCGCCTCAGGGAAAGCGGGCCGCTTTCTCGGATATATCCGCGAAAGCATATATTAATCCCTGAGGGCAGCCCTTTATGACGGCAGTCCACCTGGTTGGTGTACCTCGCTGTGTTGTAGCCGGCCTATCCGCCCGGCGTTTCTCGATCTTTTGGTCGAAACCCACTCATCTGTGGCAAGCGTACGTCCGAACCTGCGACCTGCATCGGTACGAAAACCATTTTACGTAGACCCGGCCTACGTCTAGAATGGTCTGCGCGTCGTCACTCACCTCCAGAGTCACGTTGATGGTAGCTCCATTGGCGGCCGACCGGGGCTTCGTCGTCAGGTGCACCGACTTTTGAAAGTCCTTCAGGGGCATCTCCTCGAAGTTCTTTTCGTAGAGCTCCATCACGAACTCCTCTGGTCCAATAGACGTGTCCAGCTCGAACACCGTTACATTCGCCTTCTTCGCCACCTTAAGACCAACCTTGACGAACTTGGCCAGCTCGACTTGCGACGGCGTGAGAATAAACGCACTTCCTCGCTTTAGTTCTTGCACATCGTGCACCCTTACGCCCAGGGTTGAAGTCACCTCCTTACGGATTTTTTCCGCAATCTCCCTTCCGGAAAGCGCAGGGTCGTCGCCTGCCACGACGGCGGACCAGGTCTCTCGGACTTTCACCCGCGGTGCGACTATGGGAGTGAAGAGGGATGCTGCGAGGTTCGCGCCCCGAGCAGCAGTGGCAGCGTAGGATGCAACTGGTGCGACTGGAGCCACCGAAGCGGCCGGTGGTGGCATCGTCAGACGGCCTTCCAGCTCCCCACACCTAAGCATCAACGCTACAACTAGCTCGTCGTAGCGGCTCAGCGACTCCAACAGTCAGTTTGTTGACTCACCAATGATGAGGCTCCTTCTCGACATCTTCTGCCCCGTCGACAGCTCGGCCAAGACGGCAACATGCCCGTCGGCTACCAGCCTTCCCGCGTTGGGGTAAGACGCCGTCTACCGGATATTTCTTGTACGACTCACCAGTATCCCAGACATTAAAAACAATCTTCAACTATTTGTTGTATTTACCAGTCTGCATATCGAAAAAACCGAGGGTTTTTCAACAGACAAAACAGTGAAAACTTTCACACACTGATAGAAGCTTTAACGACAGAACTCCACCTATGTTAAAAACCAATGAGCTTTGGCAACTCACAATTGCCAAAAAAGCTTCTCTGATCATAAAATTGGGGAGTTTCTGTCGCTCTGCTTCCATCCCCGTAGATAGCTGATGAGTCTGAGGTGACGTGCAGACGAAACTAGCTAGTCACTCCCCAGGGAGTGTAAGTGTGATGAAAGTTAAGTGGAGTAAATCGTTGTGTTATAGAAGAAATTAAAATATAACTAACGTATGACCTCGAGTAATTCAATAACACTACAATTATTTTTTAACAGGTCGATACAAAACAAACATAGACATTATAAATGTTTAAAAAACTTGACCGCTTAAGCTTAAGGCTTTTTACTATTTTTAACACCCGTTCTAAAATTACAATTTAGCCAAAAATATCTTCAAACGTCGAAAAATGGAACTTCTAAACTGAGTATTAAAAATTCCTTCAGTAAAGTTTTTCCTTAAGCTTTAACGATTCATTTGATGGTTTCACCAACGCTCTAGCTATCTTCTAAACAAAGAAACTAAGCAAAAAGTCGATCTATTATCGAATTTAAGTGTCTCCATAAGCATCATACGTTTTCTGCCTGCATATTGCTTTCATACAAATTGTCAACAGATGATTCCGTCACCCTCCCTCTCCCACTGCCTTGCATTTCCCTGCTCTTCCTTAAAAATATAAAATCAGCTTTAATACGGTTTTAATTTATATATATGTATATATATTGATGGAAGTTGATGCACTTCGAGCAGTACAAACGACACCAAGCACGTGCTTGTTACGAGCGGGGCCCTGTTAACAAATTGGGCAAAAAATACGAGTTCGCGAGGAAAATACATCAATTAAATAGAGACAAGACACAAGTGAAAATAAAAGGCACAATTAAGAGTAAAACAAATGAGTTAAAATATTAGTTTTTAATAACGGGATAGAAGTTGAAATGCAAATTAAATGATAAAGGTTGTTATAATTATTACATAGAACGCGAAAAGGCTCGTGCAGACAAAAATTTGATTCACATCGTGGCAAATTTAGAGGAATATAATTACGTGTTAGTCTAACAGGAACATTGCAAGTTAGGCGGTTTACAAGTTCTGCAGAATCAGTATCCCCTCTTATAAGATTTTGCATAAAAATAATACCAAGCATTGTTCTACGATTTACAAGTGTAGGTAAATTTAGCAACAGTAATCTACTCTGGTAAATAGAAGAAATTTTTTTTGTACCGACTCAATACGAACAATATTCCATAATAGGACGTACAAGGGAGGTAAATAATAATTTGGTCGTATAAGGGTCATCAACTTCTTTTGACCAACGCTTTATAAACCCAAGAACACTCATGGCTTTGTTAACAGTGGACATTATGTGGCAGTCAAATTTAAGTTTAGGGTCCAGAAGAACACCTAAATCGTTAACTGAATATATGCGGTCGAGTGGCGTATTTTCAAGAAAGTAACTGATAAACGTAGGAGTACCCCTAATAAAAAGTCATAACGTTGCATTTAAGGTAGTTCAACTTTAAAAGGTTGTACTCACACCATCCATGAAAACTATCAATATCTGACTGTAAGTTAAATCCCGACGCCATATCATTATATGATAAACAAAGCTTAACATCATCAGCATACATTAGTACACGAGAATGTGTTATGATAGAGGGAAGATCGTTGATAAGCAAAGTAAACAGCAAAGGGCCCAGATGACTTCCCTGATGCACTCCAGATGTCACGTAGATCAATTTTGAAACAGAATTCTTGAATGTAATCCTCTGAGTCCTACCATTCAAGTAACTTGAAATCCAAGTTAATAGATTATAGTTAATAGAAACCCAAGCAGATCTAATTTGAATAAAAGATGAGAGTGGTCGACGGAGTCAAAGGCCTTACTAAAATCTGTATATATAACGTCAGTCTGCATTTTTTTCTGAAATCCATTTATTAATATTAATGACAATTTAAGAAGGTTGGTGGTGGTCGATCTTCGCTTAACAAAACCATGCTGACATGGTGATATAATACGTTCAAATGCTTTAGGGATTGCCGACAATTTGGAAATACCTCTATAATTCTTTGCATCAGCCTTCGCACCCTTTTTATGAAGTGGAATAATAAAAGAGTCCTTCCAGATAGTGGGAAAAACTGATGATGAAATAGACAAATTAAAAAGTTTAAGAATCAGTTTACTAATGGTTGACGCACAAAACTTAAGCACACCTCCAGGAAGTCCATCTGGACCGGGAGAATAAGTCGGCGTTGTTGTTGCTAAATGTATTAAAAGAGAGGTTTCAGTAATTAAAGGGGAAAATATACAATTTGCCCTATTTAAGGGATTAGGGTAGTTAGAATTTGACCAAGCTATCGAACTATAAGGGGTTTGGAAAAACTCAGCAAATAAATCAGCAATATCAGAATCCGTCGATGCCTCCGTTGAGTTTAGACGTACCGACGAAGGCAATGCCGATGACTTACGCTTGGCATTAACAAAGTTGAAAAACTGTTTCGGATTATTTGAAAATTCAAATTTACATCGATTTAGATACATAGAATAGCAATGACTGTTAAGAACATTAAAATCCGATCGAGCCACTACATATTCCGAAAAATCTGATGGCCTACCCGATTTTTTATACTTTTTATAAGTATTTGATTTAAGGTTTTTAAATCTTTGAAGCGCATTGGTAAACCAAGGAGGCCTGTTTAGGTTTGAAGGAAATCTATCAGGAACGCATTCATTAAAAAAAGTATTTAACGCTGTATAGAATAGTTCAGTGGCACTTTCAATGTCTGTACAATTGTACAAGTCTGTCCAATTATAATGACAAATCATATCGTTAAGTTTATTATAGTCACATTTACGAAAACATCTCGTTTTAGTTGGGGACACTAAAGGAGAGAGGGTATCAGAGCAGGGAAGGCAAATTGTCAATTCCATTGTTGGATGATATCGGTCTTCAGGTACAACAAGAGCGTCAATTCTACATACCGTGACCTCGGACGGGTCCGAAACAAACACAAGATCTAATTGTCTATTTAAAGAATTTCGTATAAAGCTTACTTGCTGTAACGATAATTCTAAAAGGCCATCTACAAAATCATGGGCGGATAAAGGTATAGCGACAAGTGAGTCAGTGGGAGGAGACCAAGAAATATCTGGTAGATTAACGTCACCCAAAACAATCAAAAGAATCATTAGAATAAAGGTGCACATAAATTACTAGATCAGAGCCAGGTGGAATATAAGAACATGTAACAAAAATAGATACAGATTGCAAGGAAACTTTCACACTTACAAATTCAATTTCGTTTGGGATATGAGTGACTATTCTTTCAGATGTTAGGCTAAAGGTAACGGCAATCAGTACAGCACCCGCCATACGTGAGGGGCGATCGGACCTATAAGTATTAAACTTATTTGACAGAACTTCAGAGTCAGATATCTCTGGTTTTCGCCAAGTTTCCGTAAAAGCCAAAATATCTTTACTGAATGCAGAGGAGTCAGCATAAAGCTATTGTAGCTTCATATTTAGTCCTCTTACATTTTGATACGCCAAAGATAAACTTTTTAGTTTTTTGGCTTAGTGGAAGGCCTGTTATTTGTTCTCGGTTTATTGGAAACAAATTCTTTAATTACTAAATCATCATTAAGCCAAAATCTTTCAGAATGTAACACATTAAACACATCAGGCGGAGCAAATATTTTAAAAGACGATATCCTACGAGCGTATGAAAATCGAAATTGTTCAACTGCAATATCCTCGGATGGGAATTTTTCACGTATAAATTCCAAAACATCCTCAGATGTGGTATCTAGGGTGAATCTAGAAACAAACAAGTGAGAACGCTATAGTAGCACGCGCTGCTTTAGCGCAGGCAGCTTTTGTCCTGCACCAACATCTGTGTTTACGCTTATGTATGTTTTTGAGTGCAATGCTTACATACATACACACATACGCCATTGTTTGACTCAGACCTCCAATTTGGCTAACTTGATTTGATTTGCATAGTTTTTTTTTTTTTTTTTTTTTTTTTTTTGCGCGGAGTCCCACGGCTCACTTACCTTACGCAGCCGTGTATAGTACGGCACGATTCGCGAGATAGGAAAATAGAGGTAAAGGTCCGGGGAAAAACGTAATAGTTAGATCAATCTTGTGCCAATGAAGCAAGTATTAATCGTTTTAGGAGCGGCAGAGAGTCAAGATTTGATATTACAGGAAAAAGTCTATTATAGTCAGACCATAATACTCTGAAAGGCTCATGCAAGGCATAGTTAGATCTACAATGATTTAAAGTTAGGGGAATATAATTTCTAGTTAATCTACTTGGCACAGAAAAGTTTAGCCGACTTAGCAAGTCGGGGCAGTCAATATCACCATGCATAAGGTTATAAATAAAGATAGTACCAAGCATCGTTCTACGTTTGGCTAGGGATGGTAAATTAATCAAAAGAAGTCTACTAGAATAAGAAGGTAAGATAAGATTTGCATCCCAGTTTAGGCGCCGTAAAGCAAATAGAAGGAATTTTTTTTGTACAGATTCAATACGACCAATATGTATTCCGTATTGTGGACTCCAGACGGGAGACCCATACTCCAGAATCGGACGGACTAGCGAAATATATAAAGTTTTAGTCAAATAAGGATCATCGAATTCTTTTGACCACCTTTTAATAAATCCAAGCACTCCTCTGGCTTTATTAACCATGGACGAAATGTGATTAGAAAATTTTAGTTTGGGGTCCAAGAGAACGCCAAGATCGTTTACAAGAGTTATTCTATCCAAAGAGCTGCCACTTAACGTGTAGGTCGCGTATCATCAGCTTGCACTTGGAACCGTTTAAATTTAGTAAATTATCTCGGCACCAGTTTTGAAAATTATTTAGATCGGATTGTAAGTCTAAATGGCAGGAAATGTCCTTATACTGCAGGCACAACTTAACATCATCTGCGTACATAAGTACGCGAGAATGACTTATAATTGAGGGAAGATCATTAATAAATAATGTAAAAAGTAACGGACCCAGATGGCTCCCTTGTGGGACACCGGAGGTAACACGGAGAATTTCAGAAATTGAATTTTTAAAAAGGACCCTTTGTGACCTGCCATTCAGATAACTTGAAATTCATTTAAGCAGATCAACTGGAAAACCTAAAAGGTCAAGTTTTTGAATGAGAAGTAAGTGATTTACAGAGTCAAATGCTTTACTAAAGTCAGTGTAAATGACGTCTGTTTGAAAACTACTATTGAAGCCTTTTATCACTAATGAAGTGAGCTCTATAAGGTTTGTGATTGTGGATCTACGTTTAATAAATCCGTGTTGACACGGAGAAATGATTGATCTGCAAAGGTGCTGCAAATGAGGAGTAATAATTTTTTAAAAAAGCTTAGGAATAGCTGACAACTTAGAAATACCTCTGTAGTTACTGGCTTCTAACTTGTTACCTTTTTTGAAAAGAGGAATAACAAATGATTCCTTCCAAATATTTGGGAATTGGGAGGTTTCTATAGATAAGGTAAACAACTTGTGAAGAGGTTTGCACAGGGCCTTAGCGCAATACCTAAGCACGCACCCAGGAATACCATCGGGCCCTAGCGAATAAACAGGTTTAATACGAAGAAGATCCAAAAGAAGAGAGCTTTCTGTTAAAGTGGGACAGAATATGAGGTTTGACTTGGATATGTTGTAAGAATAAGGCTGTGATGAATAATCTAAAGTAGAGTAAGTCGTTTGAAAAAATTGGGCAAATAAATCGGCTATTGCCTGATCTGTGGTTGCCGTCATGTTTTCGAACGATAGCGAGGAAAGGAAAAGAATTAGATTTACGCTTGGTGTTAACAAAATTATAAAACTGTTTCGGGTCCTGAGAGAACTGGACCTTACAACGGTTTAAGTAACTGTTATAACACTGAGCATTAAGCACGGTAAATCTTGACCGAGCACTTAAATATCTAGTAAAAACAGATTGAGAACCGGTATTTTTATATTTCCTAAAAAGTCTGGACTTTACATTTCTTAAGTGTGTCAACTCTTTGCTAAGCCAAGGTGATTTATTGGAATTTGACGGATAGTACCACGGAACACAGGAATTAAAAAATGAGTTTATTGCAGTGTAAAAACATTAACTGCATCGGACATATTAATGCATAGGTAAAGATCAGACCAATTAAAGCCAGAAATAAAATTATTTAGCCTC
>JAECXW010000870.1:0-22691 GCA_018153365.1 Drosophila fuyamai | reverse complement strand
TGCATGCGTTTATGGATATGTGTATGTTCCTGTATGTGGAGGCAGAAAATAGTTCTATGTAGGTATGGGCAGGCATGCGTTTATGTGTAAGTGTATATCGGTACAGTAGAGCGTCGAAGAGTGGACTGTATTTGAAGTGACGGAACAAATAAAAATTATGTGGAGAGAAAAAAACACAAGGCAAAAAAAATATCTCGACAGCGGCGGATTGTACGGCGAACAGGGAAACTCCCGAAATTACTTCACACCGAGTGGCTGATATTAGTTATGCCTTTTTATTTTCCACCACACAATTTCACTTTTTGTCGTATTTTTTTGGAGGCAGAATTGCACTGCACTATGTACACAAGTTGTCACGCGCGTGTATGTGTATGTCTGGATGCACATATGTATGCCTTGACCGTTGGCAAGTTGATGTACAACGGGGAACGAAAGGAAAACGGCAAGGAGTATGGCGACGCGGAGACGGATAGAAAATTTTTTTGGAATTGCAGGAATGTTAAATCTCTCGACTGCCGTTGTGTCGGGAAAACTCGGACGTGGAGTTGACACGAAAAAAAATCTTACTCCAGTGTGAACGAAATTTAATGTTCGAACCACTGCTAAAGACCGGCAGCGAGAGGGAGTCGGAAAATGCTCGTACTTATCTTTTTTGCGGAAGAAATCACAGGAGCTGCTGGTCGAATGGATATCCTTATCCGGTTCGAATGGACCAAATGTTCGTATGGGGGCGATCCTTCCACAAAAGAAGCGAATTAGAAGCACAAAAATTCCCACGGCGCAAACGCAAAGGGGTTGACGAAGATGAGAAGTCGGGGGCGTCGTGGTATATTTCCGTGTTGTTTATTCAGCGTTATACATGAGACTAATTAAAAACTTAAAACTAAAACCGCGCTCCCGCCCGCTTTACTCCGTTCAAGCGAGAGCGGGAGATCGGCAGCGGCCATCCGAGGAGTTTGGATGCGAAACCCGAAGTTCGCACTCTGGAGCGTATGGGGGCGATCCTTCCACAAAAGAAGCGAATTAGAAGCACAAAAATTCCCACGGCGCAAACGCAAAGGGGTTGACGAAGATGAGAAGTCGGGGGCGTCGTGGTATATTTCCGTGTTGTTTATTCAGCGTTATACATGAGACTAATTAAAACTTAAAACTAAAACCGCGCTCCCGCCCGCTTTACTCCGTTTCAAGAGAGCGGAGACCAGCGGCCATCCGAGGATTTGGATGCGAAAATCGAAGTTCGCAGTTCGCTCTGGAGCGCGGACGTTGTGAGAGGCAAGCGAGGGGGGGGAGCGCAAGAGGGGCGGGCGAGAAGCTCAGTGACCAGCGCCAATGCAGTGGGCCACTGACACCTAAACAGGGTAAAAAATTGGACCAACGTTAAATTGAAAATTTTGAATGCAGATTTTTAGAGAATCAAATCATAAATCTTTAGAGGTATGCCACTTTGGAATCGTATAAAATTTGGAGAAATTATGGACTTCGGAAGTCCAGTTGTGGGCCACCTTTTAACAACACATCGGAAACTTGGAAATAAATGACTTGGAGTTGGGTCAAAAATTGGACCAACGTTAAATTGAAAATTTTGAATCCAGATTTTTAGAGAATCAAATTACAAATCTTGAGAGGTATGCCACATTGGAATCGTATAAAATTTGGAGAAATTATGGACTTTGGAAGTCCAGTTGTGGGCCACCTTTTAACAACACACCGGAAACTTGGATATAAATGAATTGGAATTGGGTCAAAAATTGGACCAACGATAAATTGAAAATTTTGAATGCAGATTTTTAGAGAATCAAATTACAAATCTTTAGAGGTATGCCACTTTGGAATCGGAGAAAATTTGGAGAAATTATGGACTTTGGAAGTCCAGTTGTGAGCCACCTTTAAACAACACATCGGAAACTTGGAAATAAAAGACATGAAATTGGGTCAGAAATTGGACCAACGTTAAATTGAAAATTTTGAATGCAGATTTTTGGAGAATCAAATTACAAATCTTTAGAGGTATGCCACTTTGGAATTGGATAAGATTTAGAGAAATTATGGACTTTGGAAGTCCAGTTGTGAGCCACCATTTAACAACACATCGGAAACTTGGAAATAAATGACTTGAAATTGGGTCAACAATTGGACCAACGTTAAATTGAAAATTTTGAATGCAGATTCTTAGAGAATCAAATTATAAATCTTTAGAGGTATGCCACGTTGGAATCGGAGAAAATTTGGAGAAATTATGGACTTCGGAATTCCAGTTGTGGGCCACCTTTTAACAACACATCGGAAACTTGGAAATAAATAACTTGGAATTGGGTCAAAAATTGGACCAACGGTAAATTGAAAATTTTGAATGCAGATTTTTAGAGAATCAAATTACAAATGTTTAGAGGTATGCCACTTTGGAATCGGATAAGATTTGGAGAAATTATGGACTTTGGAAGTCCAGTTGTGAGCCACCTTTTAACAACACATCGGAAACTTGGAAATAAATGACATGAAATTGGGTAAAAAATTGGACCAACGTTAAATTGAAAATTTTGAATGCAGATTTTTAGAGAATCAAATCACAAATCTTTAGAGGTATGCCACTTTGGAATCGTATAAAATTTGGAGAAATTATGGACTTCGGAAGTCCAGTTGTGGGCCACCTTTTAACAACACATCGGAAACTTGGAAATAAATGACTTGGAGTTGGGTCAAAAATTGGACCAACGTGAAATTGAAAATTTGGAATCAAGATTTTTAGAGAATCAAATTACAAATCTTGAGAGGTATGCCACATTGGAATCGGAGAAAATTTGGAGAAATTATGGACTTTGGAAGTCCAGTTGTGAGCCACCTTTAAACAACACATCGGAAACTTGGAAATAAAAGACATGAAATTGGGTCAGAAATTGGACCAACGTTAAATTGAAAATTTTGAATGCAGATTTTTAGAGAATCAAATTATAAATCTTTAGAGGTACCACTTTGGAATCGGAGAAAATTTGGAGAAATTATGGACTTCGGAAGTCCAGTTGTGGGCCATTTTTTAACAACACATCGGAAACTTGGAAATAAATGACTTGGAATTGGGTCAAAAATTGGACCAACGTTAAATTGAAAATTTTGAATGCAGATTTTTAGAGAATCAAATTACAAATCTTTAGAGGTATGCCACTTTGGAATTGGATAAGATTTGGAGAAATTATGGACTTTGGAAGTCCAGTTGTGGGCCACCTTTTAACAACACATCGGAAACTTGGAAATAAATGACATGAAATTGGGTCAAAAATTGGACCAACGTTAAATTGAAAATTTTGAATGCAGATTTTTAGAGAATCAAATTATAAATCTTTAGAGGTATGCCACTTTGGAATCGGAGAAAATTTGGAGAAATTATGGACTTTGGAAGTCCAGTTGTGAGCCACCTTTTAACAACACATCGGAAACTTGAAAATAAATGACATGAAATTGGGTCAAAAATTGGACCAACGTTAAATTGAAAATTTTGAATGCAGATTTTTAGAGAATCAAATTACAAATCTTTAGAGGTATGCCACTTTGGAATCGGATAAAATTTGGAGAAATTATGGACTTCGGAAGTCCAGTTGTGGGCCACCTTTTAACAACACATCGGAAACTTGGAAATAAATGACATGAAATTGGGTCAAAAATTGGACCAACGTTAAATTGAAAATTTTGAATGCAGATCTTTAGAGAATCAAATTACAAATCTTTAGAGGTATGCCACTTTGGAATCGGAGAAAATTTGGAGAAATTATGGACTTCGGAAGTCCAGTTGTGGGCCACCTTTTAACAACACATCGGAAACTTGAAAATAAATGACATGAAATTGGGTCAAAAATTGGACCAACGGTAAATTGAAAATTTTGAATCCAGATTTTTAGAGAATCGGAAGTCCAGTTGTGGGCCACCTTTAACAACACATCGGAAACTTGGAAATAAATGACATGAAATTGGGTCAAAAATTGGATCAACGTTAAATTGAAAATTTTGAATGCAGATTTTTAGAGAATCAAATTACAAATCTTTAGAGGTATGCCACTTTGGAATCGGAGAAAATTTGGAGAAATTATGGACTTCGGAAGTCCAGTTGTGGGCCACCTTTTAACAACACATCGGAAACTTGGAAATAAAAGACATGAAATTGGGTCAAAAATTGGACCAACGTTAAATTGAAAATTTTGAATGCAGATTTTTAGAGAATCAAATTACAAATCTTTAGAGGTATGCCACTTTGGAATCGGATAAAATTTGGAGAAATTATGGACTTTGGAAGTCCAGTTGTGGGCCACCTTTAACAACACATCGGAAACTTGGAAATAAATGACATGAAATTGGGTCAAAAATTGGATCAACGTTAAATTGAAAATTTTGAATGCAGATTTTTAGAGAATCAAATTACAAATCTTTAGAGGTATGCCACTTTGGAATCGGATAAAATTTGGAGAAATTATGGACTTGGAAGTCCAGTTGTGGGCCACCTTTTAACAACACATCGGAAACTTGGAAATAAATGACATGAAATTGGGTCAAAAATTGGACCAACGTTAAATTGAAAATTTTGAATGCAGATTTTTAGAGAATCAAATTACAAATCTTTAGAGGTATGCCACTTTGGAATCGGATAAAATTTGGAGAAATTATGGACTTTGGAAGTCCAGTTGTGGGCCACCTTTTAACAACACATCGGAAACTTGGAAATAAATGACATGAAATTGGGTCAAAAATTGGACCAACGTTAAATTGAAAATTTTGAATGCAGATTTTTAGAGAATCAAATTACAAATCTTTAGAGGTATGCCACTTTGGAATCGGATAAAATTTGGAGAAATTATGGACTTTGGAAGTCCAGTTGTGAGCCACCTTTTAACAACACATCGGAAACTTGGAAATAAAAGACATGAAATTGGGTCAAAAATTGGACCAACGTTAAATTGAAAATTTTGAATGCAGATTTTTAGAGAATCAAATTACAAATCTTTAGAGGTATGCCACTTTGGAATCGGATAAAATTTGGAGAAATTATGGACTTTGGAAGTCCAGTTGTGGGCCACCTTTTAACAACACATCGGAAACTTGGAAATAAATGACATGAAATTGGGTCAAAAATTGGACCAACGTTAAATTGAAAATTTTGAATGCAGATTTTTAGAGAATCAAATTACAAATCTTTAGAGGTATGCCACTTTGGAATCGGATAAAATTTGGAGAAATTATGGACTTTGGAAGTCCAGTTGTGGGCCACCTTTTAACAACACATCGGAAACTTGGAAATAAATGACATGAAATTGGGTCAAAAATTGGACCAACGTTAAATTGAAAATTTTGAATGCAGATTTTTAGAGAATCAAATTACAAATCTTTAGAGGTATGCCACTTTGGAATCGGATAAAATTTGGAGAAATTATGGACTTTGGAAGTCCAGTTGTGGGCCACCTTTTAACAACACATCGGAAACTTGGAAATAAATGACATGAAATTGGGTCAAAAATTGGACCAACGTTAAATTGAAAATTTTGAATGCAGATTTTTAGAGAATCAAATTACAAATCTTTAGAGGTATGCCACTTTGGAATCGGATAAAATTTGGAGAAATTATGGACTTCGGAAGTCCAGTTGTGGGCCACCTTTTAACAACACATCGGAAACTTGGAAATAAATGACTTGAAATTGGGTCAAAAATTGGACCAACGTTAAATTGAAAATTTTGAATGCAGATTTTTAGAGAATCAAATTACAAATCTTTAGAGGTATGCCACTTTGGAATCGGATAAAATTTGGAGAAATTATGGACTTTGGAAGTCCAGTTGTGGGCCACCTTTAACAACACATCGGAAACTTGGAAATAAATGACATGAAATTGGGTCAAAAATTGGACCAACGTTAAATTGAAAATTTTGAATGCAGATTTTTAGAGAATCAAATTACAAATCTTTAGAGGTATGCCACTTTGGAATCGGATAAAATTTGGAGAAATTATGGACTTTGGAAGTCCAGTTGTGGGCCACCTTTTAACAACACATCGGAAACTTGGAAATAAATGACTTGAAATTGGGTCAAAAATTGGACCAACGTTAAATTGAAAATTTTGAATGCAGATTTTTAGAGAATCAAATTACAAATCTTTAGAGGTATGCCACTTTGGAATCGGATAAAATTTGGAGAAATTATGGACTTTGGAAGTCCAGTTGTGGGCCACCTTTTAACAACACATCGGAAACTTGGAAATAAATGACATGAAATTGGGTCAAAAATTGGACCAACGTTAAATTGAAAATTTTGAATGCAGATTTTTAGAGAATCAAATTACAAATCTTTAGAGGTATGCCACTTTGGAATCGGATAAAATTTGGAGAAATTATGGACTTTGGAAGTCCAGTTGTGGGCCACCTTTTAACAACACATCGGAAACTTGGAAATAAATGACATGAAATTGGGTCAAAAATTGGACCAACGTTAAATTGAAAATTTTGAATGCAGATTTTTAGAGAATCAAATTACAAATCTTTAGAGGTATGCCACTTTGGAATCGGATAAAATTTGGAGAAATTATGGACTTTGGAAGTCCAGTTGTGGGCCACCTTTAACAACACATCGGAAACTTGGAAATAAATGACATGAAATTGGGTCAAAAATTGGACCAACGTTAAATTGAAAATTTTGAATGCAGATTTTTAGAGAATCAAATTACAAATCTTTAGAGGTATGCCACTTTGGAATCGGATAAAATTTGGAGAAATTATGGACTTTGGAAGTCCAGTTGTGGGCCACCTTTTAACAACACATCGGAAACTTGGAAATAAATGACATGAAATTGGGTCAAAAATTGGACCAACGTTAAATTGAAAATTTTGAATGCAGATTTTTAGAGAATCAAATTACAAATCTTTAGAGGTATGCCACTTTGGAATCGGATAAAATTTGGAGAAATTATGGACTTTGGAAGTCCAGTTGTGGGCCACCTTTTAACAACACATCGGAAACTTGGAAATAAATGACATGAAATTGGGTCAAAAATTGGACCAACGTTAAATTGAAAATTTTGAATGCAGATTTTTAGAGAATCAAATTACAAATCTTTAGAGGTATGCCACTTTGGAATCGGATAAAATTTGGAGAAATTATGGACTTTGGAAGTCCAGTTGTGGGCCACCTTTTAACAACACATCGGAAACTTGGAAATAAATGACATGAAATTGGGTCAAAAATTGGACCAACGTTAAATTGAAAATTTTGAATGCAGATTTTTAGAGAATCAAATTACAAATCTTTAGAGGTATGCCACTTTGGAATCGGATAAAATTTGGAGAAATTATGGACTTCGGAAGTCCAGTTGTGGGCCACCTTTTAACAACACATCGGAAACTTGGAAATAAATGACATGAAATTGGGTCAAAAATTGGACCAACGTTAAATTGAAAATTTTGAATGCAGATTTTTAGAGAATCAAATTACAAATCTTTAGAGGTATGCCACTTTGGAATCGGATAAAATTTGGAGAAATTATGGACTTCGGAAGTCCAGTTGTGGGCCACCTTTTAACAACACATCGGAAACTTGGAAATAAATGACATGAAATTGGGTCAAAAATTGGACCAACGTTAAATTGAAAATTTTGAATGCAGATTTTTAGAGAATCAAATTACAAATCTTTAGAGGTATGCCACTTTGGAATCGGATAAAATTTGGAGAAATTATGGACTTTGGAAGTCCAGTTGTGGGCCACCTTTAACAACACATCGGAAACTTGGAAATAAATGACATGAAATTGGGTCAAAAATTGGACCAACGTTAAATTGAAAATTTTGAATGCAGATTTTTAGAGAATCAAATTACAAATCTTTAGAGGTATGCCACTTTGGAATCGGATAAAATTTGGAGAAATTATGGACTTCGGAAGTCCAGTTGTGGGCCACCTTTTAACAACACATCGGAAACTTGGAAATAAATGACATGAAATTGGGTCAAAAATTGGACCAACGTTAAATTGAAAATTTTGAATGCAGATTTTTAGAGAATCAAATTACAAATCTTTAGAGGTATGCCACTTTGGAATCGGATAAAATTTGGAGAAATTATGGACTTCGGAAGTCCAGTTGTGGGCCACCTTTTAACAACACATCGGAAACTTGGAAATAAATGACATGAAATTGGGTCAAAAATTGGACCAACGTTAAATTGAAAATTTTGAATGCAGATTTTTAGAGAATCAAATTACAAATCTTTAGAGGTATGCCACTTTGAAATCGGATAAAATTTGGAGAAATTATGGACTTTGGAAGTCCAGTTGTGGGCCACCTTTAACAACACATCGGAAACTTGGAAATAAATGACATGAAATTGGGTCAAAAATTGGACCAACGTTAAATTGAAAATTTTGAATGCAGATTTTTAGAGAATCAAATTACAAATCTTTAGAGGTATGCCACTTTGGAATCGGATAAAATTTGGAGAAATTATGGACTTCGGAAGTCCAGTTGTGGGCCACCTTTTAACAACACATCGGAAACTTGGAAATAAATGACATGAAATTGGGTCAAAAATTGGACCAACGTTAAATTGAAAATTTTGAATGCAGATTTTTAGAGAATCAAATTACAAATCTTTAGAGGTATGCCACTTTGGAATCGGATAAAATTTGGAGAAATTATGGACTTCGGAAGTCCAGTTGTGGGCCACCTTTTAACAACACATCGGAAACTTGGAAATAAATGACATGAAATTGGGTCAAAAATTGGACCAACGTTAAATTGAAAATTTTGAATGCAGATTTTTAGAGAATCAAATTACAAATCTTTAGAGGTATGCCACTTTGAAATCGGATAAAATTTGGAGAAATTATGGACTTTGGAAGTCCAGTTGTGGGCCACCTTTTAACAACACATCGGAAACTTGGAAATAAATGACATGAAATTGGGTCAAAAATTGGACCAACGTTAAATTGAAAATTTTGAATGCAGATTTTTAGAGAATCAAATTACAAATCTTTAGAGGTATGCCACTTTGGAATCGGATAAAATTTGGAGAAATTATGGACTTCGGAAGTCCAGTTGTGGGCCACCTTTTAACAACACATCGGAAACTTGGAAATAAATGACATGAAATTGGGTCAAAAATTGGACCAACGTTAAATTGAAAATTTTGAATGCAGATTTTTAGAGAATCAAATTACAAATCTTTAGAGGTATGCCACTTTGGAATCGGATAAAATTTGGAGAAATTATGGACTTCGAAGTCCAGTTGTGGGCCACCTTTTAACAACACATCGGAAACTTGGAAATAAATGACATGAAATTGGGTCAAAAATTGGACCAACGTTAAATTGAAAATTTTGAATGCAGATTTTTAGAGAATCAAATTACAAATCTTTAGAGGTATGCCACTTTGAAATCGGATAAAATTTGGAGAAATTATGGACTTTGGAAGTCCAGTTGTGGGCCACCTTTTAACAACACATCGGAAACTTGGAAATAAATGACATGAAATTGGGTCAAAAATTGGACCAACGTTAAATTGAAAATTTTGAATGCAGATTTTTAGAGAATCAAATTACAAATCTTTAGAGGTATGCCACTTTGGAATCGGATAAAATTTGGAGAAATTATGGACTTCGGAAGTCCAGTTGTGGGCCACCTTTTAACAACACATCGGAAACTTGGAAATAAATGACATGAAATTGGGTCAAAAATTGGACCAACGTTAAATTGAAAATTTTGAATGCAGATTTTTAGAGAATCAAATTACAAATCTTTAGAGGTATGCCACTTTGGAATCGGATAAAATTTGGAGAAATTATGGACTTCGGAAGTCCAGTTGTGGGCCACCTTTTAACAACACATCGGAAACTTGGAAATAAATGACATGAAATTGGGTCAAAAATTGGACCAACGTTAAATTGAAAATTTTGAATGCAGATTTTTAGAGAATCAAATTACAAATCTTTAGAGGTATGCCACTTTGAAATCGGATAAAATTTGGAGAAATTATGGACTTCGGAAGTCCAGTTGTGGGCCACCTTTTAACAACACATCGGAAACTTGGAAATAAATGACATGAAATTGGGTCAAAAATTGGACCAACGTTAAATTGAAAATTTTGAATGCAGATTTTTAGAGAATCAAATTACAAATCTTTAGAGGTATGCCACTTTGGAATCGGATAAAATTTGGAGAAATTATGGACTTTGGAAGTCCAGTTGTGGGCCACCTTTTAACAACACATCGGAAACTTGGAAATAAATGACATGAAATTGGGTCAAAAATTGGACCAACGTTAAATTGAAAATTTTGAATGCAGATTTTTAGAGAATCAAATTACAAATCTTTAGAGGTATGCCACTTTGGAATCGGATAAAATTTGGAGAAATTATGGACTTCGGAAGTCCAGTTGTGGGCCACCTTTTAACAACACATCGGAAACTTGGAAATAAATGACATGAAATTGGGTCAAAAATTGGACCAACGTTAAATTGAAAATTTTGAATGCAGATTTTTAGAGAATCAAATTACAAATCTTTAGAGGTATGCCACTTTGGAATCGGATAAAATTTGGAGAAATTATGGACTTCGGAAGTCCAGTTGTGGGCCACCTTTTAACAACACATCGGAAACTTGGAAATAAATGACATGAAATTGGGTCAAAAATTGGACCAACGTTAAATTGAAAATTTTGAATGCAGATTTTTAGAGAATCAAATTACAAATCTTTAGAGGTATGCCACTTTGGAATCGGATAAAATTTGGAGAAATTATGGACTTCGGAAGTCCAGTTGTGGGCCACCTTTTAACAACACATCGGAAACTTGGAAATAAATGACATGAAATTGGGTCAAAAATTGGACCAACGTTAAATTGAAAATTTTGAATGCAGATTTTTAGAGAATCAAATTACAAATCTTTAGAGGTATGCCACTTTGGAATCGGATAAAATTTGGAGAAATTATGGACTTCGGAAGTCCAGTTGTGGGCCACCTTTTAACAACACATCGGAAACTTGGAAATAAATGACATGAAATTGGGTCAAAAATTGGACCAACGTTAAATTGAAAATTTTGAATGCAGATTTTTAGAGAATCAAATTACAAATCTTTAGAGGTATGCCACTTTGGAATCGGATAAAATTTGGAGAAATTATGGACTTCGGAAGTCCAGTTGTGGGCCACCTTTTAACAACACATCGGAAACTTGGAAATAAATGACATGAAATTGGGTCAAAAATTGGACCAACGTTAAATTGAAAATTTTGAATGCAGATTTTTAGAGAATCAAATTACAAATCTTTAGAGGTATGCCACTTTGGAATCGGATAAAATTTGGAGAAATTATGGACTTCGGAAGTCCAGTTGTGGGCCACCTTTTAACAACACATCGGAAACTTGGAAATAAATGACATGAAATTGGGTCAAAAATTGGACCAACGTTAAATTGAAAATTTTGAATGCAGATTTTTAGAGAATCAAATTACAAATCTTTAGAGGTATGCCACTTTGGAATCGGATAAAATTTGGAGAAATTATGGACTTCGGAAGTCCAGTTGTGGGCCACCTTTTAACAACACATCGGAAACTTGGAAATAAATGACATGAAATTGGGTCAAAAATTGGACCAACGTTAAATTGAAAATTTTGAATGCAGATTTTTAGAGAATCAAATTACAAATCTTTAGAGGTATGCCACTTTGGAATCGGATAAAATTTGGAGAAATTATGGACTTTGGAAGTCCAGTTGTGGGCCACCTTTAACAACACATCGGAAACTTGGAAATAAATGACATGAAATTGGGTCAAAAATTGGACCAACGTTAAATTGAAAATTTTGAATGCAGATTTTTAGAGAATCAAATTACAAATCTTTAGAGGTATGCCACTTTGGAATCGGATAAAATTTGGAGAAATTATGGACTTTGGAAGTCCAGTTGTGGGCCACCTTTTAACAACACATCGGAAACTTGGAAATAAATGACATGAAATTGGGTCAAAAATTGGACCAACGTTAAATTGAAAATTTTGAATGCAGATTTTTAGAGAATCAAATTACAAATCTTTAGAGGTATGCCACTTTGGAATCGGATAAAATTTGGAGAAATTATGGACTTCGGAAGTCCAGTTGTGGGCCACCTTTAACAACACATCGGAAACTTGGAAATAAATGACATGAAATTGGGTCAAAAATTGGACCAACGTTAAATTGAAAATTTTGAATGCAGATTTTTAGAGAATCAAATTACAAATCTTTAGAGGTATGCCACTTTGGAATCGGATAAAATTTGGAGAAATTATGGACTTCGGAAGTCCAGTTGCGGGCCACCTTTTAACAACACATCGGAAACTTGGAAATAAATGACATGAAATTGGGTCAAAAATTGGACCAACGTTAAATTGAAAATTTTGAATGCAGATTTTTAGAGAATCAAATTACAAATCTTTAGAGGTATGCCACTTTGGAATCGGATAAAATTTGGAGAAATTATGGACTTCGGAAGTCCAGTTGTGGGCCACCTTTTAACAACACATCGGAAACTTGGAAATAAATGACATGAAATTGGGTCAAAAATTGGACCAACGTTAAATTGAAAATTTTGAATGCAGATTTTTAGAGAATCAAATTACAAATCTTTAGAGGTATGCCACTTTGGAATCGGATAAAATTTGGAGAAATTATGGACTTCGGAAGTCCAGTTGTGGGCCACCTTTTAACAACACATCGGAAACTTGAAAATAAATGACATGAAATTGGGTCAAAAATTGGACCAACGTTAAATTGAAAATTTTGAATGCAGATTTTTAGAGAATCAAATTACAAATCTTTAGAGGTATGCCACTTTGGAATCGGATAAAATTTGGAGAAATTATGGACTTTGGAAGTCCAGTTGTGGGCCACCTTTTAACAACACATCGGAAACTTGGAAATAAATGACATGAAATTGGGTCAAAAATTGGACCAACGTTAAATTGAAAATTTTGAATGCAGATTTTTAGAGAATCAAATTACAAATCTTTAGAGGTATGCCACTTTGGAATCGGATAAAATTTGGAGAAATTATGGACTTCGGAAGTCCAGTTGTGGGCCACCTTTTAACAACACATCGGAAACTTGGAAATAAATGACATGAAATTGGGTCAAAAATTGGACCAACGTTAAATTGAAAATTTTGAATGCAGATTTTTAGAGAATCAAATTACAAATCTTTAGAGGTATGCCACTTTGAAATCGGATAAAATTTGGAGAAATTATGGACTTCGGAAGTCCAGTTGTGAGCCACCTTTTAACAACACATCGGAAACTTGGAAATAAATGACATGAAATTGGGTCAAAAATTGGACCAACGTTAAATTGAAAATTTTGAATGCAGATTTTTAGAGAATCAAATTACAAATCTTTAGAGGTATGCCACTTTGGAATCGGATAAAATTTGGAGAAATTATGGACTTTGGAAGTCCAGTTGTGGGCCACCTTTTAACAACACATCGGAAACTTGGAAATAAATGACATGAAATTGGGTCAAAAATTGGACCAACGTTAAATTGAAAATTTTGAATGCAGATTTTTAGAGAATCAAATTACAAATCTTTAGAGGTATGCCACTTTGAAATCGGATAAAATTTGGAGAAATTATGGACTTTGGAAGTCCAGTTGTGGGCCACCTTTAACAACACATCGGAAACTTGGAAATAAATGACATGAAATTGGGTCAAAAATTGGACCAACGTTAAATTGAAAATTTTGAATGCAGATTTTTAGAGAATCAAATTACAAATCTTTAGAGGTATGCCACTTTGGAATCGGATAAAATTTGGAGAAATTATGGACTTTGGAAGTCCAGTTGTGGGCCACCTTTTAACAACACATCGGAAACTTGGAAATAAATGACATGAAATTGGGTCAAAAATTGGACCAACGTTAAATTGAAAATTTTGAATGCAGATTTTTAGAGAATCAAATTACAAATCTTTAGAGGTATGCCACTTTGGAATCGGATAAAATTTGGAGAAATTATGGACTTTGGAAGTCCAGTTGTGGGCCACCTTTTAACAACACATCGGAAACTTGGAAATAAATGACATGAAATTGGGTCAAAAATTGGACCAACGTTAAATTGAAAATTTTGAATGCAGATTTTTAGAGAATCAAATTACAAATCTTTAGAGGTATGCCACTTTGGAATCGGATAAAATTTGGAGAAATTATGGACTTCGGAAGTCCAGTTGTGACCTTTAACAACAAATCGGAAACTTGGAAATAAATGACATGAAATTGGGTCAAAAATTGGACCAACGTTAAATTGAAAATTTTGAATGCAGATTTTTAGAGAATCAAATTACAAATCTTTAGAGGTATGCCACTTTGGAATCGGATAAAATTTGGAGAAATTATGGACTTTGGAAGTCCAGTTGTGGGCCACCTTTTAACAACACATCGGAAACTTGGAAATAAATGACATGAAATTGGGTCAAAAATTGGACCAACGTTAAATTGAAAATTTTGAATGCAGATTTTTAGAGAATCAAATTACAAATCTTTAGAGGTATGCCACTTTGAAATCGGATAAAATTTGGAGAAATTATGGACTTCGGAAGTCCAGTTGTGGGCCACCTTTTAACAACACATCGGAAACTTGGAAATAAATGACATGAAATTGGGTCAAAAATTGGACCAACGTTAAATTGAAAATTTTGAATGCAGATTTTTAGAGAATCAAATTACAAATCTTTAGAGGTATGCCACTTTGGAATCGGATAAAATTTGGAGAAATTATGGACTTTGGAAGTCCAGTTGTGGGCCACCTTTAACAACACATCGGAAACTTGGAAATAAATGACATGAAATTGGGTCAAAAATTGGACCAACGTTAAATTGAAAATTTTGAATGCAGATTTTTAGAGAATCAAATTACAAATCTTTAGAGGTATGCCACTTTGAAATCGGATAAAATTTGGAGAAATTATGGACTTTGGAAGTCCAGTTGTGGGCCACCTTTTAACAACACATCGGAAACTTGGAAATAAATGACATGAAATTGGGTCAAAAATTGGACCAACGTTAAATTGAAAATTTTGAATGCAGATTTTTAGAGAATCAAATTACAAATCTTTAGAGGTATGCCACTTTGAAATCGGATAAAATTTGGAGAAATTATGGACTTCGGAAGTCCAGTTGTGGGCCACCTTTTAACAACACATCGGAAACTTGGAAATAAATGACATGAAATTGGGTCAAAAATTGGACCAACGTTAAATTGAAAATTTTGAATGCAGATTTTTAGAGAATCAAATTACAAATCTTTAGAGGTATGCCACTTTGAAATCGGATAAAATTTGGAGAAATTATGGACTTTGGAAGTCCAGTTGTGGGCCACCTTTTAACAACACATCGGAAACTTGGAAATAAATGACATGAAATTGGGTCAAAAATTGGATCAACGTTAAATTGAAAATTTTGAATGCAGATTTTTAGAGAATCAAATTACAAATCTTTAGAGGTATGCCACTTTGAAATCGGATAAAATTTGGAGAAATTATGGACTTCGGAAGTCCAGTTGTGGGCCACCTTTTAACAACACATCGGAAACTTGGAAATAAATGACATGAAATTGGGTCAAAAATTGGACCAACGTTAAATTGAAAATTTTGAATGCAGATTTTTAGAGAATCAAATTACAAATCTTTAGAGGTATGCCACTTTGGAATCGGATAAAATTTGGAGAAATTATGGACTTTGGAAGTCCAGTTGTGGGCCACCTTTTAACAACACATCGGAAACTTGGAAATAAATGACATGAAATTGGGTCAAAAATTGGACCAACGTTAAATTGAAAATTTTGAATGCAGATTTTTAGAGAATCAAATTACAAATCTTTAGAGGTATGCCACTTTGGAATCGGATAAAATTTGGAGAAATTATGGACTTTGGAAGTCCAGTTGTGGGCCACCTTTTAACAACACATCGGAAACTTGGAAATAAATGACATGAAATTGGGTCAAAAATTGGACCAACGTTAAATTGAAAATTTTGAATGCAGATTTTTAGAGAATCAAATTACAAATCTTTAGAGGTATGCCACTTTGAAATCGGATAAAATTTGGAGAAATTATGGACTTTGGAAGTCCAGTTGTGGGCCACCTTTAACAACACATCGGAAACTTGGAAATAAATGACATGAAATTGGGTCAAAAAATTGGATTAACGTTAAATTGAAAATTTTGAATGCAGATTTTTAGAGAATCAAATTACAAATCTTTAGAGGTATGCCACTTTGAAATCGGATAAAATTTGGAGAAATTATGGACTTTGGAAGTCCAGTTGTGGGCCACCTTTTAACAACAAATCGGAAACTTGGAAATAAATGACATGAAATTGGGTCAAAAATTGGATCAACGTTAAATTGAAAATTTTGAATGCAGATTTTTAGAGAATCAAATTACAAATCTTTAGAGGTATGCCACTTTGAAATCGGATAAAATTTGGAGAAATTATGGACTTTGGAAGTCCAGTTGTGGGCCACCTTTTAAACAACACATCGGAAACTTGGAAATAAATGACATGAAATTGGGTCAAAAATTGGACCAACGTTAAATTGAAAATTTTGAATGCAGATTTTTAGAGAATCAAATTACAAATCTTTAGAGGTATGCCACTTTGGAATCGGATAAAATTTGGAGAAATTATGGACTTTGGAAGTCCAGTTGTGGGCCACCTTTTAACAACACATCGGAAACTTGGAAATAAATGACATGAAATTGGGTCAAAAATTGGATTAACGTTAAATTGAAAATTTTGAATGCAGATTTTTAGAGAATCAAATTACAAATCTTTAGAGGTATGCCACTTTTGAAATCGGATAAAATTTGGAGAAATTATGGACTTTGGAAGTCCAGTTGTGGGCCACCTTTTAACAACACATCGGAAACTTGGAAATAAATGACATGAAATTGGGTCAAAAATTGGATCAACGTTAAATTGAAAATTTTGAATGCAGATTTTTAGAGAATCAAATTACAAATCTTTAGAGGTATGCCACTTTGAAATCGGATAAAATTTGGAGAAATTATGGACTTTGGAAGTCCAGTTGTGGGCCACCTTTAACAACACATCGGAAACTTGGAAATAAATGACATGAAATTGGGTCAAAAATTGGACCAACGTTAAATTGAAAATTTTGAATGCAGATTTTTAGAGAATCAAATTACAAATCTTTAGAGGTATGCCACTTTGGAATCGGATAAAATTTGGAGAAATTATGGACTTTGGAAGTCCAGTTGTGGGCCACCTTTTAACAACACATCGGAAACTTGGAAATAAATGACATGAAATTGGGTCAAAAATTGGACCAACGTTAAATTGAAAATTTTGAATGCAGATTTTTAGAGAATCAAATTACAAAATCTTTAGAGGTATGCCACTTTGGAATCGGATAAAATTTGGAGAAATTATGGACTTCGGAAGTCCAGTTGTGGGCCACCTTTTAACAACACATCGGAAACTTGGAAATAAATGACATGAAATTGGGTCAAAAATTGGACCAACGTTAAATTGAAAATTTTGAATGCAGATTTTTAGAGAATCAAATTACAAATCTTTAGAGGTATGCCACTTTGAAATCGGATAAAATTTGGAGAAATTATGGACTTCGGAAGTGCAGTTGTGGACCACCTTTTAACAACAAATCGGAAACTTGGAAATAAATGACATGAAATTGGGTCAAAAATTGGACAACGTTAAATTGAAAATTTTGAATGCAGATTTTTAGAGAATCAAATTACAAATCTTTAGAGGTATGCCACTTTGAAATCGGATAAAATTTGGAGAAATTATGGACTTTGGAAGTCCAGTTGTGGGCCACCTTTTAACAACACATCGGAAACTTGAAATAAAATGACATGAAATTGGGTCAAAAATTGGACCAACGTTAAATTGAAAATTTTGAATGCAGATTTTTAGAGAATCAAATTACAAATCTTTAGAGGTATGCCACTTTGAAATCGGATAAAATTTGGAGAAATTATGAACTTTGGAAGTCCAGTTGTGGGCCACCTTTTAACAACAAATTGGAAACTTGAAATAAATGACATGAAATTGGGTCAAAAATTGGACCAACGTTAAATTGAAAATTTTGAATGCAGATTTTTAGAGAATCAAATTACAAATCTTTAGAGGTATGCCACTTTGAAATCGGATAAAATTTGGAGAAATTATGGACTTTGGAAGTCCAGTTGTGGGCCACCTTTTAACAACACATTGGAAACTTGGAAATAAATGACATGAAATTGGGTCAAAAATTGGATTAACGTTAAATTGAAAATTTTGAATGCAGATTTTTAGAGAATCAAATTACAAATCTTTAGAGGTATGCCACTTTGAAATCGGATAAAATTTGGAGAAATTATGGACTTCGGAAGTCCAGTTGTGGGCCACCTTTTAACAACACATCGGAAACTTGGAAATAAATGACATGAAATTGGGTCAAAAATTGGATCAACGTTAAATTGAAAATTTTGAATGCAGATTTTTAGAGAATCAAATTACAAATCTTTAGAGGTATGCCACTTTGAAATCGGATAAAATTTGGAGAAATTATGGACTTTGGAAGTCCAGTTGTGGGCCACCTTTTAACAACAAATCGGAAACTTGGAAATAAATGACATGAAATTGGGTCAAAAATTGGATTAACGTTAAATTGAAAATTTTGAATGCAGATTTTTAGAGAATCAAATTACAAATCTTTAGAGGTATGCCACTTTGAAATCGGATAAAATTTGGAGAAATTATGGACTTTGGAAGTCCAGTTGTGGGCCACCTTTAACAACACATCGGAAACTTGAAAATAAATGACATGAAATTGGGTCAAAAATTGGACCAACGTTAAATTGAAAATTTTGAATGCAGATTTTTAGAGAATCAAATTACAAATCTTTAGAGATATGCCACTTTGGAAATCGGATAAAATTTGGAGAAATTATGGACTTTGAAGTCCAGTTGTGGGCCACCTTTTAACAACACATCGGAAACTTGGAAATAAATGACATGAAATTGGGTCAAAAATTGGATCAACGTTAAATTGAAAATTTTGAATGCAGATTTTTAGAGAATCAAATTACAAATCTTTAGAGATATGCCACTTTGAAATCGGATAAAATTTGGAGAAATTATGGACTTTGGAAGTCCAGTTGTGGGCCACCTTTTAACAACACATCGGAAACTTGGAAATAAATGACATGAAATTGGGTCAAAAATTGGATCAACGTTAAATTGAAAATTTTGAATGCAGATTTTTAGAGAATAAAATTACAAATCTTTAGAGATATGCCACTTTGAAATCGGATAAAATTTGGAGAAATTATGGACTTTGGAAGTCCAGTTGTGGGCCACCTTTTAACAACACATCGGAAACTTGGAAATAAATGACATGAAATTGGGTCAAAAATTGGACCAACGTTAAATTGAAAATTTTGAATGCAGATTTTTAGAGAATCAAATTACAAATCTTTAGAGGTATGCCACTTTGAAATCGGATAAAATTTGGAGAAATTATGGACTTTGGAAGTCCAGTTGTGGGCCACCTTTAACAACACATCGGAAACTTGGAAATAAATGACATGAAATTGGGTCAAAAAATGGATTAACGTTAAATTGAAAATTTTGAATGCAGATTTTTAGAGAATCAAATTACAAATCTTTAGAGGTATGCCACTTTGAAATCGGATAAAATTTGGAGAAATTATGGACTTTGGAAGTCCAGTTGTGGACCACCTTTAACAACAAATCGGAAACTTGGAAATAAATGACATGAAATTGGGTCAAAAATTGGATTAACGTTAAATTGAAAATTTTGAATGCAGATTTTTAGAGAATCAAATTACAAATCTTTAGAGGTATGCCACTTTGAAATCGGATAAAATTTGGAGAAATTATGGACTTTGGAAGTCCAGTTGTGGGCCACCTTTTAACAACACATCGGAAACTTGGAAATAAATGACATGAAATTGGGTCAAAAATTGGACCAACGTTAAATTGAAAATTTTGAATGCAGATTTTTAGAGAATCAAATTACAAATCTTTAGAGGTATGCCACTTTGAAATCGGATAAAATTTGGAGAAATTATGGACTTTGGAAGTCCAGTTGTGGGCCACCTTTTAACAACACATCGGAAACTTGGAAATAAATGACATGAAATTGGGTCAAAAATTGGATCAACGTTAAATTGAAAATTTTGAATGCAGATTTTTAGAGAATCAAATTACAAATCTTTAGAGGTATGCCACTTTGAAATCGGATAAAATTTGGAGGAATTATGGACTTTGGAAGTCCAGTTGTGGGCCACCTTTTAACAACACATCGGAAACTTGGAAATAAATGACATGAAATTGGGTCAAAAATTGGATCAACGTTAAATTGAAAATTTTGAATGCAGATTTTTAGAGAATCAAATTACAAATCTTTAGAGGTATGCCATTTTGAAATCGGATAAAATTTGGAGAAATTATGGACTTTGGAAGTCCAGTTGTGGACCACCTTTTAACAACAAATTGGAAACTTGGAAATAAATGACATGAAATTGCACAAAAATTGGATTAACGTTAAATTGAAAATTTTCGAATGCAGATTTTTAGAGAATCAAATTACAAATCTTTAGAGGTATGCCATTTTGAAATCGGATAAAATTTGGAGAAATTATGGACTTTGGAAGTCCAGTTGTGGACCACCTTTTAACAACAAATTGGAAACTTGGAAATAAATGACATGAAATTGCACAAAAATTGGATTAACGTTAAATTGAAAATTTTCGAATGCAGATTTTTAGAGAATCAAATTACAAATTTTTAGAGGTATGCCACTTTGAAATCGGATAAGATTTGGAGAAATTATGGACTTTGGAAGTTCAGTTGTGGGCCACCTTTTAACAACAAATTGGAAACTTGAAAACAAATGACATGAAATTGGGTCAAAAATTGGACCAACGTTAAATTGAAAATTTTGAATGCAGATTTTTAGAGAATCAAATTACAAATCTTTAGAGGTATGCCATTTTGAAATCGGATAAAATTTGGAGAAATTATGGACTTTGGAAGTCCAGTTGTGGGCCACCTTTTAACAACAAATCGGAAACTTTGAAATAAATGACATAAAATTGGGTCAAAAATTGGACCAACTTTAAATTGAAAATTTTGAATGCAGATTTTTAGAGAATCAAATTACAAATCTTTAGAGGTATGCCTTTTGAAATCGGATAAAATTTGGAGAAATTATGGACTTTGGAAGTCCAGTTGTGGGCCACCTTTTAACAACAAATTGGAAACTTGGAAATAAATGACATGAAATTGGGTCGAAAATTGGACCAACGTTAAATTGAAAATTTTGAATGCAGATTTTTAGAGAATCAAATTACAAATCTTTAGAGGTATGCCACTTTGAAATCGGATAAAATTTGGAGAAATGATGGACTTTGGAAGTCCAGTTGTGGGCCACCTTTTAACAACACATTGGAAACTTGGAAATAAATGACATGAAATTGGGTCAAAAATTGGATTAACGTTAAATTGAAAATTTTGAATGCAGATTTTTAGAGAATCAAATTACAAATCTTTAGAGATATGCCACTTTGAAATCGGATAAAATTTGGAGAAATTATGGACTTCGGAAGTCCAGTTGTGGGCCACCTTTTAACAACACATTGGAAACTTGGAAATAAATGACATGAAATTGGGTCAAAAATTGGATTAACGTTAAATTGAAAATTTTGAATGCAGATTTTTAGAGAATCAAATTACAAATCTTTAGAGATATGCCATTTTGAAATCGGATAAAATTTGGAGAAATTATGGACTTTGGAAGTCCAGTTGTGGACCACCTTTTAACAACAAATCGGAAACTTGGAAATAAATGACATGAAATTGGGTCAAAAATTGGACCAACGTTAAATTGAAAATTTTGAATCCAGATTTTTAGAGAATCAAATTACAAATCTTTAGAGGTATGCCACTTTGAAATCGGATAAAATTTGGAGAAATTATGGACTTTGGAAGTCCAGTTGTGGGCCACCTTTTAACAACAAATTGGAAACTTGGAAAATAAATGACATGAAATTGGATCAAAAAAATGGATCAACGTTAAATTGAAAATTTTGAATCCAGATTTTTAAAGAATCAAATTACAAATCTTTAGAGGTATGCCATTTTGAAATCGGATAAAATTTGGAGAAATTATGGACTTTGGAAGTCCAGTTGTGGACCACCTTTAACAACAAATTGGAAACTTGGAAATAAATGACATGAAATTGGTCACAAAATTGGATCAACGTTAAATTGAAAATTTTGAATGCAGATTTTTAGAGAATCAAATTACAAATCTTTAGAGGTATGCCACTTTGAAATCGGATAAAATTTGGAGAAATTATGGACTTTGGAAGTCCAGTTGTGGGCCACCTTTAACAACAAATTGGAAACTTGGAAATAAATGACATGAAATTGGGTCAAAAATTGGACCAACGTTAAATTGAAAATTTTGAATGCAGATTTTTAGAATCGTTGCAACCTTAGAGATATGCCACTTTGAAATCGGATAAAATTTGGAGAAATTATGGACTTCGGAAGTCCAGAATACCTTAACAACATCGAAAACTTGGAATAAATGACATGAAATTAATGTAAATTGATCAACGTTAAATTTAAAATTTTGAATGCAGATTTAGA
>JAECXW010000865.1:0-53422 GCA_018153365.1 Drosophila fuyamai | reverse complement strand
AGGAAATGCCATAACTTTGGTGTTTTTAAAGCTAGGAAGTTGGGATTTTTTATGGGTTTTATTTTTGGCCAAACAATATGACCTACCAAATTGCATAAGGATCGGCTTACTATATCCTATAGCTGCTAAATAACTGAACGATCGGAAATGCCATAACTTTAGTGTTTTTAATCCGACCTACCAAATTTCATAACATAACTTTAGAGTTTTTATACCCGTTACTCGTAGAGTAAAAGGGTATATTGTATTCGTGCAAAAGTATGTAACAGGTAGAAGGAAGCGTTTCCGACCCTATAAAGTATATATATTCTTGTTCAGGATCACTAGCCGAGTCGATCTAGCCATGTCCGTCTGTCCGTCTGTCCAGCTGTCCGTCTCTCCGTCTGTCCGTCTGTCTGTCCGTCTGTCTGTCTGTCTGTCTGTCCGTATGAACGCTGAGATCTCGGAAACTATAAAAGCTAGAAGATTGGCATTTTGCATGTAGATTTTAGGAGTTCCTACGCAGCGCAAGTTTGTTTCAAAATGGTGCCACGCCCCCTCTGACGCCCACAAGCCACAAGCTGTGGCCACAGTTTTGATGCTATTATGAAAATTTTTTTTTTTATATATTTGTTTCGTCAATACCTATCGATTGGCCAAATAAAAGTTTGCCACGCCCACTCTAACGCCCAAAAAACCATTAAACGCTTTAGCCTGGCCAGCGCCTACATTTCCGCCTTTCATGGCGTATACAATAGCGCCATCTACCGGATGATTTTGGAACAGCTGGCCAAGGTGCTCAACAGAGTCAACGTTAATTCTCGATAAGGATTTTATTAACGGAAATTGCGATGGCTTTCATTTGTCAATACCGAACTATATCACAAGAATTATGAAAATCAAATCAAGTTAGCCAAATTGGAGGTGTTCCCTGGGTACCGATTTTAACATAAAAATCGGGAGCTAATTCGAGCGGCGAAAAACATACAAGAAGGCATATTTATATTAAGTTGTTTAGCTGAGTAACGGGTATCTAATAGTCAAGGCACTCGACTATAGCGTTCTCTCTTGTTAAAGTTAGGAAGTTGGAATTTTCTATGGGTTTTATTTTTGGCCAATCAATCTGACCTACCAAATTGCATAAGGATCGGCTTACTATATCCTATAGCTGCTAAATAACTGAACGATCGGAAATGCCATAACTTTGGTGTTTGTAAAGTTAGGTAAATGGAATTTTCTATGGGTTTTATTTTTGGCCAATAAATCCGACCTACCAAATTTCATAAGGATCGGCTTACTATATTCTATAGCTGCTATATAACTGAATGTTCGGAAATACCATAACTTTATTGGTTTTTAAGTTAGGAAGTTGGAATTTTCTATGGGTTTTATTTTTGGCCAATCAATCCGACCTACCGAATTTCATAAGGATCGGCCGACTATATCCTATAGCTGCTATAAAACTGAACGATAGGAAATGCCATAACTTTGGTGTTTTTAAAGCTAGGAAGTTGGGATTTTTTATGGGTTTTATTTTTGGCCAATCAATCCGACCTACCAAATTTCATAAGGATCGGCTTACTATATCCTATAGCTGCTATATAACTGAACGATCGGAAATGCCATAACTTTATTGTTTTTATAGCTAGGAAGTTGGAATTTTCTATGGGTTTTATTTTTTCCAATCAATCCGACCTACCAAATTTCATAAGGATCGGCTTACGATATCCTATAGCTGCTATATAACTGAACGATAGGAAATGCCATAACTTTGGTGTTTTTAAAGCTAGGAAGTTGGGATTTTTTATGGGTTTTATTTTTAGCCAATCAATCCGACCTACCAAATTTCATAAGGATCGGCTTACGATATCCTATAGCTGCTATATAACTGAACGATAGGAAATGCCATAACTTTGGTGTTTTTAAAGCTAGGAAGTTGGGATTTTTTATGGGTTTTATTTTTGGCCAAACAATATGACCTACCAAATTGCATAAGGATCGGCTTACTATATCCTATAGCTGCTAAATAACTGAACGATCGGAAATGCCATAACTTTAGTGTTTTTAAGGCTAGGAAGTTGGAATTTTCTATGGGTTTTATTTTTGGCCAATCAATCCGACCTACCAAATTTCATAAGGATCGGCTTACGATATCCTATAGCTGCTATATAACTGAACGATAGGAAATGCCATAACTTTAGTGTTTTTAAGGCTAGGAAGTTGGAATTTTCTATGGGTTTTATTTTTGGCCAATCAATCCGACCTACCAAATTTCATAAGGATCGGCTTACGATATCCTATAGCTGCTATATAACTGAACGATAGGAAATGCCATAACTTTGGTGTTTTTAAAGCTAGGAAGTTGGGATTTTTTATGGGTTTTATTTTTGGCCAATCAATCCGACCTACCAAATTTCATAAGGATCGGCTTACGATATCCTATAGCTGCTATATAACTGAACGATAGGAAATGCCATAACTTTGGTGTTTTTAAAGCTAGGAAGTTGGGATTTTTTATGGGTTTTATTTTTGGCCAAACAATCCGACCTACCAAATTTCATAACATAACTTTAGAGTTTTTATACCCGTTACTCGTAGAGTAAAAGGGTATATTGTATTCGTGCAAAAGTATGTAACAGGTAGAAGGAAGCGTTTCCGACCCTATAAAGTATATATATTCTTGTTCAGGATCACTAGCCGAGTCGATCTAGCCATGTCCGTCTGTCCGTCTGTCCGTCTCTCCGTCTGTCCGTCTGTCTGTCCGTCTGTCTGTCTGTCTGTCTGTCCGTATGAACGCTGAGATCTCGGAAACTATAAAAGCTAGAAGATTGGCATTTTGCATGTAGATTTTAGGAGTTCCTACGCAGCGCAAGTTTGTTTCAAAATGGTGCCACGCCCCCTCTGACGCCCACAAGCCACAAGCTGTGGCCACAGTTTTGATGCTATTATGAAAATTTTTTTTTTTTATATATTTGTTTCGTCAATACCTATCGATTGGCCAAATAAAAGTTTGCCACGCCCACTCTAACGCCCAAAAAACCATTAAACGCTTTAGCCTGGCCAGCGCCTACATTTCCGCCTTTCATGGCGTATACAATAGCGCCATCTACCGGATGATTTTGGAACAGCTGGCCAAGGTGCTCAACAGAGTCAACGTTAATTCTCGATAAGGATTTTTATTAACGGAAATTGCGATGGCTTTCATTTGTCAATACCGAACTATATCACAAGAATTATGAAAATCAAATCAAGTTAGCCAAATTGGAGGTGTTCCCTGGGTACCGATTTTAACATAAAAATCGGGAGCTAATTCGAGCGGCGAAAAACATACAAGAAGGCATATTTATATTAAGTTGTTTAGCTGAGTAACGGGTATCTAATAGTCAAGGCACTCGACTATAGCGTTCTCTCTTGTTAAAGTTAGGAAGTTGGAATTTTCTATGGGTTTTATTTTTGGCCAATCAATCTGACCTACCAAATTGCATAAGGATCGGCTTACTATATCCTATAGCTGCTAAATAACTGAACGATCGGAAATGCCATAACTTTGGTGTTTGTAAAGTTAGGTAAATGGAATTTTCTATGGGTTTTATTTTTGGCCAATAAATCCGACCTACCAAATTTCATAAGGATCGGCTTACTATATTCTATAGCTGCTATATAACTGAATGTTCGGAAATACCATAACTTTATTGGTTTTTAAGTTAGGAAGTTGGAATTTTCTATGGGTTTTATTTTTGGCCAATCAATCCGACCTACCGAATTTCATAAGGATCGGCCGACTATATCCTATAGCTGCTATAAAACTGAACGATTGGAAATGCCATAACTTTGGTGTTTGTAAAGGTTGGAAAATGGAATTTTCTATGGGTTTTATTTTTGGCCAATCAATCCGACCTACCGAATTTCATAAGGATCGGCTTACTATATTCTATAGCTGCTATATAACTGAATGTTCGGAAATACCATAACTTTATTGGTTTTAAAGTTAGGAAGTTGGAATTTTCTATGGGTTTTATTTTTGGCCAATCAATCCGACCTACCAAATTTCATAACATAACTTTAGAGTTTTTAAAGTTAGGAAGTTGGAATTTTCTATGGGTTTTATTTTTGGCCAATCAATCTGACCTACCAAATTGCATAAGGATCGGCTTACTATATCCTAAAGCTGCTATATAACTGAACGATCGGAAATGCCATAACTTTATTGTTTTTAAAGCTAGGAAGTTGGAATTTTCTATGGGTTTTATTTTTGGCCAATCAATCCGACCTACCAAATTTCATAACATAACTTTAGAGTTTTTAAAGTTAGGAAGTTGGAATTTTCTATGGGTTTTATTTTTGGCCAATCAATCTGACCTACCAAATTGCATAAGGATCGGCTTACTATATCCTATATCTGCTAAATAACTGAACGATCGGAAATGCCATAACTTTAGTGTTTTTAAGGCTAGGAAGTTGGAATTTTCTATGGGTTTTATTTTTGGCCAATCAATCCGACCTACCGAATTTCATAAGGATCGGCCGACTATATCCTATAGCTGCTATAAAACTGAACGATTGGAAATGCCATAACTTTGGTGTTTGTAAAGGTAGGAAAATGGAATTTTCTATGGGTTTTATTTTTGGCCAATCAATCTGACCTACCAAATTGCATAAGGATCGGCTTACTATATTCTATAGCTGCTATATAACTGAATGTTCGGAAATACCATAACTTTATTGGTTTTAAAGTTAGGAAGTTGGAATTTTCTATGGGTTTTATTTTTGGCCAATCAATCTGACCTGCCAAATTGCATAAGGATCGGCTTACTATATCCTTTAGCTGCTAAATAACTGAACGATCGGAAATGCCATAACTTAAGTGTTTTTAAGGCTAGGAAGTTGGAATTTTCTATGGGTTTTATTTTTGGCCAATCAATCCGACCTACCAAATTTCATAAGGATCGGCCGACTATATCCTATAGCTGCTATAAAACTGAACGATTGGAAATGCCATAACTTTATTGTTTTTAAAGCTAGGAAGTTGGGATTTTTTATGGGTTTTATTTTTGGCCAAACAATCCGACCTACCAAATTTCATAACATAACTTTAGAGTTTTTAAAGTTAGGAAGTTGGAATTTTCTATGGGTTTTATTTTTGGCCAAGCAATCCGACCTACCGAATTTCATAAGGATCGGCCGACTATATCCTATAGCTGCTAAATAACTGAACGATCGGAAATGCCATAACTTTGGTGTTTGTAATGTTAGGTAAATGGAATTTTCTATGGGTTTTATTTTTGGCCAATCAATCCGACCTACCAAATTTCATAAGGATCGGCTTACTATATTCTATAGCTGCTATATAACTGAATGTTCGGAAATACCATAACTTTATTGGTTTTAAAGTTAGGAAGTTGGAATTTTCTATGGGTTTTATTTTTGGCCAATCAATCCGACCTACCGAATTTCATAAGGATCGGCCGACTATATCCTATAGCTGCTATAAAACTGAACGATTGGAAATGCCATAACTTTGGTGTTTGTAAAGGTAGGAAAATGGAATTTTCTATGGGTTTTATTTTTGGCCAATCAATCCGACCTACCAAATTTCATAAGGATCGGCTTACAATATCCTATAGCTGCTATATAACTGAACGATCGGAATTGCCATAACTTTATTGTTTTTAAAGCTAGGAAGTTGGAATTTTCTATGGGTTTTATTTTTGGCCAATCAATCCGACCTACCAAATTTCATAACATAACTTTAGAGTTTTTAAAGTTAGGAAGTTGGAATTTTCTATGGGTTTTATTTTTGGCCAATCAATCTGACCTACCAAATTGCATAAGGATCGGCTTACTATATCCTATAGCTGCTAAATAACTGAACGATCGGAAATGCCATAACTTTAGTGTTTTTAAGGCTAGGAAGTTGGAATTTTCTATGGGTTTTATTTTTGGCCAATCAATCCGACCTACCAAATTTCATAAGGATCGGCTTACGATATCCTATAGCTGCTATATAACTGAACGATAGGAAATGCCATAACTTTGGTGTTTTGAAAGCTAGGAAGTTGGGATTTTTTATGGGTTTTATTTTTGGCCAAACAATCCGACCTACCAAATTTCATAACATAACTTTAGAGTTTTTCAAGTTAGGAAGCTGGAATTTTCAATCCGACCTACCAAATTTCATAAGGATCGGCTTACGATATCCTATAGCTGCTATATAACTGAACGATAGGAAATGCCATAACTTTGGTGTTTTTAAAGCTAGGAAGTTGGGATTTTTTATGGGTTTTATTTTTGGCCAAACAATCCGACCTACCAAATTTCATAACATAACTTTAGAGTTTTTCAAGTTAGGAAGCTGGAATTTTTATGGGTTTTATTTTTGGCCAATCAATCCGACTTACCGAATTTCATAACATAACTTTAGAGTTTTTAAAGTTAGGAAGTTGGAATTTTCTATGGGTTTTATTTTTGGCCAATCAATCCGACCTACCGAATTTCATAAGGATCGGTCGACTATATCCTATAGCTGCTAAATAACTGAACGATCGGAAATGCCATAACTTTAGTGTTTTTAAGGCTAGGAAGTTGGAATTTTCTATGGGTTTTATTTTTGGCCAATCAATCCGACCTACCAAATTTCATAAGGATCGGCTTACGATATCCTATAGCTGCTATATAACTGAACGATAGGAAATGCCATATCTTTGGTGTTTTTAAAGCTAGGAAGTTGGGATTTTTTATGGGTTTTATTTTTGGCCAAACAATCCGACCTACCAAATTTCATAACATAACTTTAGAGTTTTTAAAGTTAGGAAGTTGGAATTTTCTATGGGTTTTATTTTTGGCCAATCAATCTGACCTACCAAATTGCATAAGGATCGGCTTACTATATCCTATAGCTGCTAAATAACTGAACGATCGGAAATGCCATAACTTTAGTGTTTTTAAGGCTAGGAAGTTGGAATTTTCTATGGGTTTTATTTTTGGCCAATCAATCCGACCTACCAAATTTCATAAGGATCGGCTTACGATATCCTATAGCTGCTATATAACTGAACGATAGGAAATGCCATAACTTTGGTGTTTTGAAAGCTAGGAAGTTGGGATTTTTTATGGGTTTTATTTTTGGCCAAACAATCCGACCTACCAAATTTCATAACATAACTTTAGAGTTTTTCAAGTTAGGAAGCTGGAATTTTCAATCCGACCTACCAAATTTCATAAGGATCGGCTTACGATATCCTATAGCTGCTATATAACTGAACGATAGGAAATGCCATAACTTTGGTGTTTTTAAAGCTAGGAAGTTGGGATTTTTTATGGGTTTTATTTTTGGCCAAACAATCCGACCTACCAAATTTCATAACATAACTTTAGAGTTTTTCAAGTTAGGAAGCTGGAATTTTCTATGGGTTTTATTTTTGGCCAATCAATCCGACTTACCGAATTTCATAACATAACTTTAGAGTTTTTAAAGTTAGGAAGTTGGAATTTTCTATGGGTTTTATTTTTGGCCAATCAATCCGACCTACCGAATTTCATAAGGATCGGTCGACTATATCCTATAGCTGCTAAATAACTGAACGATCGGAAATGCCATAACTTTAGTGTTTTTAAGGCTAGGAAGTTGGAATTTTCTATGGGTTTTATTTTTGGCCAATCAATCCGACCTACCAAATTTCATAAGGATCGGCTTACGATATCCTATAGCTGCTATATAACTGAACGATAGGAAATGCCATAACTTTGGTGTTTTTAAAGCTAGGAAGTTGGGATTTTTTATGGGTTTTATTTTTGGCCAAACAATCCGACCTACCAAATTTCATAACATAACTTTAGAGTTTTTAAAGTTAGGAAGTTGGAATTTTCTATGGGTTTTATTTTTGGCCAATCAATCTGACCTACCAAATTGCATAAGGATCGGCTTACTATATCCTATAGCTGCTAAATAACTGAACGATCGGAAATGCCATAACTTTGGTGTTTGTAAAGTTAGGTAAATGGAATTTTCTATGGGTTTTATTTTTGGCCAATCAATCCGACCTACCAAATTTCATAAGGATCGGCTTACTATATTCTATAGCTGCTATATAACTAACTTTATTGGTTTTTAAGTTAGGAAGTTGGAATTTTCTATGGGTTTTATTTTTGGCCAATCAATCCGACCTACCGAATTTCATAAGGATCGGCCGACTATATCCTATAGCTGCTATAAAACTGAACGATTGGAAATGCCATAACTTTGGTGTTTGTAAAGGTTGGAAAATGGAATTTTCTATGGGTTTTATTTTTGGCCAATCAATCCGACCTACCGAATTTCATAAGGATCGGCTTACTATATTCTATAGCTGCTATATAACTGAATGTTCGGAAATACCATAACTTTATTGGTTTTAAAGTTAGGAAGTTGGAATTTTCTATGGGTTTTATTTTTGGCCAATCAATCCGACTTACCGAATTTCATAACATAACTTTAGAGTTTTTAAAGTTAGGAAGTTGGAATTTTCTATGGGTTTTATTTTTGGCCAATCAATCTGACCAACCAAATTGCATAAGGATCGGCTTACTATATCCTAAAACTGCTATATAACTGAACGATCGGAAATGCCATAACTTTATTGTTTTTAAAGCTAGGAAGTTGGAATTTTCTATGGGTTTTATTTTTGGCCAATCAATCCGACTTACCGAATTTCATAACATAACTTTAGAGTTTTTAAAGTTAGGAAGTTGGAATTTTCTATGGGTTTTATTTTTGGCCAATCAATCTGACCAACCAAATTGCATAAGGATCGGCTTACTATATCCTATATCTGCTAAATAACTGAACGATCGGAAATGCCATAACTTTAGTGTTTTTAAGGCTAGGAAGTTGGAATTTTCTATGGGTTTTATTTTTTGGCCAATCAATCCGACCTACCAAATTTCATAAGGATCGGCCGACTATATCCTATAGCTGCTATAAAACTGAACGATTGGAAATGCCATAACTTTATTGTTTTTAAAGCTAGGAAGTTGGGATTTTTATGGGTTTTATTTTTGGCCAAACAATCTGACCTACCAAATTTCATAACATAACTTTAGAGTTTTTAAAGTTAGGAAGTTGGAATTTTCTATGGGTTTTATTTTTGGCCAATCAATCCGACCTACCGAATTTCATAAGGATCGGCCGACTATATCCTATAGCTGCTAAATAACTGAACGATCGGAAATGCCATAACTTTGGTGTTTGTAATGTTAGGTAAATGGAATTTTCTATGGGTTTTATTTTTGGCCAATCAATCCGACCTATCAAATTTCATAAGGATCGGCTTACTATATTCTATAGCTGCTATATAACCGAATGTTCGGAAATACCATAACTTTATTGGTTTTAAAGTTAGGAAGTTGGAATTTTCTATGGGTTTTATTTTTGGCCAATCAATCCGACCTACCGAATTTCATAAGGATCGGCCGACTATATCCTATAGCTGCTATAAAACTGAACGATTGGAAATGCCATAACTTTGGTGTTTGTAAAGGTAGGAAAATGGAATTTTCTATGGGTTTTATTTTTGGCCAATCAATCTGACCTACCAAATTGCATAAGGATCGGCTTACTATATCCTAAAACTGCTATATAACTGAACGATCGGAAATGCCATAACTTTATTGTTTTTAAAGCTAGGAAGTTGGAATTTTCTATGGGTTTTATTTTTGGCCAATCAATCCGACCTACCAAATTTCATAACATAACTTTAGAGTTTTTAAAGTTAGGAAGTTGGAATTTTCTATGGGTTTTATTTTTGGCCAATCAATCTGACCAACCAAATTGCATAAGGATCGGCTTACTATATCCTATATCTGCTAAATAACTGAACGATCGGAAATGCCATAACTTTAGTGTTTTTAAGGCTAGGAAGTTGGAATTTTCTATGGGTTTTATTTTTGGCCAATCAATCCGACCTACCAAATTTCATAAGGATCGGCCGACTATATCCTATAGCTGCTATAAAACTGAACGATTGGAAATGCCATAACTTTATTGTTTTTAAAGCTAGGAAGTTGGGATTTTTTATGGGTTTTATTTTTGGCCAAACAATCTGACCTACCAAATTTCATAACATAACTTTAGAGTTTTTAAAGTTAGGAAGTTGGAATTTTCTATGGGTTTTATTTTTGGCCAAGCAATCCGACCTACCGAATTTCATAAGGATCGGCCGACTATATCCTATAGCTGCTATTAAACTGAACGATTGGAAATGCCATAACTTTATTGTTTTTAAAGCTAGGAAGTTGGGATTTTTTATGGGTTTTATTTTTGGCCAAACAATCTGACCTACCAAATTTCATAACATAACTTTAGAGTTTTTAAAGTTAGGAAGTTGGAATTTTCTATGGGTTTTATTTTTGGCCAATCAATCCGACCTACCGAATTTCATAAGGATCGGCCGACTATATCCTATAGCTGCTAAATAACTGAACGATCGGAAATGCCATAACTTTGGTGTTTGTAATGTTAGGTAAATGGAATTTTCTATGGGTTTTATTTTTGGCCAATCAATCCGACCTATCAAATTTCATAAGGATCGGCTTACTATATTCTATAGCTGCTATATAACCGAATGTTCGGAAATACCATATATCAAATTTCATAAGGATCGGCTTACTATATTCTATAGCTGCTATATAACCGAATGTTCGGAAATACCATAACTTTATTGGTTTTAAAGTTAGGAAGTTGGAATTTTCTATGGGTTTTATTTTTGGCCAATCAATCCGACCTACCGAATTTCATAAGGATCGGCCGACTATATCCTATAGCTGCTATAAAACTGAACGATTGGAAATGCCATAACTTTGGTGTTTGTAAAGGTAGGAAAATGGAATTTTCTATGGGTTTTATTTTTGGCCAATCAATCCGACCTACCAAATTTCATAAGGATCGGCTTACTATATCCTATAGCTGCTATATAACTGAACGATCGGAATTGCCATAACTTTATTGTTTTTAAAGCTAGGAAGTTGGAATTTTCTATGGGTTTTATTTTTGGCCAATCAATCCGACCTACCAAATTTCATAACATAACTTTAGAGTTTTTAAAGTTAGGAAGTTGGAATTTTCGATGGGTTTTATTTTTGGCCAATCAATCTGACCTACCAAATTGCATAAGGATCGGCTTACTATATCCTATAGCTGCTAAATAACTGAACGATCGGAAATGCCATAACTTCAGTGTTTTTAAGGCTAGGAAGTTGGAATTTTCTATGGGTTTTATTTTTGGCCAATCAATCCGACCTACCAAATTTCATAACATAACTTTAGAGTTTTTCAAGTTAGGAAGTTGGGATTTTTTATGGGTTTTATTTTTGGCCAAACAATCCGACCTACCAAATTTCATAACATAACTTTAGAGTTTTTAAAGTTAGGAAGTTGGAATTTTCTATGGGTTTTATTTTTGGCCAATCAATCCGACCTACCAAATTTCATAAGGATCGGCCGACTATATCCTATAGCTGCTATAAAACTGAACGATTGGAAATGCCATAACTTTATTGTTTTTAAAGCTAGGAAGTTGGGATTTTTTATGGGTTTTATTTTTGGCCAAACAATCCGACCTACCAAATTTCATAACATAACTTTAGAGTTTTTAAAGTTAGGAAGTTGGAATTTTCTATGGGTTTTATTTTTGGCCAAGCAATCCGACCTACCGAATTTCATAAGGATCGGCCGACTATATCCTATAGCTGCTAAATAACTGAACGATCGGAAATGTCATAACTTTGGTGTTTGTAAAGTTAGGTAAATGGAATTTTCTATGGGTTTTATTTTTGGCCAATCAATCCGACCTACCAAATTTCATAAGGATCGGCTTACTATATTCTATAGCTGCTATATAACTGAATGTTCGGAAATACCATAACTTTATTGGTTTTAAAGTTAGGAAGTTGGAATTTTCTATGGCTTTTATTTTTGGCCAATCAATCCGACCTACCGAATTTCATAAGGATCGGCCGACTATATCCTATAGCTGCTATAAAACTGAACGATTGGAAATGCCATAACTTTGGTGTTTGTAAAGGTAGGAAAATGGAATTTTCTATGGGTTTCATTTTTGGCCAATCAATCCGACCTACCAAATTTCATAAGGATCGGCTTACTATATCCTATAGCTGCTAAATAACTGAACGATCGGAAATGCCATAACTTTAGTGTTTTTAAGGCTAGGAAGTTGGAATTTTCTATGGGTTTTATTTTTGGCCAATCAATCCGACCTACCAAATTTCATAAGGATCGGCTTACGATATCCTATAGCTGCTATATAACTGAACGATAGGAAATGCCATAACTTTATTGTTTTTAAAGCTAGGAAGTTGGAATTTTCTATGGGTTTTATTTTTGGCCAATCAATCCGACCTACCAAATTTCATAACATAACTTTAGAGTTTTTAAAGTTAGGAAGTTGGAATTTTCTATGGGTTTTATTTTTGGCCAATCAATCCGACCTACCAAATTTCATAAGGATCGGCTTACTATATCCTATAGCTGCTAAATAACTGAACGATCGGAAATGCCATAACTTTATTGTTTTTAAAGCTAGGAAGTTGGAATTTTCTATGGGTTTTATTTTTGGCCAATCAATCCGACCTACCAAATTTCATAACATAACTTTAGAGTTTTTAAAGTTAGGAAGTTGGAATTTTCTATGGCTTTTATTTTTGGCCAATCAATCCGACCTACCGAATTTCATAAGGATCGGCCGACTATATCCTATAGCTGCTATAAAACTGAACGATTGGAAATGCCATAACTTTGGTGTTTGTAAAGGTAGGAAAATGGAATTTTCTATGGGTTTCATTTTTGGCCAATCAATCCGACCTACCAAATTTCATAAGGATCGGCTTACTATATCCTATAGCTGCTAAATAACTGAACGATCGGAAATGCCATAACTTTAGTGTTTTTAAGGCTAGGAAGTTGGAATTTTCTATGGGTTTTATTTTTGGCCAATCAATCCGACCTACCAAATTTCATAAGGATCGGCTTACGATATCCTATAGCTGCTATATAACTGAACGATAGGAAATGCCATAACTTTATTGTTTTTAAAGCTAGGAAGTTGGAATTTTCTATGGGTTTTATTTTTGGCCAATCAATCCGACCTACCAAATTTCATAACATAACTTTAGAGTTTTTAAAGTTAGGAAGTTGGAATTTTCTATGGGTTTTATTTTTGGCCAATCAATCCGACCTACCAAATTTCATAAGGATCGGCTTACTATATCCTATAGCTGCTAAATAACTGAACGATCGGAAATGCCATAACTTTAGTGTTTTTAAGGCTAGGAAGTTGGAATTTTCTATGGGTTTTATTTTTGGCCAATCAATCCGACCTACCAAATTTCATAAGGATCGGCTTACGATATCCTATAGCTGCTATATAACTGAACGATAGGAAATGCCATAACTTTAGTGTTTGTAAAGGTAGGAAAATGGAATTTTCTATGGGTTTTATTTTTGGCCAATCAATCCGACCTACCAAATTTCATAAGGATCGGCTTTTTGGCCAATCAATCCGACTTACCGAATTTCATAACATAACTTTAGAGTTTTTAAAGTTAGGAAGTTGGAATTTTCTATGGGTTTTATTTTTGGCCAATCAATCCGACCTACCGAATTTCATAAGGATCGGTCGACTATATCCTATAGCTGCTAAATAACTGAACGATCGGAAATGCCATAACTTTGGTGTTTGTAAAGTTAGGTAAATGGAATTTTCTATGGGTTTTATTTTTGGCCAATCAATCCGACCTACCAAATTTCATATAACTGAACGATCGGAAATGCCATAACTTTATTGTTTTTAAAGCCCGGAAGTTGGGATTTTTTATGGGTTTTATTTTTGGCCAATCAATCTGGCCGGCCAAATTGCATAAGGATCGGCTTAATATATCCTATAGCTGCTAAATAACTGAACGATCGGAAATGCCATAACTTTAGTGTTTTTAAGGCTAGGAAGTTGGAATTTTCTATGGGTTTTATTTTTGGCCAATCAATCCGACCTACCAAATTTCATAAGGATCGGCCGACTATATCCTATAGCTGCTATAAAACTGAACGATCGGAAATGCCATAACTTTATTGTTTTTAAAGCCCGGAAGTTGGGATTTTTTATGGGTTTTATTTTTGGCCAATCAATCCGACCTACCAAATTTCATAACATAACTTTAGAGTTTTTAAAGTTAGGAAGTTGGAATTTTCTATGGGTTTTATTTTTGGCCAAGCAATCCGACCTACCGAATTTCATAAGGATCGGCCGACTATATCCTATAGCTGCTAAATAACTGAACGATCGGAAATGTCATAACTTTGGTGTTTGTAAAGTTAGGTAAATGGAATTTTCTATGGGTTTTATTTTTGGCCAATCAATCCGACCTACCAAATTTCATAAGGATCGGCTTACTATATTCTATAGCTGCTATATAACTGAATGTTCGGAAATACCATAACTTTATTGGTTTTAAAGTTAGGAAGTTGGAATTTTCTATGGCTTTTATTTTTGGCCAATCAATCCGACCTACCGAATTTCATAAGGATCGGCCGACTATATCCTATAGCTGCTATAAAACTGAACGATTGGAAATGCCATAACTTTGGTGTTTTTAAAGGTAGGAAAATGGAATTTTCTATAGGTTTTATTTTTGGCCAATCAATCCGACCTACCAAATTTCATAAGGATCGGCTTACTATATCCTATAGCTGCTAAATAACTGAACGATCGGAAATGCCATAACTTTAGTGTTTTTAAAGCTAGGAAGTTGGGATTTTTTATGGGTTTTATTTTTGGCCAAACAATCCGACCTACCAAATTTCATAACATAACTTTAGAGTTTTTAAAGTTAGGAAGTTGGAATTTTCTATGGGTTTTATTTTTGGCCAATCAATCCGACCTACCAAATTTCATAAGGATCGGCCGACTATATCCTATAGCTGCTATAAAACTGAACGATTGGAAATGCCATAACTTTATTGTTTTTAAAGCTAGGAAGTTGGGATTTTTTATGGGTTTTATTTTTGGCCAAACAATCCGACCTACCAAATTTCATAACATAACTTTAGAGTTTTTAAAGTTAGGAAGTTGGAATTTTCGATGGGTTTTATTTTTGGCCAATCAATCTGACCTACCAAATTGCATAAGGATCGGCTTACTATATCCTATAGCTGCTAAATAACTGAACGATCGGAAATAACATAACTTTGGTGTTTGTAAAGTTAGGTAAATGGAATTTTCTATGGGTTTTATTTTTGGCCGATCAATCCGACCTACCAAATTTCATAAGGATCGGCTTACTATATTCTATAGCTGCTATATAACTGAATGTTCGGAAATACCATAACTTTATTGGTTTTAAAGTTAGGAAGTTGGAATTTTCTATGGGTTTTATTTTTGGCCAATCAATCCGACCTACCAAATTTCATAAGGATCGGCCGACTATATCCTATAGCTGCTATTAAACTGAACGATTGGAAATGCCATAACTTTATTGTTTTTAAAGCTAGGAAGTTGGGATTTTTTATGGGTTTTATTTTTGGCCAAACAATCCGACCTACCAAATTTCATAACATAACTTTAGAGTTTTTAAAGTTAGGAAGTTGGAATTTTCTATGGGTTTTATTTTTGGCCAAGCAATCCGACCTACCGAATTTCATAAGGATCGGCCGACTATATCCTATAGCTGCTAAATAACTGAACGATCGGAAATAACATAACTTTGGTGTTTGTAAAGTTAGGTAAATGGAATTTTCTATGGGTTTTATTTTTGGCCGATCAATCCGACCTACCAAATTTCATAAGGATCGGCTTACTATATTCTATAGCTGCTATATAACTGAATGTTCGGAAATACCATAACTTTAGTGTTTTTAAAGCTAGGAAGTTGGGATTTTTTATGGGTTTTATTTTTGGCCAAACAATCCGACCTACCAAATTTCATAACATAACTTTAGAGTTTTTAAAGTTAGGAAGTTGGAATTTTCTATGGGTTTTATTTTTGGCCAATCAATCCGACCTACCAAATTTCATAAGGATCGGCCGACTATATCCTATAGCTGCTATAAAACTGAACGATTGGAAATGCCATAACTTTATTGTTTTTAAAGCTAGGAAGTTGGGATTTTTTATGGGTTTTATTTTTGGCCAAACAATCCGACCTACCAAATTTCATAACATAACTTTAGAGTTTTTAAAGTTAGGAAGTTGGAATTTTCGATGGGTTTTATTTTTGGCCAATCAATCTGACCTACCAAATTGCATAAGGATCGGCTTACTATATCCTATAGCTGCTAAATAACTGAACGATCGGAAATGTCATAACTTTGGTGTTTGTAAAGTTAGGTAAATGGAATTTTCTATGGGTTTTATTTTTGGCCAATCAATCCGACCTACCAAATTTCATAAGGATCGGCTTACTATATTCTATAGCTGCTATATAACTGAATGTTCGGAAATACCATAACTTTATTGGTTTTAAAGTTAGGAAGTTGGAATTTTCTATGGGTTTTATTTTTGGCCAATCAATCCGACCTACCAAATTTCATAAGGATCGGCCGACTATATCCTATAGCTGCTATTAAACTGAACGATTGGAAATGCCATAACTTTATTGTTTTTAAAGCTAGGAAGTTGGGATTTTTTATGGGTTTTATTTTTGGCCAAACAATCCGACCTACCAAATTTCATAACATAACTTTAGAGTTTTTAAAGTTAGGAAGTTGGAATTTTCTATGGGTTTTATTTTTGGCCAAGCAATCCGACCTACCGAATTTCATAAGGATCGGCCGACTATATCCTATAGCTGCTAAATAACTGAACGATCGGAAATGTCATAACTTTGGTGTTTGTAAAGTTAGGTAAATGGAATTTTCTATGGGTTTTATTTTTGGCCGATCAATCCGACCTACCAAATTTCATAAGGATCGGCTTACTATATTCTATAGCTGCTATATAACTGAATGTTCGGAAATACCATAACTTTATTGGTTTTAAAGTTAGGAAGTTGGAATTTTCTATGGGTTTTATTTTTGGCCAATCAATCCGACCTACCAAATTTCATAAGGATCGGCTTACGATATTCTATAGCTGCTATATAACTGAACGATAGGAAATGCCATAACTTTGGTGTTTTTAAAGCTAGGAAGTTGGGATTTTTTATGGGTTTTATTTTTGGCCAGACAATCCGACCTACCAAATTTCATAACATAACTTTAGAGTTTTTCAAGTTAGGAAGCTGGAATTTTCTATGGGTTTTATTTTAGGCCAATCAATCCGACTTACCGAATTTCATAACATATCTTTAGAGTTTTTAAAGTTAGGAAGTTGGAATTTTCTATGGGTTTTATTTTTGACCAATCAATCCGACCTACCGAATTTCATAAGGATCGGTCGACTATATCCTATAGCTGCTAAATAACTGAACGATCGGAAATGCCATAACTTTGGTGTTTGTAAAGTTAAGTAAATGGAATTTTCTATGGGTTTTATTTTTGGCCAATCAATCCGACCTACCAAATTTCATAAGGATCGGCCGACTATATCCTATAGCTGCTATATAACTGAACGATCGGAAATGTCATAACTTTGGTGTTTGTAAAGTTAGGTAAATGGAATTTTCTATGGGTTTTATTTTTGGCCAATCAATCCGACCTACCAAATTTCATAAGGATCGGCTTACTATATTCTATAGCTGCTATATAACTGAATGTTCGGAAATACCATAACTTTATTGGTTTTAAAGTTAGGAAGTTGGAATTTTCTATTGGTTTTATTTTTGGCCAATCAATCCGACCTACCAAATTTCATAAGGATCGGCCGACTATATCCTATAGCTGCTATAAAACTGAACGATTGGAAATGCCATAACTTTATTGTTTTTAAAGCTAGGAAGTTGGGATTTTTTATGGGTTTTATTTTTGGCCAAACAATCCGACCTACCAAATTTCATAACATAACTTTAGAGTTTTTAAAGTTAGGAAGTTGGAATTTTCTATGGGTTTTATTTTTGGCCAAGCAATCCGACCTACCGAATTTCATAAGGATCGGCCGACTATATCCTATAGCTGCTAAATAACTGAACGATCGGAAATGTCATAACTTTGGTGTTTGTAAAGTTAGGTAAATGGAATTTTCTATGGGTTTTATTTTTGGCCAATCAATCCGACCTACCAAATTTCATAAGGATCGGCCGACTATATCCTATAGCTGCTATTAAACTGAACGATTGGAAATGCCATAACTTTATTGTTTTTAAAGCTAGGAAGTTGGGATTTTTTATGGGTTTTTGGCCAAACAATCCGACCTACCAAATTTCATAACATAACTTTAGAGTTTTTAAAGTTAGGAAGTTGGAATTTTCTATGGGTTTTATTTTTGGCCAAGCAATCCGACCTACCGAATTTCATAAGGATCGGCCGACTATATCCTATAGCTGCTAAATAACTGAACGATCGGAAATGTCATAACTTTGGTGTTTGTAAAGTTAGGTAAATGGAATTTTCTATGGGTTTTATTTTTGGCCGATCAATCCGACCTACCAAATTTCATAAGGATCGGCTTACTATATTCTATAGCTGCTATATAACTGAATGTTCGGAAATACCATAACTTTATTGGTTTTAAAGTTAGGAAGTTGGAATTTTCTATGGGTTTTATTTTTGGCCAATCAATCCGACCTACCAAATTTCATAAGGATCGGCTTACGATATTCTATAGCTGCTATATAACTGAACGATAGGAAATGCCATAACTTTGGTGTTTTTAAAGCTAGGAAGTTGGGATTTTTTATGGGTTTTATTTTTGGCCAGACAATCCGACCTACCAAATTTCATAACATAACTTTAGAGTTTTTCAAGTTAGGAAGCTGGAATTTTCTATGGGTTTTATTTTTGGCCAATCAATCCGACTTACCGAATTTCATAACATAACTTTAGAGTTTTTAAAGTTAGGAAGTTGGAATTTTCTATGGGTTTTATTTTTGGCCAATCAATCCGACCTACCGAATTTCATAAGGATCGGTCGACTATATCCTATAGCTGCTAAATAACTGAACGATCGGAAATGCCATAACTTTGGTGTTTGTAAAGTTAAGTAAATGGAATTTTCTATGGGTTTTATTTTTGGCCAATCAATCCGACCTACCAAATTTCATTAGGATCGGCCGACTATATCCTATAGCTGCTATATAACTGAACGATCGGAAATGTCATAACTTTTGTGTTTGTAAAGTTAGGTAAATGGAATTTTCTATGGGTTTTATTTTTGGCCAATCAATCCGACCTACCAAATTTCATAAGGATCGGCTTACTATATTCTATAGCTGCTATATAACTGAATGTTCGGAAATACCATAACTTTATTGGTTTTAAAGTTAGGAAGTTGGAATTTTCTATTGGTTTTATTTTTGGCCAATCAATCCGACCTACCAAATTTCATAAGGATCGGCTTACTATATCCTATAGCTGCTATAAAACTCAACGATTGGAAATGCCATAACTTTATTGTTTTTAAAGCTAGGAAGTTGGGATTTTTTATGGGTTTTATTTTTGGCCAAACAATCCGACCTACCAAATTTCATAACATAACTTTAGAGTTTTTAAAGTTAGGAAGTTGGAATTTTCTATGGGTTTTATTTTTGGCCAAGCAATCCGACCTACCGAATTTCATAAGGATCGGCCGACTATATCCTATAGCTGCTAAATAACTGAACGATCGGATATGTCATAACTTTGGTGTTTGTAAAGTTAGGTAAATGGAATTTTCTATGGGTTTTATTTTTTGGCCAATCAATCCGACCTACCAAATTTCATAAGGATCGGCTTACTATATTCTATAGCTGCTATATAACTGAATGTTCGGAAATACCATAACTTTATTGGTTTTAAAGTTAGGAAGTTGGAATTTTCTATGGGTTTTATTTTTGGCCAATCAATCCGACCTACCAAATTTCATAAGGATCGGCTTACGATATTCTATAGCTGCTATATAACTGAACGATAGGAAATGCCATAACTTTGGTGTTTTTAAAGCTAGGAAGTTGGGATTTTTTATGGGTTTTATTTTTGGCCAGACAATCCGACCTACCAAATTTCATAACATAACTTTAGAGTTTTTCAAGTTAGTAAGCTGGAATTTTCTATGGGTTTTATTTTTGGCCAATCAATCCGACTTACCGAATTTCATAACATAACTTTAGAGTTTTTAAAGTTAGGAAGTTGGAATTTTCTATGGGTTTTATTTTTGGCCAATCAATCCGACCTACCGAATTTCATAAGGATCGGTCGACTATATCCTATAGCTGCTAAATAACTGAACGATCGGAAATGCATAACCTTGGTGTTTGTAAAGTTAAGTAAATGGAATTTTCTATGGGTTTTATTTTTGGCCAATCAATCCGACCTACCAAATTTCATAAGGATCGGTCGACTATATCCTATAGCTGCTATATAACTGAACGATCGGAAATGCCATAACTTTGGTGTTTGTAAAGGTAGGAAAATGGAATTTTCTATGGGTTTTATTTTTGGCTAATCAATCCGACCTACCAAATTTCATAAGGATCGGCTTACGATATTCTATAGCTGCTATATAACTGAACGATAGGAAATGCCATAACTTTGGTGTTTTTAAAGCTAGGAAGTTGGGATTTTTTATGGGTTTTATTTTTGGCCAGACAATCCGACCTACCAAATTTCATAACATAACTTTAGAGTTTTTCAAGTTAGGAAGCTGGAATTTTCTATGGGTTTTATTTTTGGCCAATCAATCCGACTTACCGAATTTCATAACATAACTTTAGAGTTTTTAAAGTTAGGAAGTTGGAATTTTCTATGGGTTTTATTTTTGGCCAATCAATCCGACCTACCGAATTTCATAAGGATCGGTCGACTATATCCTATAGCTGCTAAATAACTGAACGATCGGAAATGCCATAACCTTGGTGTTTGTAAAGTTAAGTAAAAGGAATTTTCTATGGGTTTTATTTTTGGCCAATCAATCCGACCTACCAAATTTCATAACATAACTTTAGAGTTTTTAAAGTTAGGTAAATGGAATTTTCTATGGGTTTTATTTTTGGCCAATCAATCCGACCTACCAAATTTCATAAGGATCGGCTTACTATATTCTATAGCTGCTATATAACTGAATGTTCGGAAATACCATAACTTTATTGGTTTTAAAGTTAGGAAGTTGGAATTTTCTATGGGTTTTATTTTTGGCCAATCAATCTGACCTACCAAATTGCATAAGGATCGGCTTACTATATCCTATAGCTGCTAAATAACTCAACGATCGGAAATGCCATAACTTTAGTGTTTTTAAGGCTAGGAAGTTGGAATTTTCTATGGGTTTTATTTTTGGCCAATCAATCCGACCTACCAAATTTCATAAGGATCGGCTTACTATATTCTATAGCTGCTATATAACTGAATGTTCGGAAATACCATAACTTTATTGGTTTTAAAGTTAGGAAGTTGGAATTTTCTATGGGTTTTATTTTTGGCCAATCAATCCGACCTACCGAATTTCATAAGGATCGGCCGACTATATCCTAAGCTGCTATAAAACTGAACGATTGGAAATGCCATAACTTTGGTGTTTGTAAAGGTAGGAAAATGGAATTTTCTATGGGTTTTATTTTTGGCCAATCAATCCGACCTACCAAATTTCATAAGGATCGGCTTACTATATCCTAAAGCTGCTATATAACTGAACGATCGGAAATGCCATAACTTTATTGTTTTTAAAGCTAGGAAGTTGGAATTTTCTATGGGTTTTATTTTTGGCCAATCAATCCGACCTAACAAATTTCATAACATAACTTTAGAGTTTTTATACCCGTTACTCGTAGAGTAAAAGTGTATATTGTATTCGTGCAAAAGTATGTAACAGGTAGAAGGAAGCGTTTCCGACCCTATAAAGTATATATATTCTTGTTCAGGATCACTAGCCGAGTCGATCTAGCCATGTCCGTCTGTCCGTCTGTCTGTCCGTCTGTCTGTCTGTCTGTCCGTATGAACGCTGAGATCTCGGAAACTATAAAAGCTAGAAGATTGGCATTTTGCATGTAGATTTTAGGAGTTCCTACGCAGCGCAAGTTTGTTTCAAAATGGTGCCACGCCCTCTCTGACGCCCACAAGCCACAAGCTGTGGCCACAGTTTTGATGCTATTATGAAAATTTTTTTTATATGTATTTATTTCGTCAATACCTATCGATTGGCCAAATAAAAGTTTGCCACGCCCACTCTAACGCCCAAAAACCCATTAAACGCTTAAGCCTGGCCAGCGCCTACATTTCCGCCTTTCATGGCGTATACAATAGCGCCATCTAACGGATGATTTTGGAACAGCTGGCCAAGGTGCTCTACAGAGTCAACGTTAATTCTCGATAAGGATTTCTATTAAAGGAAATTGCGATGGCTTTTATTTGTCAATACCGAACTATATCCCAAGAACTATGCAAATAAAATCAAGTTAGCCAAATTGGAGGTGTTCCCTGGGTACAGATTTTAACATAAAAATCGGGAGCTGATTCGAGCGGCGAAAAACATACAAGAAGGCATATTTATATTCAGTTGTTTAGCTGAGTAACGGGTATCTAATAGTCAAGGCACTCGACTATAGCGTTCTCTCTTGTTAAAGTTAGGAAGTTGGAATTTTCTATGGGTTTTATTTTTGGCCAATCAATCCGACCTACCGAATTTCATAAGGATCGGTCGACTATATCCTATAGCTGCTAAATAACTGAACGATCGGAAATGCCATAACTTTGGTGTTTGTAAAGTTAGGTAAATGGAATTTTCTATGGGTTTTATTTTTGGCCAATCAATCTGACCTACCAAATTGCATAAGGATCGGCTTACTATATCCTATAGCTGCTAAATAACTCAACGATCGGAAATGCCATAACTTTAGTGTTTTTAAGGCTAGGAAGTTGGAATTTTCTATGGGTTTTATTTTTGGCCAATCAATCCGACCTACCAAATTTCATAAGGATCGGCTTACTATATTCTATAGCTGCTATATAACTGAATGTTCGGAAATACCATAACTTTATTGGTTTTAAAGTTAGGAAGTTGGAATTTTCTATGGGTTTTATTTTTGGCCAATCAATCCGACCTACCGAATTTCATAAGGATCGGCCGACTATATCCTATAGCTGCTATAAAACTGAACGATTGGAAATGCCATAACTTTGGTGTTTGTAAAGGTAGGAAAATGGAATTTTCTATGGGTTTTATTTTTGGCCAATCAATCCGACCTACCAAATTTCATAAGGATCTTCTTACTATATCCTAAAGCTGCTATATAACTGAACGATCGGAAATGCCATAACTTTATTGTTTTTAAAGCTAGGAAGTTGGAATTTTCTATGGGTTTTATTTTTGGCCAATCAATCCGACCTACCAAATTTCATAACATAACTTTAGAGTTTTTATACCCGTTACTCGTAGAGTAAAAGTGTATATTGTATTCGTGCAAAAGTATGTAACAGGTAGAAGGAAGCGTTTCCGACCCTATAAAGTATATATATTCTTGTTCAGGATCACTAGCCGAGTCGATCTAGCCATGTCCGTCTGTCCGTCTGTCTGTCCGTCTGTCTGTCTGTCTGTCCGTATGAACGCTGAGATCTCGGAAACTATAAAAGCTAGAAGATTGGCATTTTGCATGTAGATTTTAGGAGTTCCTACGCAGCGCAAGTTTGTTTCAAAATGGTGCCACGCCCTCTCTGACGCCCACAAGCCACAAGCTGTGGCCACAGTTTTGATGCTATTATGAAAATTTTTTTTTATATGTATTTATTTCGTCAATACCTATCGATTGGCCAAATAAAAGTTTGCCACGCCCACTCTAACGCCCAAAAACCCATTAAACGCTTAAGCCTGGCCAGCGCCTACATTTCCGCCTTTCATGGCGTATACAATAGCGCCATCTAACGGATGATTTTGGAACAGCTGGCCAAGGTGCTCAACAGAGTCAACGTTAATTCTCGATAAGGATTTCTATTAAAGGAAATTGCGATGGCTTTTATTTGTCAATACCGAACTATATCCCAAGAACTATGCAAATAAAATCAAGTTAGCCAAATTGGAGGTGTTCCCTGGGTACAGATTTTAACATAAAAATCGGGAGCTGATTCGAGCGGCGAAAAACATACAAGAAGGCATATTTATATTCAGTTGTTTAGCTGAGTAACGGGTATCTAATAGTCAAGGCACTCGACTATAGCGTTCTCTCTTGTTAAAGTTAGGAAGTTGGAATTTTCTATGGGTTTTATTTTTGGCCAATCAATATGACCTACCAAATTGCATAAGGATCGGCTTACTATATCCTATAGCTGCTAAATAACTGAACGATCGGAAATGCCATAACTTTAGTGTTTTTAAGGCTAGGAAGTTGGAATTTTCTATGGGTTTTACTTTTGGCCAATCAATCCGACCTACCAAATTTCATAAGGATCGGCTTACGATATCCTATAGCTGCTATATAACTGAACGATAGGAAATGCCATAACTTTGGTGTTTTTAAAGCTAGGAAGTTGGGATTTTTATGGGTTTTATTTTTGGCCAAACAATCCGACCTACCAAATTTCATAACATAACTTTAGAGTTTTTCAAGTTAGGAAGCTGGAATTTTCTATGGGTTTTATTTTTGGCCAATCAATCCGACCTACCGAATTTCATAAGGATCGGTCGACTATATCCTATAGCTGCTAAATAACTGAACGATCGGAAATGCCATAACTTTGGTGTTTGTAAAGTTAGGTAAATGGAATTTTCTATGGGTTTTATTTTTGGCCAATCAATCCGACCTACCAAATTTCATAAGGATCGGCTTACTATATTCTATAGCTGCTATATAACTGAATGTTCGGAAATACCATAACTTTATTGGTTTTAAAGTTAGGAAGTTGGAATTTTCTATGGGTTTTATTTTTGGCCAATCAATCCGACCTACCAAATTTCATAAGGATCGGCCGACTATATCCTATAGCTGCTATTAAACTGAACGATTGGAAATGCCATAACTTTATTGTTTTTAAAGCTAGGAAATTGGGATTTTTTATGGGTTTTATTTTTGGCCAAACAATCCGACCTACCAAATTTCATAACATAACTTTAGAGTTTTTAAAGTTAGGAAATTGGAATTTTCTATGGGTTTTATTTTTGGCCAAGCAATCCGACCTACCGAATTTCATAAGGATCGGCCGACTATATCCTATAGCTGCTAAATAACTGAACGATCGGAAATGTCATAACTTTGGTGTTTGTAAAGTTAGGTAAATGGAATTTTCTATGGGTTTTATTTTTGGCCGATCAATCCGACCTACCAAATTTCATAAGGATCGGCTTACTATATTCTATAGCTGCTATATAACTAAATGTTCGGAAATACCATAACTTTATTGGTTTTAAAGTTAGAAAGTTGGAATTTTCTATGGGTTTTATTTTTGGCCAATCAATCCGACCTACCAAATTTCATAAGGATCGGCTTACGATATTCTATAGCTGCTATATAACTGAACGATAGGAAATGCCATAACTTTGGTGTTTTTAAAGCTAGGAAGTTGGGATTTTTTATGGGTTTTATTTTTGGCCAGACAATCCGACCTACCAAATTTCATAACATAACTTTAGAGTTTTTCAAGTTAGGAAGCCGGAATTTTCTATGGGTTTTATTTTAGGCCAATCAATCCGACTTACCGAATTTCATAACATAACTTTAGAGTTTTTAAAGTTAGGAAGTTGGAATTTTCTATGGGTTTTATTTTTGGCCAATCAATCCGACCTACCGAATTTCATGCGGATCGGTCGACTATATCCTATAGCTGCTAAATAACTGAACGATCGGAAATGCCATAACTTTGGTGTTTGTAAAGTTAAGTAAATGGAATTTTCTATGGGTTTTATTTTTGGCCAATCAATCCGACCTACCAAATTTCATAAGGATCGGCCGACTATATCCTATAGCTGCTATATAACTGAACGATCGGAAATGTCATAACTTTGGTGTTTGTAAAGTTAGGTAAATGGAATTTTCTATGGGTTTTATTTTTGGCCAATCAATCCGACCTTCCAAATTTCATAAGGATCGGCTTACTATATTCTATAGCTGCTATATAACTGAATGTTCGGAAATACCATAACTTTATTGGTTTTAAAGTTAGGAAGTTGGAATTTTCTATTGGTTTTATTTTTGGCCAATCAATCCGACCTACCAAATTTCATAAGGATCGGCCGACTATATCCTATAGCTGCTATAAAACTGAACGATTGGAAATGCCATAACTTTATTGTTTTTAAAGCTAGGAAGTTGGGATTTTTATGGGTTTTATTTTTGGCCAAACAATCCGACCTACCAAATTTCATAACATAACTTTAGAGTTTTTAAAGTTAGGAAGTTGGAATTTTCTATGGGTTTTATTTTTGGCCAAGCAATCCGACCTACCGAATTTCATAAGGATCGGCCGACTATATCCTATAGCTGCTAAATAACTGAACGATCGGAAATGTCATAACTTTGGTGTTTGTAAAGTTAGGTAAATGGAATGTTCTATGGGTTTTATTTTTGGCCAATCAATCCGACCTACCAAATTTCATAAGGATCGGCCGACTATATCCTATAGCTGCTATTAAACTGAACGATTGGAAATGCCATAACTTTATTGTTTTTAAAGCTAGGAAGTTGGGATTTTTTATGGGTTTTATTTTTGGCCAAACAATCCGACCTACCAAATTTCATAACATAACTTTAAAGTTTTTAAAGTTAGGAAGTTGGAATTTTCTATGGGTTTTATTTTTGGCCAAGCAATCCGACCTACCGAATTTCATAAGGATCGGCCGACTATATCCTATAGCTGCTAAATAACTGAACGATCGGAAATGTCATAACTTTGGTGTTTGTAAAGTTAGGTAAATGGAATTTTCTATGGGTTTTATTTTTGGCCGATCAATCCGACCTACCAAATTTCATAAGGATCGGCTTACTATATTCTATAGCTGCTATATAACTGAATGTTCGGAAATACCATAACTTTATTGGTTTTAAAGTTAGGAAGTTGGAATTTTCTATGGGTTTTATTTTTGGCCAATCAATCCGACCTACCAAATTTCATAAGGATCGGCCGACTATATCCTATAGCTGCTATTAAACTGAACGATTGGAAATGCCATAACTTTATTGTTTTTAAAGCTAGGAAGTTGGGATTTTTATGGGTTTTATTTTTGGCCAAACAATCCGACCTACCAAATTTCATAACATAACTTTAGAGTTTTTAAAGTTAGGAAGTTGGAATTTTCTATGGGTTTTATTTTTGGCCAAGCAATCCGACCTACCGAATTTCATAAGGATCGGCCGACTATATCCTATAGCTGCTAAATAACTGAACGATCGGAAATGTCATAACTTTGGTGTTTGTAAAGTTAGGTAAATGGAATTTTCTATGGGTTTTAGTTTTGGCCGATCAATCCGACCTACCAAATTTCATAAGGATCGGCTTACTATATTCTATAGCTGCTATATAACTGAATGTTCGGAAATACCATAACTTTATTGGTTTTAAAGTTAGGAAGTTGGAATTTTCTATGGGTTTTATTTTTGGCCAATCAATCCGACCTACCAAATTTCATAAGGATCGGCTTACGATATTCTATAGCTGCTATATAACTGAACGATAGGAAATGCCATAACTTTGGTGTTTTTAAAGCTAGGAAGTTGGGATTTTTTATGGGTTTTATTTTTGGCCAGACAATCCGACCTACCAAATTTCATAACATAACTTTAGAGTTTTTCAAGTTAGGAAGCTGGAATTTTCTATGGGTTTTATTTTTGGCCAATCAATCCGACTTACCGAATTTCATAACATAACTTTAGAGTTTTTAAAGTTAGGAAGTTGGAATTTTCTATGGGTTTTATTTTTGGCCAATCAATCCGACCTACCGAATTTCATAAGGATCGGTCGACTATATCCTATAGCTGCTAAATAACTGAACGATCGGAAATGCCATAACTTTGGTGTTTGTAAAGTTAAGTAAATGGAATTTTCTATGGGTTTTATTTTTGGCCAATCAATCCGACCTACCAAATTTCATAAGGATCGGCTTACTATATTCTATAGCTGCTATATAACTGAATGTTCGGAAATACCATAACTTTATTGGTTTTAAAGTTAGGAAGTTGGAATTTTCTATTGGTTTTATTTTTGGCCAATCAATCCGACCTACCAAATTTCATAAGGATCGGCCGACTATATCCTATAGCTGCTATAAAACTGAACGATTGGAAATGCCATAACTTTATTGTTTTTAAAGCTAGGAAGTTGGGATTTTTGATGGGTTTTATTTTTGGCCAAACAATCCGACCTACCAAATTTCATAACATAACTTTAGAGTTTTTAAAGTTAGGAAGTTGGAATTTTCTATGGGTTTTATTTTTGGCCAAGCAATCCGACCTACCGAATTTCATAAGGATCGGCCGACTATATCCTATAGCTGCTAAATAACTGAACGATCGGAAATGTCATAACTTTGGTGTTTGTAAAGTTAGGTAAATGGAATTTTCTATGGGTTTTATTTTTGGCCAATCAATCCGACCTACCAAATTTCATAAGGATCGGCCGACTATATCCTATAGCTGCTATAAAACTGAACGATTGGAAATGCCATAACTTTATTGTTTTTAAAGCTAGGAAGTTGGGATTTTTGATGGGTTTTATTTTTGGCCAAACAATCCGACCTACCAAATTTCATAACATAACTTTAGAGTTTTTAAAGTTAGGAAGTTGGAATTTTCTATGGGTTTTATTTTTGGCCAAGCAATCCGACCTACCGAATTTCATAAGGATCGGCCGACTATATCCTATAGCTGCTAAATAACTGAACGATCGGAAATGTCATAACTTTGGTGTTTGTAAAGTTAGGTAAATGGAATTTTCTATGGGTTTTATTTTTGGCCGATCAATCCGACCTACCAAATTTCATAAGGATCGGCTTACTATATTCTATAGCTGCTATATAACTGAATGTTCGGAAATACCATAACTTTATTGGTTTTAAAGTTAGGAAGTTGGAATTTTCTATGGGTTTTATTTTTGGCCAATCAATCCGACCTACCAAATTTCATAAGGATCGGCTTACGATATTCTATAGCTGCTATATAACTGAACGATAGGAAATGCCATAACTTTGGTGTTTTTAAAGCTAGGAAGTTGGGATTTTTATGGGTTTTATTTTTGGCCAGACAATCCGACCTACCAAATTTCATAACATAACTTTAGAGTTTTTCAAGTTAGGAAGCTGGAATTTTCTATGGGTTTTATTTTTGGCCAATCAATCCGACTTACCGAATTTCATAACATAACTTTAGAGTTTTTAAAGTTAGGAAGTTGGAATTTTCTATGGGTTTTATTTTTGGCCAATCAATCCGACCTACCGAATTTCATAAGGATCGGTCGACTATATCCTATAGCTGCTAAATAACTGAACGATCGGAAATGCCATAACTTTGGTGTTTGTAAAGTTAAGTAAATGGAATTTTCTATGGGTTTTATTTTTTGGCCAATCAATCCGACCTACCAAATTTCATAAGGATCGGCCGACTATATCCTATAGCTGCTATATAACTGAACGATCGGAAATGTCATAACTTTGGTGTTTGTAAAGTTAGGTAAATGGAATTTTCTATGGGTTTTATTTTTGGCCAATCAATCCGACCTACCAAATTTCATAAGGATCGGCTTACTATATTCTATAGCTGCTATATAACTGAATGTTCGGAAATACCATAACTTTATTGGTTTTAAAGTTAGGAAGTTGGAATTTTCTATTGGTTTTATTTTTGGCCAATCAATCCGACCTACCAAATTTCATAAGGATCGGCCGAATATATCCTATAGCTGCTATAAAACTGAACGATTGGAAATGCCATAACTTTATTGTTTTTAAAGCTAGGAAGTTGGGATTTTTTATGGGTTTTATTTTTGGCCAAACAATCCGACCTACCAAATTTCGTAACATAACTTTAGAGTTTTTAAAGTTAGGAAGTTGGAATTTTCTATGGGTTTTATTTTTGGCCAAGCAATCCGACCTACCGAATTTCATAAGGATCGGCCGACTATATCCTATAGCTGCTAAATAACTGAACGATCGGAAATGTCATAACTTTGGTGTTTGTAAAGTTAGGTAAATGGAATTTTCTATGGGTTTTATTTTTGGCCAATCAATCCGACCTACCAAATTTCATAAGGATCGGCTTACTATATTCTATAGCTGCTATATAACTGAATGTTCGGAAATACCATAACTTTATTGGTTTTAAAGTTAGGAAGTTGGAATTTTCTATGGGTTTTATTTTTGGCCAATCAATCCGACCTACCAAATTTCATAAGGATCGGCTTACGATATTCTATAGCTGCTATATAACTGAACGATAGGAAATGCCATAACTTTGGTGTTTTTAAAGCTAGGAAGTTGGGATTTTTATGGGTTTTATTTTTTGGCCAGACAATCCGACCTACCAAATTTCATAACATAACTTTAGAGTTTTTCAAGTTAGGAAGCTGGAATTTTCTATGGGTTTTATTTTTGGCCAATCAATCCGACTTACCGAATTTCATAACATAACTTTAGAGTTTTTAAAGTTAGGAAGTTGGAATTTTCTATGGGTTTTATTTTTGGCCAATCAATCCGACCTACCGAATTTCATAAGGATCGGTCGACTATATCCTATAGCTGCTAAATAACTGAACGATCGGAAATGCCATAACTTTGGTGTTTGTAAAGTTAAGTAAATGGAATTTTCTATGGGTTTTATTTTTGGCCAATCAATCCGACCTACCAAATTTCATAAGGATCGGCCGACTATATCCTATAGCTGCTATATAACTGAACGATCGGAAATGCCATAACTTTGGTGTTTGTAAAGGTAGGAAAATGGAATTTTCTATGGGTTTTATTTTTGGCTAATCAATCCGACCTACCAAATTTCATAAGGATCGGTTTACTATATCCTATAGCTGCTATATAACTGAACGATCGAAATTGCCATAACTTTATTGTTTTTATACCCGTTACTCGTAGAGTAAAAGGGTATATTGTATTCGTGCAAAAGTATGTAACAGCTAGAAGGAAGCGTTTCCAACCCTATAAAGTATATATATTCTTGTTCAGGATCACTAGCCGAGCCGATCTAGCCATGTCCGTCTGTCCGTCTGTCCGTCTGTCCGTCCGTCCGTCTGTCCGTCTGTCCGTCTGTCTGTCCGTATGAACGCTGAGATCTCGGAAACTATAAAAGCTAGAAGATTGGCATTTTGCATGCAGATTCTAGGAGTTCCTACGCAGCGCAAGTTTGTTTCAAAAAGGTGCCACGCCCCCTTTAACGCCCACAATCGCTTGTATACGATTTTAAAAATTTGAATATTTCGGAAAAGTAAAAATGCAGTTTTATTGTGTTTATCAATACCTATCGAAATGTAGAAGAAATTTTTCAAATCGGACCATTCGTTAAAAAGTTATGCGTGATCAAAGTTTCTATCTCCATCTCCCTCGCACTCCTTTTACCTGAGTAACGGGTATCTGATAGTCGGGGCACCCGACTATAGCGTTCTCTCTTGTTAAAGCTAGGAAGTTGGAATTTTCTATGGGTTTTATTTTTGGCCAATCAATCCGACCTACCAAATTTCATAACATAACTTTAGAGTTTTTAAAGTTAGGAAGTTGGAATTTTCTATGGGTTTTATTTTTGGCCAATCAATCTGACCTACCAAATTGCATAAGGATCGGCTTACTATATCCTATAGCTGCTAAATAACTCAACGATCGGAAATGCCATAACTTTAGTGTTTTTAAGGCTAGGAAGTTGGAATTTTCTATGGGTTTTATTTTTGGCCAATCAATCCGACCTACCAAATTTCATAAGGATCGGCTTACTATATTCTATAGCTGCTATATAACTGAATGTTCGGAAATACCATAACTTTATTGGTTTTAAAGTTAGGAAGTTGGAATTTTCTATGGGTTTTATTTTTGGCCAATCAATCCGACCTACCGAATTTCATAAGGATCGGCCGACTATATCCTATAGCTGCTATAAAACTGAACGATTGGAAATGCCATAACTTTGGTGTTTGTAAAGGTAGGAAAATGGAATTTTCTATGGGTTTTATTTTTGGCCAATCAATCCGACCTACCAAATTTCATAAGGATCGGCTTACTATATCCTAAAGCTGCTATATAACTGAACGATCGGAAATGCCATAACTTTATTGTTTTTAAAGCTAGGAAGTTGGAATTTTCTATGGGTTTTATTTTTGGCCAATCAATCCGACCTACCAAATTTCATAACATAACTTTAGAGTTTTTATACCCGTTACTCGTAGAGTAAAAGTGTATATTGTATTCGTGCAAAAGTATGTAACAGGTAGAAGGAAGCGTTTCCGACCCTATAAAGTATATATATTCTTGTTCAGGATCACTAGCCGAGTCGATCTAGCCATGTCCGTCTGTCCGTCTGTCTGTCCGTCTGTCTGTCTGTCTGTCCGTATGAACGCTGAGATCTCGGAAACTATAAAAGCTAGAAGATTGGCATTTTGCATGTAGATTTTAGGAGTTCCTACGCAGCGCAAGTTTGTTTCAAAATGGTGCCACGCCCTCTCTGACGCCCACAAGCCACAAGCTGTGGCCACAGTTTTGATGCTATTATGAAAATTTTTTTTTATATGTATTTATTTCGTCAATACCTATCGATTGGCCAAATAAAAGTTTGCCACGCCCACTCTAACGCCCAAAAACCCATTAAACGCTTAAGCCTGGCCAGCGCCTACATTTCCGCCTTTCATGGCGTATACAATAGCGCCATCTAACGGATGATTTTGGAACAGCTGGCCAAGGTGCTCAACAGAGTCAACGTTAATTCTCGATAAGGATTTCTATTAAAGGAAATTGCGATGGCTTTTATTTGTCAATACCGAACTATATCCCAAGAACTATGCAAATAAAATCAAGTTAGCCAAATTGGAGGTGTTCCCTGGGTACAGATTTTAACAAAAAATCGGGAGCTGATTCGAGCGGCGAAAAACATACAAGAAGGCATATTTATATTCAGTTGTTTAGCTGAGTAACGGGTATCTAATAGTCAAGGCACTCGACTATAGCGTTCTCTCTTGTTAAAGTTAGGAAGTTGGAATTTTCTATGGGTTTTATTTTTGGCCAATCAATATGACCTACCAAATTGCATAAGGATCGGCTTACTATATCCTATAGCTGCTAAATAACTGAACGATCGGAAATGCCATAACTTTAGTGTTTTTAAGGCTAGGAAGTTGGAATTTTCTATGGGTTTTACTTTTGGCCAATCAATCCGATCTACCAAATTTCATAAGGATCGGCTTACGATATCCTATAGCTGCTATATAACTGAACGATAGGAAATGCCATAACTTTGGTGTTTTTAAAGCTAGGAAGTTGGGATTTTTTATGGGTTTTATTTTTGGCCAAACAATCCGACCTACCAAATTTCATAACATAACTTTAGAGTTTTTCAAGTTAGGAAGCTGGAATTTTCTATGGGTTTTATTTTTGGCCAATCAATCCGACCTACCGAATTTCATAAGGATCGGTCGACTATATCCTATAGCTGCTAAATAACTGAACGATCGGAAATGCCATAACTTTGGTGTTTGTAAAGTTAGGTAAATGGAATTTTCTATGGGTTTTATTTTTGGCCAATCAATCCGACCTACCAAATTTCATAAGGATCGGCCGACTATATCCTATAGCTGCTATATAACTGAACGATCGGAAATGCCATAACTTTATTGTTTTTAAAGCTCGGAAGTTGGGATTTTTTATTGGCTTTATTTTTGGCCAATCAATCTGACCGGCCAAATTGCATAAGGATCGGCTTAATATATCCTATAGCTGCAAAATAACTGAACGATCGGAAATGCCATAACTTTAGTGTTTTTAAGGTTAGGAAGTTGGAATTTTCTATGGGTTTTATTTTTGGCCAATCAATCCGACCTACCAAATTTCATAAGGATCGGCCGACTATATCCTATAGCTGCTATAAAACTGAACGATTGGAAATGCCATAACTCTATTGTTTTTAAAGCTAGGAAGTTGGGATTTTTTATGGGTTTTATTTTTGGCCAAACAATCCGACCTACCAAATTTCATAATATAACTTTAGAGTTTTTAAAGTTAGGAAGTTGGAATTTTCTATGGGTTTTATTTTTGGCCAAGCAATCCGACCTACCGAATTTCATAAGGATCGGCCGACTATATCCTATAGCTGCTAAATAACTGAACGATCGGAAATGTCATAACTTTGGTGTTTGTAAAGTTAGGTAAATGGAATTTTCTATGGGTTTTATTTTTGGCCAATCAATCCGACCTACCAAATTTCATAAGGATCGGCTTACTATATTCTATAGCTGCTATATAACTGAGTGTTCGGAAATACCATAACTTTATTGGTTTTAAAGTTAGGAAGTTGGAATTTTCTATGGGTTTTATTTTTGGCCAATCAATCCGACCTACCGAATTTCATAAGGATCGGCCGACTATATCCTATAGCTGCTATAAAACTGAACGATTGGAAATGCCATAACTTTGGTGTTTGTAAAGGTAGGAAAATGGAATTTTCTATGGGTTTTATTTTTGGCCAATCAATCCGACCTACCAAATTTCATAAGGATCGGCCGACTATATCCTATAGCTGCTATATAACTGAACGATCGGAAATGCCATAACTTTATTGTTTTTAAAGCTAGGAAGTTGGAATTTTCTATGGGTTTTATTTTTGGCCAATCAATCCGACCTACCAAATTTCATAACATAACTTTAGAGTTTTTAAAGTTAGGAAGTTGGAATTTTCTATGGGTTTTATTTTTGGCCAATCAATATGACCTACCAAATTGCATAAGGATCGGCTTACTATATCCTATAGCTGCTAAATAACTGAACGATCGGAAATGCCATAACTTTGGTGTTTGTAAAGTTAGGTAAATGGAATTTTCTATGGGTTTTATTTTTGGCCAATCAATCCGACCTACCAAATTTCATAAGGATCGGCCGACTATATCCTATAGCTGCTATATAACTGAACGATCGGAAATGCCATAACTTTATTGTTTTTAAAGCTAGGAAGTTGGGATTTTTTATGGGCTTTATTTTTGGCCAATCAATCTGACCGGCCAAATTGCATAAGGATCGGCTTAATATATCCTATAGCTGCAAAATAACTGAACGATCGGAAATGCCATAACTTTAGTGTTTTTAAGGCTAGGAAGTTGGAATTTTCTATGGGTTTTATTTTTGGCCAATCAATCCGACCTACCAAATTTCATAAGGATCGGCCGACTATATCCTATAGCTGCTATAAAACTGAACGATTGGAAATGCCATAACTTTATTGTTTTTAAAGCTAGGAAGTTGGGATTTTTATGGGTTTTATTTTTGGCCAAACAATCCGACCTACCAAATTTCATAACATAACTTTAGAGTTTTTAAAGTTAGGAAGTTGGAATTTTCTATGGGTTTTATTTTTTGCCAAGCAATCCGACCTACCGAATTTCATAAGGATCGGCCGACTATATCCTATAGCTGCTAAATAACTGAACGATCGGAAATGTCATAACTTTGGTGTTTGTAAAGTTAGGTAAATGGAATTTTCTATGGGTTTTATTTTTGGCCAATCAATCCGACCTACCAAATTTCATAAGGATCGGCTTACTATATTCTATAGCTGCTATATAACTGAATGTTCGGAAATACCATAACTTTATTGGTTTTAAAGTTAGGAAGTTGGAATTTTCTATGGGTTTTATTTTTGGCCAATCAATCCGACCTACCGAATTTCATAAGGATCGGCCGACTATATCCTATAGCTGCTATAAAACTGAACGATTGGAAATGCCATAACTTTGGTGTTTGTAAAGGTAGGAAAATGGAATTTTCTATGGGTTTTATTTTTGGCCAATCAATCCGACCTACCAAATTTCATAAGGATCGGCTTACTATATCCTATAGCTGCTATATAACTGAACGATCGGAAATGCCATAACTTTATTGTTTTTAAAGCTAGGAAGTTGGAATTTTCTATGGGTTTTATTTTTGGCCAATCAATCCGACCTACCAAATTTCATAACATAACTTTAGAGTTTTTAAAGTTAGGAAGTTGCAATTTTCTATGGGTTTTATTTTTGGCCAATCAATATGACCTACCAAATTGCATAAGGATCGGCTTACTATATCCTATAGCTGTTAAATAACTGAACGATCGGAAATGCCATAACTTTAGTGTTTTTAAGGCTAGGAAGTTGGAATTTTCTATGGGTTTTATTTTTGGCCAATCAATCCGACCTACCAAATTTCATAAGGATCGGCTTACGATATCCTATAGCTGCTATATAACTGAACGATAGGAAATGCCATAACTTTGGTGTTTTTAAAGCTAGGAAGTTGGGATTTTTTATGGGTTTTATTTTTGGCCAAACAATCCGACCTACCAAATTTCATAACATAACTTTAAAGTTTTTAAAGTTGGGAAGTTGGAATTTTCTGTGGGTTTTATTTTTGGCCAATCAATATGACCTACCAAATTGCATAAGGATCGGCTTACTATATCCTATAGCTGCTAAATAACTGAACGATCGGAAATGCCATAACTTTGGTGTTTGTAAAGTTAGGTAAATGGAATTTTCTATGGGTTTTATTTTTGGCCAATCAATCCGACCTACCAAATTTCATAAGGATCGGCTTACTATATTCTATAGCTGCTATATAACTGAATGTTCGGAAATACCATAACTTTATTGGTTTTTAAGTTAGGAAGTTGGAATTTTCTATGGGTTTTATTTTTGGCCAATCAATCCGACCTACCGAATTTCATAAGGATCGGCCGACTATATCCTATAGCTGCTATATAACTGAACGATAGGAAATGCCATAACTTTGGTGTTTTTAAAGCTAGGAAGTTGGGATTTTTTATGGGTTTTATTTTTGGCCAAACAATCCGACCTACCAAATTTCATAACATAACTTTAAAGTTTTTAAAGTTGGGAAGTTGGAATTTTCTGTGGGTTTTATTTTTGGCCAATCAATATGACCTACCAAATTGCATAAGGATCGGCTTACTATATCCTATAGCTGCTATAAAACTGAACGATTGGAAATGCCATAACTTTGGTGTTTGTAAAGGTAGGAAAATGGAATTTTCTATGGGTTTTATTTTTGGCCAATCAATCCGACCTACCGAATTTCATAAGGATCGGCTTACTATATTCTATAGCTGCTATATAACTGAATGTTCGGAAATACCATAACTTTATTGGTTTTAAAGTTAGGAAGTTGGAATTTTCTATGGGTTTTATTTTTGGCCAATCAATCCGACCTACCAAATTTCATAACATAACTTTAGAGTTTTTAAAGTTAGGAAGTTGGAATTTTCTATGGGTTTTATTTTTGGCCAATCAATCTGACCTACCAAATTGCATAAGGATCGGCTTACTATATCCTAAAGCTGCTATATAACTGAACGATCGGAAATGCCATAACTTTATTGTTTTTAAAGCTAGGAAGTTGGAATTTTCTATGGGTTTTATTTTTGGCCAATCAATCCGACCTACCAAATTTCATAAGGATCGGCTTACTATATCCTATAGCTGCTATATAACTGAACGATCGGAAATGCCATAACTTTATTGTTTTTAAAGCTAGGAAGTTGGGATTTTTTATGGGTTTTATTTTTGGCCAAACAATCCGACCTACAAAATTTCATAACATAACTTTAGAATTTTTAAAGTTAGGAAGTTGGAATTTTCAATGGGTTTTATTTTTGGCCAATCAATCTGACCTACCAAATTTCATAAGGATCGGCTTACGATATCCTATAGCTGCTATATAACTGAACGATAGGAAATGCCATAACTTTGGTGTTTTTAAAGCTAGGAAGTTGGGATTTTTATGGGTTTTATTTTTGGCCAAACAATCCGACCTACCAAATTTCATAACATAACTTTAAAGTTTTTAAAGTTGGGAAGTTGGAATTTTCTGTGGGTTTTATTTTTGGCCAATCAATATGACCTACCAAATTGCATAAGGATCGGCTTACTATATCCTATAGCTGCTAAATAACTGAACGATCGGAAATGCCATAACTTTGGTGTTTGTAAAGTTAGGTAAATGGAATTTTCTATGGGTTTTATTTTTGGCCAATCAATCCGACCTACCAAATTTCATAAGGATCGGCTTACTATATTCTATAGCTGCTATATAACTGAATGTTCGGAAATACCATAACTTTATTGGTTTTTAAGTTAGGAAGTTGGAATTTTCTATGGGTTTTATTTTTGGCCAATCAATCCGACCTACCGAATTTCATAAGGATCGGCCGACTATATCCTATAGCTGCTATATAACTGAACGATAGGAAATGCCATAACTTTGGTGTTTTTAAAGCTAGGAAGTTGGGATTTTTTATGGGTTTTATTTTTGGCCAAACAATCCGACCTACCAAATTTCATAACATAACTTTAAAGTTTTTAAAGTTGGGAAGTTGGAATTTTCTGTGGGTTTTATTTTTGGCCAATCAATATGACCTACCAAATTGCATAAGGATCGGCTTACTATATCCTATAGCTGCTATAAAACTGAACGATTGGAAATGCCATAACTTTGGTGTTTGTAAAGGTAGGAAAATGGAATTTTCTATGGGTTTTATTTTTGGCCAATCAATCCGACCTACCGAATTTCATAAGGATCGGCTTACTATATTCTATAGCTGCTATATAACTGAATGTTCGGAAATACCATAACTTTATTGGTTTTAAAGTTAGGAAGTTGGAATTTTCTATGGGTTTTATTTTTGGCCAATCAATCCGACCTACCAAATTTCATAACATAACTTTAGAGTTTTTAAAGTTAGGAAGTTGGAATTTTCTATGGGTTTTATTTTTGGCCAATCAATCTGACCTACCAAATTGCATAAGGATCGGCTTACTATATCCTAAAGCTGCTATATAACTGAACGATCGGAAATGCCATAACTTTATTGTTTTTAAAGCTAGGAAGTTGGAATTTTCTATGGGTTTTATTTTTGGCCAATCAATCCGACCTACCAAATTTCATAAGGATCGGCTTACTATATCCTATAGCTGCTATATAACTGAACGATCGGAAATGCCATAACTTTATTGTTTTTAAAGCTAGGAAGTTGGGATTTTTTATGGGTTTTATTTTTGGCCAAACAATCCGACCTACAAAATTTCATAACATAACTTTAGAATTTTTAAAGTTAGGAAGTTGGAATTTTCAATGGGTTTTATTTTTGGCCAATCAATCTGACCTACCAAATTGCATAAGGATCCGCTTACGATATCCTATAGCTGCTATATAACTGAACGATAGGAAATGCCATAACTTTGGTGTTTTTAAAGCTAGGAAGTTGGGATTTTTTATGGGTTTTATTTTTGGCCAAACAATCCGACCTACCAAATTTCATAACATAACTTTAGAGTTTTTAAAGTTGGGAGTTGGAATTTTCTATGGGTTTTATTTTTGGCCAATCAATCTGACCTACCAAATTGCATAAGGATCGGCTTACTATATCCTATAGCTGCTAAATAACTGAACGATCGGAAATGCCATAACTTTGGTGTTTGTAAAGTTAGGTAAATGGAATTTTCTATGGGTTTTATTTTTGGCCAATCAATCCGACCTACCAAATTTCATAAGGATCGGCTTACGATATCCTATAGCTGCTATATAACTGAACGATATGAAATGCCATAACTTTGGTGTTTATACCCGTTACTCGTAGAGTAAAAGGGTATATTGTATTCGTGCAAAAGTATGTAACAGGTAGAAGGAAGCGTTTCCGACCCTATAAAGTATATATATTCTTGATCAGGGTCACTAGCCGAGTCGATATAGCCATGTCCGTCTGTCCGTCTGTCCGTCTGTCCGTCTGTCTGTCCGTATGAACGCTGAGATCTCAGAAACTATAAAAGCTAGAAGATTGGCATTTTGCATGCAGATTCTAGGAGTTCCTACGCAGCGCAAGTTTGTTTCAAAAAGGTGCCACGCCCCCTTTAACGCCCACAATCGCTTGTATACGATTTTAAAAATTTAAATATTTCGGAAAAGTAAAAATGCAGTTTTATTGTGTTTATCAATACCTATCGAAATGTAGAAGAAATTTTTCAAATCGGACCATTCGTTAAAAAGTTATGCGTGATCAAAGTTTCTATCTCCATCTCCCTCGCACTCCCTTTACCTGAGTAACGGGTATCTGATAGTCGGGGCACCCGACTATAGCGTTCTCTCTTGTTTTAAAGCTAGGAAGTTGGGATTTTTTATGGGTTTTATTTTTGGCCAAACAATCCGACCTACCAAATTTCATAACATAACTTTAGAGTTTTTAAAGTTGGGAAGTTGGAATTTTCTATGGGTTTTATTTTTTGCCAATCAATCTGACCTACCAAATTGCATAAGGATCGGCTTACTATATCCTATAGCTGCTAAATAACTGAACGATCGGAAATGCCATAACTTTGGTGTTTGTAAAGTTAGGTAAATGGAATTTTCTATGGGTTTTATTTTTGGCCAATCAATCCGACCTACCAAATTTCATAAGGATCGGCTTACTATATTCTATAGCTGCTATATAACTGAATGTTCGGAAATACCATAACTTTATTGGTTTTTAAGTTAGGAAGTTGGAATTTTCTATGGGTTTTATTTTTGGCCAATCAATCCGACCTACCGAATTTCATAAGGATCGCCCGACTATATCCTATAGCTGCTATAAAACTGAACGATTGGAAATGCCATAACTTTGGTGTTTGTAAAGGTAGGAAAATGGAATTTTCTATGGGTTTTATTTTTGGCCAATCAATCCGACCTACCGAATTTCATAAGGATCGGCTTACTATATTCTATAGCTGCTATATAACTGAATGTTCGGAAATACCATAACTTTATTGGTTTTAAAGTTAGGAAGTTGGAATTTTCTATGGGTTTTATTTTTGGCCAATCAATCTGACCTACCAAATTGCATAAGGATCGGCTTACTATATCCTAAAGCTGCTATATAACTGAACGATCGGAAATGCCATAACTTTATTGTTTTTAAAGCTAGGAAGTTGGAATTTTCTATGGGTTTTATTTTTGGCCAATCAATCCGACCTACCAAATTTCATAAGGATCGGCTTACTATATCCTATAGCTGCTATATAACTGAACGATCGGAAATGCCATAACTTTATTGTTTTTAAAGCTAGGAAGTTGGGATTTTTTATGGGTTTTATTTTTGGCCAAACAATCCGACCTACAAAATTTCATAACATAACTTTAGAATTTTTAAAGTTAGGAAGTTGGAATTTTCAATGGGTTTTATTTTTGGCCAATCAATCTGACCTACCAAATTGCATAGGGATCGGCTTACGATATCCTATAGCTGCTATATAACTGAACGATAGGAAATGCCATAACTTTGGTGTTTTTAAAGCTAGGAAGTTGGGATTTTTTATGGGTTTTATTTTTGGCCAAACAATCCGACCTACCAAATTTCATAACATAACTTTAGAGTTTTTAAAGTTGGGAGTTGGAATTTTCTATGGGTTTTATTTTTGGCCAATCAATCTGACCTACCAAATTGCATAAGGATCGGCTTACTATATCCTATAGCTGCTAAATAACTGAACGATCGGAAATGCCATAACTTTGGTGTTTGTAAAGTTAGGTAAATGGAATTTTCTATGGGTTTTATTTTTGGCCAATCAATCCGACCTACCAAATTTCATAAGGATCGGCTTACGATATCCTATAGCTGCTATATAACTGAACGATAGGAAATGCCATAACTTTGGTGTTTTTAAAGCTAGGAAGTTGGGATTTTTTATGGGTTTTATTTTTGGCCAAACAATCCGACCTACCAAATTTCATAACATAACTTTAGAGTTTTTAAAGTTGGGAGTTGGAATTTTCTATGGGTTTTATTTTTGGCCAATCAATCTGACCTACCAAATTGCATAAGGATCGGCTTACTATATCCTATAGCTGCTAAATAACTGAACGATCGGAAATGCCATAACTTTGGTGTTTGTAAAGTTAGGTAAATGGAATTTTCTATGGGTTTTATTTTTGGCCAATCAATCCGACCTACCAAATTTCATAAGGATCGGCTTACTATATTCTATAGCTGCTATATAACTGAATGTTCGGAAATACCATAACTTTATTGGTTTTTAAGTTAGGAAGTTGGAATTTTCTATGGGTTTTATTTTTGGCCAATCAATCCGACCTACCGAATTTCATAAGGATCGGCCGACTATATCCTATAGCTGCTATAAAACTGAACGATTGGAAATGCCATAACTTTGGTGTTTGTAAAGGTAGGAAAATGGAATTTTCTATGGGTTTTATTTTTGGCCAATCAATCCGACCTACCGAATTTCATAAGGATCGGCTTACTATATTCTATAGCTGCTATATAACTGAATGTTCGGAAATACCATAACTTTATTGGTTTTAAAGTTAGGAAGTTGGAATTTTCTATGGGTTTTATTTTTGGCCAATCAATCCGACCTACCAAATTTCATAACATAACTTTAGAGTTTTTAAAGTTAGGAAGTTGGAATTTTCTATGGGTTTTATTTTTGGCCAATCAATCTGACCTACCAAATTGCATAAGGATCGGCTTACTATATCCTAAAGCTGCTATATAACTGAACGATCGGAAATGCCATAACTTTATTGTTTTTAAAGCTAGGAAGTTGGAATTTTCTATGGGTTTTATTTTTGGCCAATCAATCCGACCTACCAAATTTCATAACATAACTTTAGAGTTTTTAAAGTTAGGAAGTTGGAATTTTCTATGGGTTTTATTTTTGGCCAATCAATCTGACCTACCAAATTGCATAAGGATCGGCTTACTATATTCTATATCTGCTAAATAACTGAACGATCGGAAATGCCATAACTTTAGTGTTTTTAAGGCTAGGAAGTTGGAATTTTCTATGGGTTTTATTTTTGGCCAATCAATCCGACCTACCAAATTTCATAAGGATCGGCTTACTATATCCTATAGCTGCTATATAACTGAACGATCGGAAATGCCATAACTTTATTGTTTTTAAAGCTAGGAAGTTGGGACTTTTTATGGGTTTTATTTTTGGCCAAACAATCCGACCTACAAAATTTCATAACATAACTTTAGAATTTTTAAAGTTAGGAAGTTGGAATTTTCAATGGGTTTAATTTTTGGCCAATCAATCTGGCCTACCAAATTGCATAAGGATCGGCTTACTATATCCTATAACTGCTAAATTACTTAACGATCGGAAATGCCATAACTTTAGTGTTTTTAAGGCTAGGAAGTTGGAATTTTCTATGGGTTTTATTTTTGGCCAATAAATCCGACCTACCAAATTTCATAAGGATCGGCTTACGATATCCTATAGCTGCTATATAACTGAACGATAGGAAATGCCATAACTTTGGTGTTTTTAAAGCTAGTTAGTTGGGATTTTTTATGGGTTTTATTTTTGGCCAAACAATCCGACCTACCAAATTTCATAACATAATTTTAGAGTTTTTAAAGTTAGGAAGTTGGAATTTTCTATGGGTTTTATTTTTGGCCAATCAATCTGACCTACCAAATTGCATAAGGATCGGCTTACTATATCCTATAGCTGCTATATAACTGAACGATCGGAAATGCCATATCCGACCTACCAAATTTCATAACATAACTTTAGAGTTTTTAAAGTTAGGAAGTTGGAATTTTCTATGGGTTTTATTTTTGGCCAATCAATCCGACCTACCAAATTTCATAAGGATCGGTCGACTATATCCTATAGCTGCTAAATAACTGAACGATCGGAAATGCCATAACTTTGGTGTTTGTAAAGTTAGGTAAATGGAATTTTCTATGGGTTTTATTTTTGGCCAATCAATCCGACCTACCAAATTTCATAAGGATCGGCCGACTATATCCTATAGCTGCTATAAAACTGAACGATTGGAAATGCCATAACTTTGGTGTTTGTAAAGTTAGGTAAATGGAATTTTCTATGGGTTTTATTTTTGGCCAATCAATCCGACCTACCAAATTTCATAAGGATCGGCTTACTATATTCTATAGCTGCTATATAACTGAATGTTCGGAAATACCATAACTTTATTGGTTTTTAAGTTAGGAAGTTGGAATTTTCTATGGGTTTTATTTTTGGCCAATCAATCCGACCTACCGAATTTCATAAGGATCGGCCGACTATATCCTATAGCTGCTATAAAACTGAACGATTGGAAATGCCATAACTTTGGTGTTTGTAAAGGTAGGAAAATGGAATTTTCTATGGGTTTTATTTTTGGCCAATCAATCCGACCTACCGAATTTCATAAGGATCGGCTTACTATATTCTATAGCTGCTATATAACTGAATGTTCGGAAATACCATAACTTTATTGGTTTTAAAGTTAGGAAGTTGGAATTTTCTATGGGTTTTATTTTTGGCCAATCAATCCGACCTACCAAATTTCATAACATAACTTTAGAGTTTTTAAAGTTAGGAAGTTGGAATTTTCTATGGGTTTTATTTTTGGCCAATCAATCTGACCTACCAAATTGCATAAGGATCGGCTTACTATATCCTAAAGCTGCTATATAACTGAACGATCGGAAATGCCATAACTTTATTGTTTTTAAAGCTAGGAAGTTGGAATTTTCTATGGGTTTTATTTTTGGCCAATCAATCCGACCTACCAAATTTCATAACATAACTTTAGAGTTTTTAAAGTTAGGAAGTTGGAATTTTCTATGGGTTTTATTTTTGGCCAATCAATCTGACCTACCAAATTGCATAAGGATCGGCTTACTATATTCTATATCTGCTAAATAACTGAACGATCGGAAATGCCATAACTTTAGTGTTTTTAAGGCTAGGAAGTTGGAATTTTCTATGGGTTTTATTTTTGGCCAATCAATCCGACCTACCAAATTTCATAAGGATCGGCTTACTATATCCTATAGCTGCTATATAACTGAACGATCGGAAATGCCATAACTTTATTGTTTTTAAAGCTAGGAAGTTGGGACTTTTTATGGGTTTTATTTTTGGCCAAACAATCCGACCTACAAAATTTCATAACATAACTTTAGAATTTTTAAAGTTAGGAAGTTGGAATTTTCAATGGGTTTAATTTTTGGCCAATCAATCTGGCCTACCAAATTGCATAAGGATCGGCTTACTATATCCTATAACTGCTAAATTACTTAACGATCGGAAATGCCATAACTTTAGTGTTTTTAAGGCTAGGAAGTTGGAATTTTCTATGGGTTTTATTTTTGGCCAATAAATCCGACCTACCAAATTTCATAAGGATCGGCTTACGATATCCTATAGCTGCTATATAACTGAACGATAGGAAATGCCATAACTTTGGTGTTTTTAAAGCTAGGAAGTTGGGATTTTTTATGGGTTTTATTTTTGGCCAAACAATCCGACCTACCAAATTTCATAACATAATTTTAGAGTTTTTAAAGTTAGGAAGTTGGAATTTTCTATGGGTTTTATTTTTGGCCAATCAATCTGACCTACCAAATTGCATAAGGATCGGCTTACTATATCCTATAGCTGCTATATAACTGAACGATCGGAAATGCCATATCCGACCTACCAAATTTCATAACATAACTTTAGAGTTTTTAAAGTTAGGAAGTTGGAATTTTCTATGGGTTTTATTTTTGGCCAATCAATCCGACCTACCAAATTTCATAAGGATTGGTCGACTATATCCTATAGCTGCTAAATAACTGAACGATCGGAAATGCCATAACTTTGGTGTTTGTAAAGTTAGGTAAATGGAATTTTCTATGGGTTTTATTTTTGGCCAATCAATCCGACCTACCAAATTTCATAAGGATCGGCCGACTATATCCTATAGCTGCTATAAAACTGAACGATTGGAAATGCCATAACTTTGGTGTTTGTAAAGGTAGGAAAATGGAATTTTCTATGGGTTTTATTTTTGGCCAATCAATCCGACCTACCAAATTTTATAAGGATCGGCTTACTATATCCTATAGCTGCTATATAACTGAACGATCGGAAATGCCATAACTTTATTGTTTTTAAAGCTAGGAAGTTGGAATTTTTATAGGTTTTATTTTTGGCCAAACAATCCGACCTACCAAATTTCATAACATAACTTTAGAGTTTTTAAAGTTAGGAAGTTGGAATTTTCTATGGGTTTTATTTTTGGCCAATCAATCTGACCTGCCAAATTGCATAAGGATCGGCTTACTATATCCTATAGCTGCTAAATAACTGAACGATCGGAAATGCCATAACTTTAGTGTTTTTAAGGCTAGGAAGTTGGAATTTTCTATGGGTTTTATTTTTGGCCAAACAATCCGACCTACCAAATTTCATAAGGATCGGCCGACTATATCCTATAGCTGCTATAAAACTGAACGATTGGAAATGCCATAACTTTATTGTTTTTAAAGCTAGGAAGTTGGGATTTTTTATGGGTTTTATTTTTGGCCAAACAATCCGACCTACCAAATTTCAAAACATAACTTTAGAGTTTTTATACCCGTTACTTGTAGAGTAAAAGGGTATATTGTATTCGTGCAAAAGTATGTAACAGGTAGAAGGAAGCGTTTCCGACCCTATAAAGTATATATATTCTTGTTCAGGATCACTAGCCGAGTCGATCTAGCCATGTCCGTCTGTCCGTCTGTCCGTCTGTCCGTCCGTATGAACGCTGAGATCTCGGAAACTATAAAACCTTGAAGATTGGCATTTTGCATGCAGATTTAAGGAGTTCCTACGCAGCGCAAGTTTGTTTCAAAAAGGTGCCACGCCCCCTTTAACGCCCACAATCGCTTATATACGATTTTATTTAAATATAAATTTAAATATTTCGGAAAAGTAAAAATGCAGTTTTATTGTGTTAATCAATACCTATCGAAATGTAGAAGAAATTTTTCAAATCGGACCATTCGTTTAAAAGTTATGCGTGATCAAAGTTTCTATCTCCATCTCCCTCGCACTCCTTTTACCTGAGTAACGGGTATCTGATAGTCGGGGCACCCGACTATAGCGTTCTCTCTTGTTAAAGTTAGGAATGCCATAACTTTGGTGTTTGTAAAGTTAGGTAAATGGAATTTTCTATGGGTTTTATTTTCGGCCAATCAATCCGACCTACCAAATTTCATAAGGATCGGATGACTATATCCTTTAGCTGCTATAAAACTGAACGATTGGAAATGCCATAACTTTGGTGTTTATACCCGTTACTCGTAGAGTAAAAGGGTATATTGTATTCGTGCAAAAGTATGTAACAGCTAGAAGGAAGCGTTTCCGACCCTATAAAGTATATATATTCTTGTTCAGGATCACTAGCCGAGTCGATCTAGCCATGTCCGTCTGTCCGTCTGTCTGTCTGTCTGTCTGTCCGTCTGTCCGTCTGTCCGTCCGTATGAACGCTGAGATCTCGGAAACTATAAAAGCTAGAAGATTGGCATTTTGCATGCAGATTCTAGGAGTTCCTACGCAGCGCAAGTTGGTTTCAAAAAGGTGCCACGCCCCCTTTAACGCCCACAATCGCTTAAATACGATTTTAAAAATTTAAATATTTCGGAAAAGTAAAAATGCAGTTTTATTGTGTTTATCAATACCTATTGAAATGTAGGAGAAATTTTTCAAATCGGACCATTCGTTAAAAAGTTATGCGTGATCAAAGTTTCTATCTCCATCTCCCTCGCACTCCTTTTACCTGAGTAACGGGTATCTGATAGTCGGGGCACCCGACTATAGCGTTCTCTCTTGTTTTAAAGTTAGGAAGTTGAAATTTTCTATGAGTTTTATTTTTGGCCAATCAATCTGACCTACCAAATTGCATAAGGATCGGCTTACTATATCCTATAGCTGCTAAATAACTGAACGATCGGAAATGCCATAACTTTAGTGTTTTTAAGGCTATGAAGTTGGAATTTTCTATGGGTTTTATTTTTGGCTAAACAATCCGACCTACCAAATTTCATAACATAACTTTAGAGTTTTTAAAGTTAGGAATGCCATAACTTTGGTGTTTGTAAAGGTAGGAAAATGGAATTTTCTATGGGTTTTATTTTTGGTCAATCAATCCGACCTACCAAATTTCATAAGGATCGGCTTACTATATCCTATAGCTGCTATATAACTGAACGATCGGAAATGCCATAACTTTATTGTTTTTAAAGCTAGGAAGTTGAAATTTTTTATGGGTTTTATTTTTGGCCAAACAATCCGACCTACCAAATTTCATAACATAACTTTAGAGTTTTTGAAGTTAGGAAGTTAGAATTTTCTATGGGTTTTATTTTTGGCCAAACAATCCGACCTACCAAATTTCATAACATAACTTTAGAGTTTTTAAAGTTGGGAAGTTGGAATTTTCTATGGGTTTTATTTTTGGCCAATCAATCCGACCTACCGAATTTCATAAGGATCGGCCGACTATATCCTATAGCTGCTAAATAACTGAACGATCGGAAATGCCATAACTTTGGTGTTTGTAAAGTTAGGTAAATGGAATTTTCTATGGGTTTTATTTTTGGCCAATCAATCCGACCTACCAAATTTCATAAGGATCGGCCGACTATATCCTATAGCTGCTATAAAACTGAACGATTGGAAATGCCATAACTTTGGTGTTTTTAAAGTTAGGAAGTTGGAATTTTCTATGAGTTTTATTTTTGGCCAATCAATCTGACCTACCAAATTGCATAAGGATCGGCTTACTATATCCTTACGGCTTACTATCCAAACAATCCGACCTACCAAATTTCATAAGGATCGGCCGACTATATCCTATAGCTGCTATAAAACTGAACGATTGGAAATGCCATAACTTTATTGTTTTTAAAGCTAGGAAGTTGGGATTTTTTATGGGTTTTATTTTTGGCCAAACAATCCGACCTACCAAATTTCATAAGGATCGGTCGACTATATCCTATAGCTGCTAAATAACTGAACGATCGGAAATGCCATAACTTTGGTGTTTGTAAAGTTAGGTAAATGGAATTTTCTATGGGTTTTATTTTTGGCCAATCAATCCGACCTACCAAATTTCATAAGGATCGGTCGACTATATCCTATAGCTGCTATAAAACTGAACGATCGGAAATGCCATAACTTTGGTGTTTGTAAAGTTAGGTAAATGGAATTTTCTATGGCCAATCAATCCGACCTACCAAATTTCATAAGGATCGGCTTACTATATCCTATAGCTGCTATATAACTGAACGATCGGAAATGCCATAACTTTATTGTTTTTAAAGCTAGGAAGTTGGGATTTTCTATGGGTTTTATTTTTGGCCAATCAATCCGACCTACCAAATTTCATACGGATCGGCTTACTATATCCTTACGGCTTACTATCCAAACAATCCGACCTACCAAATTTCATAAGGATCGGCCGACTATATCCTATAGCTGCTATAAAACTGAACGATTGGAAATGCCATAACTTTATTGTTTTTAAAGCTAGGAAGTTGGGATTTTCTATGGGTTTTATTTTTGGCCAATCAATCCGACCTACCAAATTTCATAAGGATCGGCTTACTATATCCTATAGCTGCTATATAACTGAACGATCGGAAATGCCATAACTTTATTGTTTTTAAAGCTAGGAAGTTGGAATTTTTTATGGGTTTTATTTTTGGCCAAACAATCCGACCTACCAAATTTCATAAGGATCGGCCGACTATATCCTATAGCTGCTATAAAACTGAACGATTGGAAATGCCATAACTTTAGTGTTTTTAAGGCTAGGAAGTTGGGATTTTTTATGGGTTTTATTTTTGGCCAAACAATCCGACCTACCAAATTTCATAACATAACTTTAGAGTTTTTAAAGTTAGGAATGCCATAACTTTGGTGTTTGTAAAGTTAGGTAAATGGAATTTTCTATGGGTTTTATTTTTGGTCAATCAATCCGACCTACCAAATTTCATAAGGATCGGCTTACTATATACTATAGCTGCTATATAACTGAACGATCGGAAATGCCATAACTTTATTGTTTTTAAAGCTAGGAAGTTGGAATTTTTTATGGGTTTTATTTTTGGCCAAACAATCCGACCTACCAAATTTCATAACATAACTTTAGAGTTTTTAAAGTTAGGAAGTTAGAATTTTCTATGGGTTTTATTTTTGGCCAAACAATCCGACCTACCAAATTTCATAACATAACTTTAGAGTTTTTAAAGTTAGGAAGTTGGAATTTTCTATGGGTTTTATTTTTGGCCAATCAATCCGACCTACCAAATTTCATAAGGATTGGTCGACTATATCCTATAGCTGCTAAATAACTGAACGATCGGAAATGCCATAACTTTGGTGTTTGTAAAGTTAGGTAAATGGAATTTTCTATGGGTTTTATTTTTGGCCAATCAATCCGACCTACCAAATTTCATAAGGATCGGCCGACTATATCCTATAGCTGCTATAAAACTGAACGATTGGAAATGCCATAACTTTGGTGTTTGTAAAGGTAGGAAAATGGAATTTTCTATGGGTTTTATTTTTGGCCAATCAATCCGACCTACCAAATTTTATAAGGATCGGCTTACTATATCCTATAGCTGCTATATAACTGAACGATCGGAAATGCCATAACTTTATTGTTTTTAAAGCTAGGAAGTTGGAATTTTTTATAGGTTTTATTTTTGGCCAAACAATCCGACCTACCAAATTTCATAACATAACTTTAGAGTTTTTAAAGTTAGGAAAATGGAATTTTCTATGGGTTTTATTTTTGGCCAATCAATCTGACCTGCCAAATTGCATAAGGATCGGCTTACTATATCCTATAGCTGCTAAATAACTGAACGATCGGAAATGCCATAACTTTAGTGTTTTTAAGGCTAGGAAGTTGGAATTTTCTATGGGTTTTATTTTTGGCCAAACAATCCGACCTACCAAATTTCATAAGGATCGGCCGACTATATCCTATAGCTGCTATAAAACTGAACGATTGGAAATGCCATAACTTTATTGTTTTTAAAGCTAGGAAGTTGGGATTTTTTATGGGTTTTATTTTTGGCCAAACAATCCGACCTACCAAATTTCAAAACATAACTTTAGAGTTTTTATACCCGTTACTTGTAGAGTAAAAGGGTATATTGTATTCGTGCAAAAGTATGTAACAGGTAGAAGGAAGCGTTTCCGACCCTATAAAGTATATATATTCTTGTTCAGGATCACTAGCCGAGTCGATCTAGCCATGTCCGTCTGTCCGTCTGTCCGTCTGTCCGTCCGTATGAACGCTGAGATCTCGGAAACTATAAAACCTTGAAGATTGGCATTTTGCATGCAGATTTAAGGAGTTCCTACGCAGCGCAAGTTTGTTTCAAAAAGGTGCCACGCCCCCTTTAACGCCCACAATCGCTTATATACGATTTTATTTAAATATAAATTTAAATATTTCGGAAAAGTAAAAATGCAGTTTTATTGTGTTAATCAATACCTATCGAAATGTAGAAGAAATTTTTCAAATCGGACCATTCGTTTAAAAGTTATGCGTGATCAAAGTTTCTATCTCCATCTCCCTCGCACTCCTTTTACCTGAGTAACGGGTATCTGATAGTCGGGGCACCCGACTATAGCGTTCTCTCTTGTTAAAGTTAGGAATGCCATAACTTTGGTGTTTGTAAAGTTAGGTAAATGGAATTTTCTATGGGTTTTATTTTCGGCCAATCAATCCGACCTACCAAATTTCATAAGGATCGGATGACTATATCCTTTAGCTGCTATAAAACTGAACGATTGGAAATGCCATAACTTTGGTGTTTATACCCGTTACTCGTAGAGTAAAAGGGTATATTGTATTCGTGCAAAAGTATGTAACAGCTAGAAGGAAGCGTTTCCGACCCTATAAAGTATATATATTCTTGTTCAGGATCACTAGCCGAGTCGATCTAGCCATGTCCGTCTGTCCGTCTGTCCGTCTGTCTGTCTGTCTGTCTGTCCGTCTGTCCGTCTGTCCGTCCGTATGAACGCTGAGATCTCGGAAACTATAAAAGCTAGAAGATTGGCATTTTGCATGCAGATTCTAGGAGTTCCTACGCAGCGCAAGTTGGTTTCAAAAAGGTGCCACGCCCCCTTTAACGCCCACAATCGCTTATATACGATTTTAAAAATTTAAATATTTCGGAAAAGTAAAAATGCAGTTTTATTGTGTTTATCAATACCTATTGAAATGTAGGAGAAATTTTTCAAATCGGACCATTCGTTAAAAAGTTATGCGTGATCAAAGTTTCTATCTCCATCTCCCTCGCACTCCTTTTACCTGAGTAACGGGTATCTGATAGTCGGGGCACCCGACTATAGCGTTCTCTCTTGTTTTAAAGTTAGGAAGTTGAAATTTTCTATGAGTTTTATTTTTGGCCAATCAATCTGACCTACCAAATTGCATAAGGATCGGCTTACTATATCCTATAGCTGCTAAATAACTGAACGATCGGAAATGCCATAACTTTAGTGTTTTTAAGGCTATGAAGTTGGAATTTTCTATGGGTTTTATTTTTGGCTAAACAATCCGACCTACCAAATTTCATAACATAACTTTAGAGTTTTTATACCCGTTACTCGTAGAGTAAAAGGGTATATTGTATTCGTGCAAAAGTATGTAACAGGTAGAAGGAAGCGTTTCCGACCCTATAAAGTATATATATTCTTGTTCAGGATCACTAGCCGAGTCGATCTAGCCATGTCCGTCTGTCCGTCTGTCCGTCTGTCCGTCTGTCTGTCCGTATGAACGCTGAGATCTCGGAAACTATAAAAGCTAGAAGATTGGCATTTTGCATGTAGATTTTAGGAGTTCCTACGCAGCGCAAGTTTGTTTCAAAATGGTGCCACGCCCCCTCTGACGCCTACAAGCCACAAGCTGTGGCCACAGTTTTGATGCTATTATGAAAATTTTTTTTATATGTATTTGTTTCGTCAATACCTATCGATTGGCCAAATAAAAGTTTGCCACGCCCACTCTAACGCCCAAAAAACCATTAAACGCTTTAGCCTGGCCAGCGCCTACATTTCCGCCTTTCATGGCGCCATCTAACGGATGATTTTGGAACAGCTGGCCAAGGTGCTCAACAGAGTCAACGTTAATTCTCGATAAGGATTTTTATTAAAGGAAATTGCGATGGCTTTCATTTGTCAATACCGAACTATATCCCAAGAATTATGAAAATCAAATCAAGTTAGCCAAATTGGAGGTGTTCCCTGGGTACCGATTTTAACATAAAAATCGGGAGCTAATTCGAGCGGCGAAAAACATACAAGAAGGCATATTTTTATTAAGTTGTTTAGCTGAGTAACGGGTATCTAATAGTCAAGGCACTCGACTATAGCGTTCTCTCT
>JAECXW010000087.1:0-240594 GCA_018153365.1 Drosophila fuyamai | reverse complement strand
TTTTTGTTATTTGAAATTACTATGTTATCGTTTTCTTTTATACTTTCAACCTTATAAGGTCCAGTATATTTAAAGTCTAGCGTATGCCCTGTTTCATTTTTCAATAAAACTTGATCTCCTATCCTTTTTAAATCCAAATCTAAGGTTTTTTGTCATATCTAATTTTTGTTTCTTTTTATGAGATTCTAACATTAATCTAGCTCTCTTAAATGCTTGTTCTAGTCTAAACTTAGATTCTTTAGCGTAGTCATCTACATTATATAGAGGTTTTATTTTATCTATGCTATTAAATTGTTGAGGTAAATTTGAAGTTTTACCAAAAACTAACTCATATGGACAATAGTCATGTGCCATAGAGGGTGTTGTGTTGAAACAATATACGAAGTATTGCAACCATACATCCCAATCGGTTTTATCAACTGAGATGTATGAGCGGATGAACTCATTAAATGTTCTGTGGCTTCGCTCCACGGTTCCTACAGTCTGGTGATGATGTGCTGTTGAAGTTATGTTTTTGATATTTAAGTTTTTGCATAAATCTTCAATTATCGAATTTTTGTATTCTGTTCCCATGTCCGTAATGAACGTCTTCATTGGACCGTACTTCAGAATAAAATCTTCGAATATAGCTTTTGCTACTGTTTTTGCACTTTTGTTCTGGATTGGTATGGCTACAAGGTACTTAGTTAAATCGCAAATTAGCGTTACTATGTATTCATTTCCTTGTTCAGATTTAGGTAGTGGACCGATCGTATCCACAATTACTCTGTCGAAAGCCGTTTGTGGCGTTTCGGTGATAGTTAATGGGGTCTTTGTATGTTTTGTTGTCTTTGCTTTTTTGGCATTTAGGACATTTTCTTATATATTTTGTTATATCTTTGGTCATGTTTTTCCAATAATAATGCCTTTTTTATTTTTGCTAATGTTCTAGCTATGCCTGTATGACCTCCCTGTATTGGATCATCATGGAATGTAAACAGTAATGCTTCTTTTTCTTTATCATTATTTGATAATTGGGTCACCGGCTTGAGTAGCGCTACTCTTAATGATTGTAATTTTTTATTGCCCATAATTTTAAAAGATTCCATTGAAATGGTTTCAAAGATCTTTTCGCTCGGTGCCACTTTGAGTTGGCTGATATTAAGTATACCGGCTTCTTGTTCAAGCCTTTGAAAGAACTGACCTAAGTCGAGAATTTCATTGGTGTACAAATCGCTAACATCAATTCTTGCTATAACCTTTTTTCCATGCTTTAGTAAGCAAAGTGAATCAGTTATTCGCAAGGTCACTACTTTTCGTACCTCGTCATTAACAATGACTTCGTATACGTTGGGCTGAGAAGCTTTATTAAGAATATGCCTAGGCAAATCTATTTTTTCATTTTCTGTTCCTGCGCAGGAATTTTTCTGTTTACTTTGATTTCTGGTAGTGACTTTCAGAATTTTATTATTTGTCTGGATATTTTTTAAATCCGTTATTGTTATTCTTGATAGCGCGTCGGCTATTTGGTTGTCTTTTCCCTTAAGATATTCCACAGTAAAATCATATTCTTCCAAGTCTAATCTCATTCGTGTTAATTTCGAACTTGGATTTGTCATTGAAAATAGATAGGTTAATGGCCTATGGTCTGTTTTGACTGTGAAATGTTTTCCATAAATATATGGTCGAAAATGGTTTATTGCCCAGTGGATAGCTGCTAGCTCTTGTTCTGTTGTATTTTTATTACTTTCTCCTTTCGTAAAGGATCTTGATGCATAGGCTACTGGTAGCTGAATGTTATTGTAATCTTGAGCAAGAACAGCTCCACATGCTTGTTTGCTTGCATCTGTTGTTATGCAAAATTCTTTATTAAAATCGGGATATTGCAATAATGTGGGTTTCATCAATTGGGTTTTTAGGTATTCGAATGCGTTTTGACATTTATCTGTCCATTCAAATTTAACATTCTTTTTACATAATCTAGTTATGTGACGTGAGTAATCGGAAAAATTTTTAATAAAACGTCTGTAGTAATTGCAAAATGCAACGAATCTTCTAGCGCTGTCTGCGTCCGTTGGGACTGGGTATTTTTCTATTACTTCGTATTTTTTACTATCTGGTAAAATACCTTTGTCAGTACACTTGTGTCCAAGAAAGGTCACTTCGTGTCTGAAAAATGTGCACTTCTCTGGGTGCAGTTTAAGATTGTTTTTTCTACAAAGATCAAAAACGTTTGTAAGATTTTTAATCATGTGTTTTTCTGAACAACCGATGACAATTAGGTCATCCATATACAAGAATGCCTGAGAAGGTTCGATACCTGAAAATGCAATTGTCATCATTCTTTGGAAAGAATTTGGCGCTATTTTTAAACCATAAGGTAATCGTGTAAAACGATAGGAGCCATTGCTCGTGGAAAAGGACGTTATATTTCTAGACGTATGTTCGAGTTCTATTTGATGAAATCCTGACATTAGATCTAGACATGAGAAGTATTTAGCTCTACCTAATTGGTCAAGAATATCGTCTATTCTTGGTAGTGGAAATTTATCTGATAAAATTTTTTTGTTAATTTGGCGGTAATCAATTACTAAACGCCATCTTTTTGTATCGCAATTTGGTAATGATTTTTTCGGGACTATTAATAATGGACTGTTGTATTCTGAAACTGATGGTTCTATTATTTTATCTTTAATTAGTTTTTCTACTTGTTTTTCTACTTCTTCTTTTTGACTGTGGGGGATTCTGTAATTCTTTATGTATACTGGTTCATCATCTTTCATTCTTAGTTTTTGTTTATAGAAATTATTAGTTGATATCGGTTCGGTTTCTATTCCGAATATATCTGTGTATTTGGTGCATAATTCTTTAAGTATTTCTTTAAATTGAGGCGGGAAATTTTTGTTAAGTTTTTCTAAGATTTCTTCTTTATTTGTATTTTTATTGGATTTAATTATATCGTAATTATCCAATGGTTCGACTTTAAGTGTATTTAATTGAAGAATTGCTGTTTTATTTGTTGTATTTAGAATTCGGACAAAAGTGTTTTTAGAATCTGCAATGGTATTGCCAATGAATACTCCATTTTGGATTTCTTGGTTTGGTATTACCTGGTTTCTGAATTTATAGTTATTTTTCGGACGACTTCAGATCTAGCTGGTAAAATTGTCGAATTATTTTCGAGTGTATGATTTATCGGAATATTAATCGGATTATAGAGGTTATCTGGTCTCAGTATGAGCCAATCGTTTTCTGGTTTTAAGTCTATTTGACAATTGTATTTTTTCATAAAATCTATGCCTATGATTCCATCACATGGAATAGGAAAATTTGATGTTACTAAATGAAAAGTATGTGGTATAGCATAGTTGCTTGAAAGAAGTTCTATTGATACTAATCCCTTTGAGTTGGTGTTTCCTTCACCAACACCTGATATTTGGGTAATATTTTTATAATCAACATTGTTAAACGAGTCCGAAGTTTCTTTTATTAATGATATATCTGCACCTGTATCAACTAGTAATGTATATAATTTATTTGTGCATTCATTTTTGAGAGAAACGAAAAGATTGAAATTAAGATTGATAGTATGAACCGTATTCTTTACTGTGTTTTTTATCTTAAGGGTCTTTATTGGTTTTCCGACGTGGTTTGTACCTGTCGGACATTATTATTATTCTGTCCGTTGGTGTTCGTATTTGCGTTGTTGGTGTTTCCACCACGGTTGTTTCCTCTATAATAACCACGACCTCTATAATTGTTGTTGGTCTGATTATTATAGTTTTGGTTATAACCGTTATTTTGGTTATAGCCATTATATTGGTAATATCCGTTATTCTGATAGTTACCTCGGTTATTGCCCCTACCGCGGTAATTATTTCTGAAGTTGTTACCGCGATAGTTGTTTCCTCTTTTTGTATACAGTATTGAATTTGCATTGCCTGTCATTTCAGTACTGCATTGTATGTACTTAGTGACGGCTTCATTCATAGTTGTGAAGTTGCCTGCCTCTAAAATTGTTTTTATGCGGCCATGCTCACAATTTTTAACCATTGTGGTAATGGCTTCTTTTGTGCTGAATTTGTCAGCGTGTTCGGCTGGTAGGCCTTCGTCAATGTACGAGGCTTCAAGGAGCTTTCGTAAGTTGTCTATTTCTGATGTAAATTTCTCAGCTGTTTTGCCTTTTTGGCTTGTTTTCGCCATTTTCGCTTTGACTACATCGGATGTTTCACCGACTATAGTGTCTTGCAATTTCTTTATTATTGAATTTATTGTTGTTTCATTCTGTACTTTGTACAGTGTAGATCCTATTATTTTGGATTTAATGACATCTACAGCCAAATCTTCGAATGTGCCTTTAGTTAAGTTAACCAACTTCAAGGCTGTTATGAATCTTTGAAGATGTATCTTTTGCCCGTTAAATTCCGGGATTGCATTCGAGATATCTTTTATATATGCCCTTTGGGCTGCTGGATCTGCCATTATGTTTTCTTTTGTGTCTGGCACGCTTACATCTGATTCTATATATTCTTCTTCTTCTGCTTCTGTTACTGTTATAACTGCAGGAATTGTTAGATCATGTAGATCTTTTTCTTTTATTTCGATTCCTTCGCTCGAATCGGAATCTTCATTTTCTGTTACTTCTATGTCTTGATCTATTGTCAAAGGTGTATTTAAAATTGTCGGTATCGATATATTTAAATTATACCTATTTTTAATTATTATTATTATTAGATTTGAACGTAATTTGATCAAAAATTTAGATAATTTTGACCAATTAGTTTTATTTATCGCTGCCCTATTTTCATGTACTAAAGTTCTTGCAGTATTGAAAGAATCTACAAGAATCTTTGCATGTTTATTAATAGTGTCTTTATGTATTGGCCTATTTTGGCTTATACATTTGTAAGACTTGTCAAATGTGTCCTTTAATTCTCGTATGTGGAGAGTTAATTGCTCCCATTCCATACTAAGGACTTATTTTTTTTTGTATTAGTTGTGCATAATTTTTAGTACAATTATATGTCCTAGGACTGGGTGTATGTCTACTTCAGAAAATACTTTACAGTGTCTTACTGTAGACAGTACTATTGCTTTTTGCGTACCGCTGCAATGAAAAAGCGGGGAAAAAGCTAGGTCGTACCTATTCATATATTCGTCTTCAAAATCTGAAATTGATAGAGCCTCTCCTCTGTTTCTTAGTATGGCTAATACCCTATTCTCAAAATTTGGTTGATTGGATAGAGTAATTCTTATGCAATCTGTGGTATTCATTTTGTATGTTAATATATTTTATTTTTATTTTTATTTCAAAATTTCAATTCTCTTATTTTGGTATGTCATTGCATACATTTACAGATTTTTGACTTTAATTTTTATTTTGAACATATTTTTATAATAATTGTTTGTGCTTTATAAATTTAAATCTTATCCAGATCGTTGGCCTGGCTTCTATTTATAGCTCTTTTTGATACACACTTATTGTGGTACATATAGGCTTTATACAAAATGTATGCACTCATTATAAAAACAATTATTGATAATAATATGTTTGTTAAATCGGTATCAATAGTTTTTGATTCGATTTTATTAATTACATTAGCAGTGGAGTCCACTGTTTTAGTATCAATTAAACCCATTTTGGGTATTATTTCTGTAACGCTTTCAAAATCTGTTTTAGATATTTTGTTACTTTTCATAACAAAAAATGTTCATTCATATTTAAATATTTTCTTTTTATTTTGATATCTTTTAATTTTTCTTATGGCACGTATACTCGCAAGCTGTATTTTCGAAAGGCCCTTTACAATCTGCAGGGCACTTAGGTTTTCTAGCCTCCTTCATATCATTTTTATTTTTGTAGGCATCTAATTCCCTATACGTGTTCTCTAATTCTTTCTTAATTTCTACATTTTCATCCCAGGATACTGGGGTAGATTTTTCAGCATATAGCTGCCTATTTAATTCTTTTATTTTTAAATTCAGGAAGTTCTTCTGACCTCCTCTCCTTTTTCTCTTATTATTTTTTTTTTGTCTTAGGCATTTATTTAATTATGTATTTAATTAATTAATTAAAAAAATTTTTTTTTTTCGTTTAAATTTTGTGGTATGTGTATAAAATTGTTACATGTATCCCTACCTAGGTAAAAAAAAATTAAGACCCGCAGCTAGAAACTGCCTGGTCTGTACAATTATTGTTAATTATAAGTTTTTGCATCGCAGATGCATATAAAATAATAAAAAAAAATTTAAGATGTGCACTCTTGGAAGCGCTGTCGGTTCAATTCTCCAGGATCGCTGATGCTCCTTCGCTGGCGTAAGGGGCGGCCTACCCCTCACACTTGTTGTCTCAGCTGCTGATGTCCTGGGCCTATGGGCTCAGGCGGTACCGGTGCCGGTCATCGCACAGGTTTTTCCGCAGGTGCCTTCGCACCTTGGCGTTCCAGTCGCCCAGTGCAGTCGTCTTAGGGCACACTTTGTTTCTTCTTAGAAACTGCTTTGGAGGTGGAGGTGTTAATTTTCTTTTGTCGTCATTAATTTTCTTAATCACTGAGTGAGCTGGAGTTATTGGCTTTTTATTTACAAAACTTGAATTAAGAAAATCAAGTTCTTTTGTAATTTTTTGGGCTGTTGCCCAGGGCGGTGCTGGTTTGTTTTTATATAATAGCCACTTTTTTTTTTTTATATTTTTTTAGTTTGGTTTGCACGTCTCTACGTTTTGCCATAACTCCATCTCTACTCACTCAGATTTATATTTCCAGTTGCAGTTGTTCCTTCCTAGGTCCTCCAGGACCAGTGTCACGGTCGCCATGTTATATTATTGCCATCATATTTTTATAATAATTAATAGTCACTTTGTTTTACTTTTCCATGGGCAGATCTTTATTATTGAATTGTCCAATTGATAATGAATTTCAGTTAGCTATTTGCGGCTGCGCTGCCTGCAAACATTGGCAGCGGCCGTCATATATATCGAAGTATATGCTCGCAATTGTATTTGTGCTGGTAGCACTGAGAGCGCGAGGGAAGTTGTACATGCATGCCTTGTATGTGTCTGCACTCAGGCCATGGGAATATGCTGACACTAGCACTTCCCATAACTTGGGCTCTGAGGCACATTCATATTTCGGCTGGCCGCAAAAGTTTAGCGGCCGGCGCTTTTGTATTTGTAATACAATGTTGGTGTCGGTACAGTGGGTACTCGCTACAATGATACATGCATACTACAGATGAGTTTGAGAGAATCCGTTCAAACATTAACAAGCATTTGAGCAAAGCCTATGCGGTTAACCAAAGGACGTATAATCTGCGATCAAGACTTCGAACATTTGAAGTAGGACAAGCGGTGATCAAAAAGAACTTCTCTTTAAGCAATGCAGGAAACAATGTTAACGCTAAGCTAGCTCCAGTAGGAACCAAAGCTCGAGTAAAGAAAAAACTTGGCCAATCTATATATGTCCTAGAAGACATGAACGGTAAAGAGCTTGGTAATTTTCATGCCAAGGATATTTGGTAATTTCCACTGACACCTTTTTCAGTTTTGATTGTTAGTCGTAGGGATCAAAAATCAAAACAGTGGCTGTGGGAGCCAGTGAAAATTTAAAACTCATTTTGGTACTTTAAGCAAATATCACCAGTCTGGCAACGTGAAGATCAGATTTTGACAAAAATACCAGATTATCAATAAAATACTGGAACGAAAATCCTGCCTATGGAATTGGCACTTACTAGGTCCACACTTCATTAGAGTTGTTTCCGGCTGCATCCTTCTCTTTTCTGGAAACTTTTCCCGAAGGCAGTCGTACGCTCTTGAAATTAATATCTCAATTCATCCTAAAAACGTGCCGACTATTTCTTACAAGTAATTACTATTTTCATAAGTGAATAGTGTTATATTTATCTGGTAAGCTTATTAGGACCCAAAGTCAGCCAATTTTAATTGCGTTTTCGTAGGAATTAGTCTGTTGTCTTCTTCGTGGTTCCCAAGACATACATAGTTGGAACACGAGGATATGTTTTCCAAGGCCTGGCCTTAAGCACGGCTATCGGCCAGGCGCTCGCTTGCGATTCCTGGTTACCTGATTCTTTTGTGCGTGTGCGAGTTCGCAGAACTTCGGCGTGCGCATCGAACGCATTTCTCGGAACCGCGTGTCGCACCTCCTATTGCCACGTTGCGGATCGCTTCGCCTAATATTTTGCTGCTGATCGCACCGCCTAGTGCCTTGCTCCGGATCGCTTCGCCTCTTTTCCTTGCTGCTGGCACAGACAGGAGTTTTCCTGAGATCAGACGAAAACAGTCGCCGTCCTCTGCAGAACGTGTATTTTCTACCTTCGGAAATCATCCCCGGACTTACCTTGATAAGCTGCAGGCCAAATTTCATACCCACCAAGAAAAGTGGTTGTGTGCACCAAGCGTGCTTGAGCGTTGCGACACGTTCAAGCCTGTCCAGCTGCGCACCTCAAAGCATTACAACAAGCTCGTTTGCGGGAATAGTTCTGAGTATCTTAGATTTAGTTGCCTTTTCTTTTGTATTTATTTAAGAATATTTTACTGATTAACTTTACGACTCCCATTATAGTGTAAAACTTTGTGTGCAGTTTTGACATAACATTTATCCACATTTATAAAGTCTACAGAAACGCTTCAACAGTCATCAGGCCTGAGGACAACGTTGCATCCTGCGTAAGTACGGCATAGCCGTCAACATTCCTATTTTCTTGTGAGTCTGAACACTCCTTTTTATACTTTATTTTATACATATAAATTCATCTCGTAAATTTAACGTAATCACAGCCTAAGAGCTGTTGCTTTTTGAATAAGAAAGTTTTATTGAATAGAGAAACCATATAAATATCTACATAATTTAAATATATTCATATTAGTAAGAAATAGGGACATGATGTAGTCCCATAAAACATACATTAACGTAAAACTAAATTTATTTCTTAATTTCTTACAACCTTAGTAAAATATAATTACACACATATAGACACAAACAAAACGAATACCGATTTCTTGATTTTAGTATATAGTGTTAGGAACTTAAGTATATAAGAAACATGAACCTAAATTTGATTTTGTTGAAGTAAATAATGTTAAAGATGAATTAAATGGTAACTTATTGGAGGGCACTTATGGGTATGTGGAGCAATAGTTATTTATGTGTGGGATCTAATTGGATTTCACATGTTAGGGTGGGTATAGAACGAGGCCAATAACATCTGGTTCTCAATCTTCGATAGGTGCACTGTCTTTGTCCGATTTTAGCTATAGAGCTGGTTATCTTTTGCTATCGTTTCTCTGTCTACTACTGTTAGTTCTGTAACACATCTTGTTCTCTCTTAACACAAACCCACCGCACTCTCCTTGAGTAAGCTGGTCGAAAATGTAGACAGAGCGTGTTAGGTGGGACAACGCTCGATGAGTGTGTTCGTTACAGAATTAAAACGAATTCTTGAACTTAACTTAGTGGTTAGGTAATATAATGAATTTTGATTAAATATAATATTTAAAAATATTGATACAGTTCGCTCACTCTCCACTTCTGCAAGCAACGCAAACACTAAGCTTATTGATTCGGTCCTTCCTTCCTTCTTTGACGCGACACACCCTGTGCCCACGCTGACACTGTTTTTCCAGGCTTTTTCACCAGATTTCCGCTTTCCCAAAGCCAAGTTTTGATGTCTCCTTCCTTCTCGCAGGACCTTTGCGCACGATGCTACACCTCTCAGGTGTACACGATCTGCCAGTGAAGTGCTCTGCGTAAAACGCTTCCTTGATGAACAATACTGCTGCGCAATTACCCACACTCAGACTTTATTGAATACTTGTGCCACGTTCGCTTCTGTGTTGTTTTTTCAAGTAAATCCCACTTCTGACACCAAATTTGTAGAATCGCCAGTGATTGGTTCAATTACAACTCCAAATATAATTTAATGATTTTTATTTGAAATGGAAAAACAAAGGGTTTTGTGGTTTTACATCTTCTCTCTCGGAAACACAGAAAGCAAAAGCGAATACTTCGTGCCACGATTCTTTTCGTGCAGTATCGATATTCTAATATCGACAGACTTTCCAATGATAAGCTTACGTCAACATATTTAAAATAATGTAAAGGTAATGTTAACGTAAATAAACTAAAATAAGTCTTATATGATTATTCAGAACAGTTGTAGACACGACCACTTCTTGTTTTCCTTTCTTTTCCCACATATATTCTTGTTCAGATTCACTAGCCAAGTCGATCTAGCCATGTCCGTCTGTCTGTCTTTCTGTCTGTCTGTCTGTCTCGGAAACTATTAAAGCTAGAAGATTGGCATTTTCCATGTAGATTTTAGGAGTTCCTACGCAGCGCAATTTTTTTTTCTGACGCCCACCAGCCACAAGCTGTGGCCACAGTTTTGATGCTCTTATGAAAATTTTAATTGATATGTATTTGTTTTGTCAATACCTATCGATTGGCCTAATAAAAGTTTGCCACGCCCACTCTACCGCCCAAAAACCCATTAAACGCTTAAGCCTGGCTAGCGCCTACGTTTCCGCCTTTCATGGACCGTGGTACCAATGTCTTGGGGTAGATGGCGCAATACAATAGCGCCATAAAAATCGGGAGCTAATTCGAGCGGCGAAAAACTTACAAGAAGGCATTTTTATATTAAGTTGTTTAGGTGAGTAACGGGTATCTAATAGTCGAGGCACTCGACTACAGCGTTCTCTCTTGTTTTTAGCTTACTTCGCTCAATTGAACATTAATTAATCTTTTAATTAATTCCACAGTTAGGTTACTAGCTGTGGCTAAACCACCCGCAGAAAAATTAGCTGAACTTCCAGATGCCATTGGTAAATTTAATTTACCGAAACGCATATCAATTCGTTTCTGACTTTCAAAGTGAACGGTCGTGTTTTTTTTCTGCGCTTCGAATTTTGTATTTTGTTTTCGTTTATTCCCATCGGTGGGTGTTATCAAACCAATTTTAATTTGCATCCGTGTTATTTAAACATAAATTTACACTCCGTTCGCTTCGCGAGTGCACTTTGTATTTAATACTAATTAATTGTTTTATTTTCGTAATTCTTATCTGTGTTTTCTTTTCTTTTATCCACACCGTTTTCTCTTTTGTGCATGCACTTTAACTTAGTTACGCTCCCGCTCTCTTGCTCTCTTTGCTTTGAAAGTTCTAAGCGTGCGGTTTCTGCGCTCTTGCGGTACTTATAACTGCTCGCTTATAAATTTCAATTCGCTTTCTTGGTACAGTGGTCCCAATAAATAAAATGAATAATAAAAATTTAGTCTGCTTCTGCAAGAAATGCAGCCTCGTAATCAGGGCTGACCAGTCGAATATGACTTGCTGGCTGTGTGAAAATATGGTGCACACCAAGTGCGCCGGTTTTACTGGCCGGACAAGTGATTACCTATCAAAGGGGCCCAATTTGCAGTTTTGTTGTGATGCTTGTGTCGAGGTTGCGAACGAGATGAAATCGTTCATGCGCCAAACTAAAGGCGGCCTGATGGGGCTGATTAGCTGTTTCGGTGTTGCTAGAGATAGTTTTCGCCGAGCTGATGATCTCCTCTCTGCGCTGGACTCGCAGTTTAATAGTCGTAAGCTATTAGAAGAGTCCCCTAAGCGCAAAAAGGCCGCTGGTGGTAAGGAGCAAAAGAGGAACACCCCGCAACCGAAATCAAAAGAACAACAGAGCATTCCGGCGGATCAGCAGCCGATTTCAGCAAACCCTCAAATGTTGCTAAGATCGGCAGCTAAAAAAGATTCGGTATCCGAACTATCCGTTTCAGAATGCATGCAACCAGGGACTTCTAAGAATTCCGATTTGTCCGTAGTGGTTTCACAATTAGTGGATCCACCTATCTCTCAGAATGTAGCATCTCCACCACAAGGGACTACTGAGTCCGGACAACCGGCTCAAGTTGGTTTGGCAGAAGCAATGTCTGCTCCACCAAAATCCCTTTCAGTGGTTCCACTCAAGAAACAAATTTTCGTTTCTCGGCTTTCCCCTGATCAAACATCTTCTGATGTATTGTCTTATATACAAGACAAAACTAAAGCCGATTGTAATAGTGTTAAGGTGGAAAAGTTTAAGTTTTCTTATGCTAGAGACATTTCATCTTTCAAGATAACTGTCCCTAACGAGCTTTTTGAAGCCATATGCTCGGGCGACTTTTGGCCGGATAATATGGTTGTAAAAGAGTTCGAGGCTAAGATAATGAAGAAGGGGCCCGTGGGAGTAAAACTTCCTAGTCGAGGCCAAACCAGTGTACCAATTTCAAAAAACTAACTTCTAACCTCCTACTTTCCTATCAGAATGCAAGAGGTTTGCGCAGCAAACTTACTAAATTGTTTTCCGATAGCCTCTCCTTTGCATCTCATATTATTGTGTTCACAGAAACCTGGTTAAAGCCGGAGATCTTTAGCTCCGAAGTTTTTCCAGGTAAGTACACAATATATAGGTATGACCGTCCCTCTAGACGGGGAGGTGGAGTCTTAATTGGAGTTAATTCAAACCTCCCGTCTGAGGAGTTATTTTTTGATGAATTCAATACCATTGAATTTATTTGTGTAAAGTTATCGCTTCCTGGTAACTTTATATACATAACTTGCTCATATATTCCGCCGTTGTCTGAACTTCCTGATTATTTAAATCACCTATCCGTTATTAAGTCCGTTGCAAATAAGCTTTCCGATAGGGATCAGTTGATAGTTCTAGGTGATTTTAATATACCTGGAGTTACTTGGTCCACTGAGGATGGATCGAATGTCTTACTACCTATAGCACAGCATGATTTTATTGATGGCCTGCTTGACATATCTCTATCTCAAGTAAACCATGTTCGAAATTCATTAGGTCGCCTACTGGATTTGTGTTTTGTATCAAATCCTGAAGGTGTGTTTCTGTCCAGAGTAGCACCACTCACGCAACATGAAGATCCATATCACCCAACATTCGAACTTTCATTTGATACGGGTAGAGTTATAGAAGAAAAATCAGAAAAATCCAAACGAATACGTTGTTTTCGCAAGGCAGACTTTCTGAGGCTAAATAATTTTATTTCTGGCTTTAATTGGTCTGATCTTTACCTATGCATTAATATGTCCGATGCAGTTAATGTTTTTTACACAGCAATAAACTCATTTTTTAATTCCTGTGTTCCGTGGTACTATCCGTCAACTTCCAATAAATCACCTTGGTTTAGCAAAGAGTTGACACACTTAAGAAATGTAAAGTCCAGACTTTTTAGGAAATATAAAAATACGGGTTCTCAATCTGTTTTTACTAGATATTTAAGTGCTCGGTCAAGATTTACCGTGCTTAATGCTCAGTGTTATAACAGTTACTTAAACCGTTGTAAGGTCCAGTTCTCTCAGGACCCGAAACAGTTTTATAATTTTGTTAACACCAAGCGTAAATCTAATTCTTTTCCTTCCTCGCTATCGTTCGAAAACATGACGGCAACCACAGATCAGGCAATAGCCGATTTATTTGCCAAATTTTTTCAAACGACTTACTCTACTTTAGATTATTCATCACAGCCTTATTCTTACAACATATCCAAGTCAAACCTCATATTCTGTCCCAATTTAACAGAAAGCTCTCTTCTTTTGGTTCTTCTTCGTATTAAACCTGTTTATTCGCCAGGCCCGATGGTATTCCTGGGTGCGTGCTTAGGTATTGCGCTAAGGTCCTGTGCAAACCTCTTCACAAGTTGTTTACCTTATCTATAGAAACCTCCCAATTCCCAAATATTTGGAAGGAGTCATTTGTTATTCCTCTTTTCAAAAAAGGTAACAAGTTAGAAGCCAGTAACTACAGAGGTATTTCTAAGTTGTCAGCTATTCCTAAGCTTTTTGAAAAAATGTTTACTCCTCATTTGCAGCACCTTTGCAGATCAATCATTTCTCCGTGTCAACACGGATTTATTAAACGTAGATCCACAATCACAAACCTTCTAGAGCTCACTTCATTAGTGATAAAAGGCTTCAATAGTAGTTTTCAAACAGACGTCATTTACACTGACTTTAGTAAAGCATTTGACTCTGTAAATCACTTACTTCTCATTCAAAAACTTGACCTTTTAGGTTTTCCAGTTGATCTGCTTAAATGGATTTCAAGTTATCTGAATGGCAGGTCACAAAGGGTCCTTTTTAAAAATTCAACTTCTGAAATTCTTCGTGTTACCTCCGGTGTACCACAAGGGAGCCATCTGGGTCCGTTACTTTTTACATTATTTATTAATGATCTTCCCTCAATTATAAGTCATTCTCGCGTACTTATGTACGCAGATGATGTTAAGTTGTGCCTGCAGTATAAGGACATTTCCTGCCATTTAGACTTGCAATCCGATCTAGATAATTTTCAAAACTGGTGCCGAGATAATTTACTAAATTTAAACGGTTCCAAGTGCAAGCTAATGACTTTTTACCGGGCCAATCCGATATACGCGACCTACACGTTAAGTGGCAGCTCTTTGGATAGAATAACTCTTGTAAACGATCTTGGCGTTCTCTTGGACCCCAAACTAACTATTTTCTAATCACATTTCGTCCATGGTTAATAAAGCCAGAGGAGTGCTTGGATTTATTAAAAGGTGGTCAAAAGAATTCGATGATCCTTATTTGACTAAGACTTTATTTATTTCGCTAGTCCGTCCGATTCTGGAGTATGGGTCTCCCGTTTGGAGTCCACAATACGGAATACATATTGGTCGTATTGAATCTGTACAAAAAAACTTCCTTCTTTTTGCTTTACGGCGCCTAAACTGGGATGCAAATCTTATCTTACCTTCTTATTCTAGTAGACTTCTTTTGATTAATTTACCATCCCTAGCCAACCGTAGAACGATGCTTGGTACTATCTTTATTTATAACCTTATACATGGTGATATTGACTGCCCCTACTTGTTAAGTCGGCTAAACTTTTCTGTGCCAAGTAGATTAACTAGAAATTATATTCCCCTAACTTTAAATCATTGTAGATCTAACTATGCCTTGCATGAGCCTTTCAGAGTATTATGTTCTGACTATAATAGACTTTTTCCTGTAATATCAAATCTTGACTCTCTGCCGCTCCTAAAACGATTAATACTTGCTTCATTGGCACAAGATTGATCTAACTATTACTTTTTTCCCCGGACCTTTACCTTTATTTTTCCTATCTCGCGTCTATCTTATCGCGAATCGTGCCGTACAATACACGGCTGCGCCCCTCGGTCTGTTGGGCGGGTAAGTGGGCCGTGGGACTCCGCGCGAAAAAAAAAAAAAAAAAACTATCTATTAAATTTTTCAGATTGTTCTCACTGTTATTTCATAAAAATTTTGCTTATCTTAAATTAATTTTCTTTTAAGCCCCTTATTTAAAATAAAATTATATTAATCCTCACGATACTGTCTGATGGGGTCTTCTTTCAATTTATGCGATGTTCTTCTTGTTGTCGATAGAGATTTCAAATTTTTCCAGTGTTGGCAAGGGATTGCCCTTTAGCCCTTCCTTCCTGTCAATTTTTCTTTGGTTGGTTATTGGTTGTCTGATTATTTGCTTGTTGTTTTTGGCTGGTTTTGTAGTTATAGTTGTTTTAGCGGTTTTCGGATTTATTTTATTTTTATATTCTTGATGTTTGAGATTTAGATCAGTCCACCTACTAATCAACTTATTGGATTATTTAATTTATTGATTTCCATTACACGATCATTGTTTGGTGTTGGATGTTTTAATTTTTCCGTTGTAAATTTAACTTTGTTTTTCATTAAATTTTTATTTTTGGAATTTTTTAATGACTTAGCCCCACGTTGGGCGCCAATTAAATTTGATCGTATTGGTTGATTAAAAAAATATATTTTTTACAAATCCTTTTCTTCTACGAACCTCGTGGATTGGGGCGTTGTCTTGCTAAAAGATCTACTGATCCCCGTAAAGGCCTCCCGAAAATTCGATGAGTTTTTTTTCTACTAACTCTATATATATTTCTGCATTGGTTCTAGTTGCACTTCCCATTGTACCCAAATCCTGCCCAAACCATTTATGATCCTCCACCGTGTTCTCGTTTATGGTAGACCTGACGTGGTTTGCCGTATAAATAACCTTTGTTTCATCCGAAAATTTAACTTTTCTAAATTACTCTGACCAAAAATTGTACTTTTCAGCAAATATGTGGCGCTTTAGTAGCCTTGCTTCTGCGTCGCGGGAAGCATATATAACCATTTCTCATACAAAATTTGGTATATACAGCCGTGGTTAAAACATATAGCACAAACCAAAACAGTAAACAGCCGATTCTAAAGAAGGTTGGTCACCAGCGATAATGGCACTCTTTAACATGGTATACAGGAATAATATTTAGTTATTATTTTTCTCTTTTGCTTTATGCTTCCTTTCTAGTTCGCGTTCACTTATTTTGCATGGTCAGAGAAATATTACATTTTGATGAACCGTACGTATTTTGTATATGTCAAGCTTCTGTTGACCTTTTATCTCAATTAAAGACTTGTTATTTTGAATAGCTAGGCGTCGAATTTCTATCCTGCACCGTGCGTCTCGATCATTTTCCGGATTTTCAAGAAAGTATTTCAATGTGTTTTTGTAATATAAGAAATGGTCTGGCTAGATTCGGGCAGTCGTTTGATCCCCGATGTTCTTTCGGAAAATGTGTCCCCCAAGGCATTCTACCGTTGCAAGCATTAAACAATTATACTTATCCTAGCTTACTCGCTACTAATAGCACAATAATCTCAAATTGCACACACACTTATTGCCTATGAACAGAAAGTTCCACCACATAACATTATAAATCGTACAACGAATGAAGCCCAAGCAGGACCATTGAAATACAAACTTTCATAGCTACAAAACCTATAACCTTAGATTTAGAGAAAATATAACTAAATTAAGAAGTGCACTGTAAGGATGTCGGCCGGGGTACAGATCTCAGTCGGATCCCAGAGTCCTTTACAAGAAATTTGTAAATAACCGAAACACAGGACTAGAGAGTTTCGTTCTACAGGTGAACGGATGATTTTGATGGGGAGTCACCCTATTTCGTACCAACCTCTTAAATTTCACCCGCGATTGACAGCGTGGCGCTTAGCCAAATCCAAAACGGCAGAACACTCGCGATGGGAGAATTGTGAAAGGTCGCGTTGGGCGTCACGTTTGACCTGCCTTGCGAATAAACTTGCGGACTACACGTGGAGCCTCGAAATTTCGTTGAGTCGTGTGCCCATCACACGTCTACCTTGTTCCGCGATCCCGAGAGAAGAGACCTGCTGTCCGGTTATTGTGTGATCGCGTACCCTTTTCTCCTTGTTCCCGCATTCGGGATTTCTAGTATTTTCCTACTACTGGTATCTTAGCTCCTTGCTTTTCTAGTATTAAATGCGCCTCGGCTAAATATCGGTTAGCGTTGCCACCCTGGGATTCGAACTTAGATATAACTTATTTAATATTACTATGTCTTAATATTTATGGAACTCCATGAAATTTCTCTTAAAACTATCATAAAGATAAGAAAAGCCACTGTGGCGTACACGCCTCCTAGGCTGGTTCGTCACACCCCCCCTTTCTTCCCACGGCGCAATATCGTGACGCTCTTGATCGTGACGGTAAACCTGTAAGCGCCTTCTCCGACGGCTATTCGTACTCGACGCCCACGTCCGGTCCGGGTTGCCACCTTACGGCCCTTGTGCGGGTAACCCGGGCACCTTGATGAGCACCGAGCGGACGTCGATGCGCATGAGCGACACATGTCCGGCGTATCTGCACACCTGGTCCTCCGTCGTATGGTGGTAGAAATGGTCTACGTCCGGGAATCGTGGTTCATTGTGCCTTGATACCTCGGATGGCCAGCTCGGGGATCGCGTCTTGTCCACGGGCAATCTCCCTCTGACTAGGATGGCCGCGACTCAGTGTAGAACGGTTCCCCTGGCCGTCGTCCCTGGGGATGACTGCTCGACGAACTGTCTCGAGAGCGTGGCGGTCTGCTGAACAGGTCGGAGTCTCGGTCGCTGGTGTTATCCTCGTCGTCGTCGAGATGGTACGGGGCCGACTGGGGTGATGTAGACTGGCTCCAATGGTCCTCGTGGGGCTCAGCAAAACGCCAGTCGTTGGGATCCCGGGAATCATCGTCGTCCGCTCTCGTCGAGCTACCAACGCCTTCCCCTTCGGAGATGAGGACCTCCTCCTCCTCTTCTTCTCCGTGACTATCCCCGTCGTTTGCCTGTGGATAGAAGGCCTCGGTGTCTTGGGAGTCATCGGACAGCATGATTACGTCGTCCATCTGAAACAGTAATCTAGACTTATTGGTATAACCCTACCTCTCGAACTCCCTACCTAACGGTGTAGCTAATAAGGACTCGTTAATCTTAACCTATTACTAGTATGGATCTTAGTCCCCAATTGGACCCTAAACTTGTCAGAGTGTACCGCTCCTTCTCGATCGTCCCTCGGAGGTATGAGCACTGGTTGTAACAAAGGATCCCCTCTTGCTTGGGGTTCGGATCGCAATTCGAGGGTGGCCTGCCCACATCGCACGCGCGTCATGTCTGCTTTGAGGAAATCCATCCCAAGTATCACTCGGTCCAACATGGTGGGCATCAACCAACATTGGTAAGAGAACTGTTGTGCCCACCAACGTGACCGGTGTACGCCACAATTTTGTCACATCCAGACATGACCGATCGGCCAACGCTATTCTGGTGACAACTTCACGAACCTCATCTGCGCGGGCAACCAGCTTTGTGAAACTTTCATTGGCGAAACTCCTCGATGCCCCTGTATCCACGGTGGCGTCTACCCACCTTCCTCCGACTTCTATCGCTGCTGTGATGAGCCCACCGTGTATCCTTAGCGGGGGTTTTGTTGGGGTCGGGCCGTTGCTTCGTTCGTCTCTGCCGTACCCGGATTCCGGCGGAGACGTCCTCCATTTCCCGAGGCATTTCGACGGCAGCACTCTATAGTTGGTACTCCCACCCGGCCACAATCCCAACAAAAGTCACGACGTGGGTTGCGACAGCCGCGACGGAAATGTCCGTTCTCACCACAACGGCCGCAGGCACGCTGCACATCCACTCGCGAGGTTTCTTGCCAGATCATCCGGTGAGTCACGTGTCCTGCCTGTGTAGTACTCTCCAAGTTCCGAAAGGGGTTCGGTGAACGCCGAAGTTGCGGTCCCTCGCGGTTCCTGTCCGTCCCTCCTGTGGTCCCGTCTCGAGTCGACTCGAGTTGTTTGACACATTCGTACTCAGTAGCCATGTGGGTCAGCTGCTTCAGCGTCCCGAATTCACTGCGCTTGATATATAGCCGGTACTCTGGAGCCATGTTCCCGGTACCCGGCCTGCTGCATCTTCGTCCTAAGCTCGATCAGGTATGTTTTGAAAAGCTTTCCTCTTCTCTGCACGGGAGTCCGAATCTCGTCCTCTAATCGTTCGAAATATCGAGGTGGTAAGAAGAACTCCAGGAATTCCCTCCGGAAAGTTCCCCAAGAGACAGACTGCAGATGGATAGTACGGAACCACCGTGCCGCCGGGCCCTCGAAGATTTCGGACATAGCCCGGGGAATCTCTTCCGGATTTATCCTATAGGTCGTCATCTTCTCCTCGAGTACAGCGATGAAGGTTAATGGATCCGAGCTACCATCGAACCGTAGGTTCCACTTGTCCATCTTCTCGGGGAACAAGTGCTGAGTGGAAGTCGTATTACTCCGCACCTCCTGCCCCTGCAGGCCAGTGGCCAAGCGAGCGTCTTTGGGCGGCATCCGGGCACCGTGTGCCGTTCCGGGATGTGCCCCTCGATGACGAGCGGGAACCTCGAGCGGCGCAGCGTCGGAGATGACGGGGATTCGGAGGGACTCTGCGAATTGCTCCATCTCGTCGTTCTTTCCTGTGGGAACGGGGCTCGGGGCCCGACTGCTGTACTGCTCCTGCAGCTGAGCTAGCCGCCAGGTTGGCAAACGCCTTCCTGGCCTCTTTGACGGTACCATCCGCTTTGAAGCCGAACTCAACGGCAAGGGAGTTGAGTTCGTCTGTTCGGCGTGCACATATCCAACGAACTCCTACACCAGGGTTCTTGATATAATTATCTTCTTCGTACTCACCGTCGGATTCCTTAGAAGTACTCATCGTCTTATTTCCCTGGGCGGTTTCCTTCTTATATCCTTCTATTCCTCTGGTCGTTTCGTCTCGACTCTACCCTTTTCACAGTGGGTTTTTTAGGCCACTTGTATAAATCTCTAGCTAGTCTCGGTGTCCCTGCTCGGGTGCCACTTGTAAGGATGTTTTCTCGGCCGGGGTACAGATCTCAGTCGGATCCCAGAGTCCTTTACAAGAAATTTGTAAATAACCGAAACACAGGACTAGAGAGTTTCGTTCTACAGGTGAACGGATGATTTTGATGGGGAGTCTGCACCAAAGGTTCTTATCCGCGTCGACGGAAACGTGGTTGCGTGGAATCCTTGTCTTGTGCTTCGCGTCAAGGGCGAAAAATCCACCGGGCTGGACCTTCAGGCGAGGCCGAGCCGGGAGAATACTTTACGGGTGTTGAAGTCCTGAATCTCGCGTCAAGGGCGGAAAATCCACCGGGCTGGACCTTCGGGCGAGGCCGAGCCGGGAGAATACTTTGGTAGGGGGGGGGGCAGATAGTAAAGGGACAGAGGGATTCGACTTGACTGACCGGCCGGCCACTACGTAGACCAGACACTAGGTTAATAGACCCGGCGGGACGGGAGTCCACGCGCAAATCTCAAGCTACGCAAGGGTATGGGGGAAACTACCGGAGAACGCATCCGGCGGGACGGGTGTCCACGCGCAAATCCCAAACTACGCAAGAGGGGTGGGGAAACTACCGGAGAACGGATCCGGCGGGACGGGTGTCCACGCTCAAATCCCAAACTACGCAAGGGGGGGTGGGGAAACTACCGGAGAACGGATCCGGCGGGACGGGAGTCCACGCTCGAATCCCAAACTACGCAAGGGAGGTTGGGGAACTACTGGACCGGACGGGAAGGGTCCGCGTTCGGGTCCGATGGTATTACTAGGATCAAAAAAAATACGGCTACAGTGGCGAACGGGAAATATGTCCGCGTTTGGGCCCAACGTAGTTGTGAGAAGAAGGTTAGGTTACTTTGCTAACTACAAAATTAAATACACACGATCGGTAGATATGATTAAACAATCGTAACACTTTATTGAGATTGTCGTCACCCGAGTCCGCTACACCGTTCTGATCGTATGAGAACCTATTTCGTACCAACCTCTTAAATTTCACCAGCGATTGACAGCGTGGCGCTTGTCCAAATCCAAAACGGCGGAAAACTCGCGATGGGAGAACTGTAAAAGGTCGCGTTGGGCGTCACGTTTGACCTGTCTTGCGAATAAACTTGCGGACTACACGTGGAGCCTCGAAATTTCGTTGAGTCGTGTGCCCATCACACGTCTACCTTGTTCCGCGATCCCGAGAGAAGAGACCTGCTGTCCGGTTATTGTGTGATCGCGTACCCTTTTCTCCTTGTTCCCGCATTCGGGATTTCTAGTATTTTCCTACTACTGGTATCTTAGCTCTTTGCTTTTCAAGTATTAAATGCGCCTCGGCTAAATATCGGTTAGCGTTGCCACCCTGGGATTCGAACTTAGATATAACTTATTTAATATTACTATGTCTTAATATTTATGGAAAGCCATGAAATTTCTCTTAAAACTATCATAAAGATAAGAAAAGCCACTGTGGCGTACACGCCTCCTAGGCTGGTTCGTCACACCCTCCCTTTCTTCCCGCGGCGCAATATCGTGACGCTCTTGATCGTGACGGTGAACCTGTAAGCGCCTTCTCCGACGGCTATTCGTACTCGACGCCCACGTCCGGTCCGGGTTGCCACCTTCCACTCTATATGCACTATGATGTGCTGAGGCAGATAGCGTAGGTTGTTTCCCCCGATCCAACCTTCGGGTAATGGGCGAATGTCGTCCATCGCAGCCACAAACGATGCGTTCGTTTCCGTCGCCATCTGCGTACGCATGAGAACCTTGTCGGCAACAGGCCCGGCCAGCTCCTGACAGATCTGTGAGGACTTGCTCCAGAACACGATCCTCCCATTCGATGAGCCGCTCACTTGGATGAGCGCAACTGGGGGACCGTTGGGGATTCCCCCCTTCCCGCGGCGTAGTCCAGAGGTCCCTCGCAACCCCATAGTGGAGGCGTTCGATGTCGACCCCGAGAGGTATGACCTCGGCCATCTGGTCTTGTTGGGGCGACGCCACGAAGGATCGACGAAACAGGGGCCTTTCTTCTTCATCATCCTCGCTATCCGTGACCAACTCGAAGCCGGCCAGGTACTCAGTACACGGGACAACTGGTGTAGAGTCCCCAGTGACGCGTCGTGGACTAGCAGACCTCTGGTCGTGGGGTACCTGCATCTCAGGCATCCGGGCCCAGCGGCGCGAGTCCAGCCAGTTGGGTGGCGAGGTCTGGCGAGGTTCCCCGATTTGACACCTCCTACGTATGGCCCTTTCCGACCATGGGGGACGTCTGGACCCCTTGAGAGAGCGTACGGGCAGTCGTAACTCGTTGTGGAGGAGTTGCCGGGCGCTCGGGTTCCCTAGCGGCTTCTCCTTTCATTTGGACTCTTCCCACGTACGGCGAGCGGTCGGCCTCGAAGTCAACGCCCGCACCGGCTTCCAGCGCGGGATACGGAGGCGAGGGTGGGGGTTCGTCCACGTACGGCCCTTGTGCGGGTAACCCGGGCACCTTGATGAGCACCGAGCGGACGTCGATGCGCATGAGCGACACATGTCCGGCGTATCTGCACACCTGGTCCTCCGTCGTATGGTGGTAGAAATAGTCTACGTCCGGGAATCGTGGTTCATTGTGCCTTGATACCTCGGATGGCCAGCTCGGGGATCGCGTCTTGTCCACGGGCAATCTCCCTCTGACTAGGATGGCCGCGACTCAGTGTAGAACGGTTCCCCTGGCCGTCGTCCCTGGGGATGACTGCTCGACGAACTGTCTCGAGAGCGTGGCGGTCTGCTGAACAGGTCGGAGTCTCGGTCGCTGGTGTTATCCTCGTCGTCGTCGAGATGGTACGGGGCCGACTGGGGTGAGGACCACTGGTCCTCGTGGGGCTCAGCAAAACGCCAGTCGTTGGGATCCCGGGAATCATCGTCGTCCGCTCTCGTCGAGCTACCAACGCCTTCCCCTTCGGAGATGAGGACCTCCTCCTCCTCTTCTTCTCCGTGACTATCCCCGTCGTTTGCCTGTGGATAGAAGGCCTCGGTGTCTTGGGAGTCATCGGACAGCATGATTACGTCGTCCATCTGAAACAGTAATCTAGACTTATTGGTATTACTCTACCTCTCGAACTCCCTACCTAACGGTGTAGCTAATAAGGACTCGTTAATCTTAACCTATTACTAGTATGGATCTTAAAATTATTTCGTAGTTCCAGACCGCTTACCGTGGCGGGTTACTTGGCCCGGTGATGTCGTCGTCGCTCGCATCGAGGGCGTCCTCTGCGTAGTAGGGTTTAAGTTGAGATATGTTGGCGATGCCGTCGACGGTCTCCTGGGCGCTGCAAACGTACCAAGTTCGGCGATGTGAACTTCGCGACGGTGTAGGGAACGTCATACTTAGGAGCGAGTTTGGCGGCGAATCCCTCGGTCGCTTTTGATAAGGGATGTTGTCGCAGCCATACTTGGCTCCCGAGCGTTGGTCTCCATTCGCGCCTCCGAAGGTTATAGTGCCTCGCCTGCTCCAGAGATGCTCGTTGCAGGTTCGATCGCACGATGTCGAAGATCCCTTGGAGGTGTGACGCCTTGTCTTCAGGACCTGTATGCGCGACCGCTGACCCAGGGGTGAGTTCGTCAGACAGCATCGCAGGTAAGCGCAGCTCCCGTCCCTGAGTGAGAAATGCGGGAGTATATCCAGTCGAGTCCGATACACAATATTGATAGCGAGGGAAATCTCCGGCAACATATTATCTCACGTACTCTGGTCTCCTTCCGACAGCTGAGATATCAGCGTCTCCACCGTGCGATTGGTCATCTCGGTGGGATTCTCCTGCGGACAATACGGAGCCGTGTACTGGATTTCCACGCCGAGCTTAACAAAGTAGTCTTTTAGGGCCCGACTTGTGAATTGGGTTCCGTTGTCAGACACGAACTTCCGGGGAGTGCCCACTCGCCCGAGTATTCGTTCCCGAAACGCTTTCTGGACTGCCGCAGCGGTGGCTTTCCGGAGTGGGAGCAACTCTACCCATTTGGAGAACACGTCATGGAAAACGAGAAGCATCGAGTTCCCTTGTTTCGATCGGGGCAGCGGACCTACAAAGTCAGCGCAGAGAATGTCGAAGGGTTCGCTTACGACACGGGTAAGCATTTTCCCTGCTGCTTTGGTCTGCACGGTCTTAAATTTCTGGCAAGACTCGCAGTGCCGAACGTGTTGTTTTGCATCGCGGTACATGCCGGGCCAGAAATATCTTTGCGACAGGCGGGTGATCGTCTTTCGGACACCCAAGTGTCCTGCGGTCGGGGAATCATGGCACTCGTATAAGACGCGGGCTCTGCAGGGAGTGGGTACACATAGTTTCCACGGGAAGTAGTCCTCGTCGTCTGCTCGGCAACCCATGTTCCTATAGAGCTGACCGTTCTCCAACATGTAGTCAGAGAACTTCTCTGGCTCGTCGCGTACCTTGTCTTTCATCTTCCTGATCCATTCGCAGTGGTCCTTGACCTCGATAGCGCCTTGAAGTACCTCACAGGGCTGTCGGGAAAGCGTATCAGCCACGACGTTCAACTTCCCTCGTCGGTAACGCACGTCGAATTGGAACTGTTGTAATTCCAAAGCCCAGCGCACTATTCGGCCGGAAGGACTCTCGATGGAATTTAACCATTTGAGAGCTAAGTGATCGGTAACGACTTCAAATCGGTAGCCCTCCAGGTAACATCGCATCTTCCTGATGGCCCAAATGATGGCCAGACACTCCTTTTCTGTCGTCGAGTAATTGTGCTCCGCAGGAGCCGCAGGCCACTTCCGGCCTTTCTTCAGCAATGCGGTCACCGGTTGCACGATGGTCGGGAAGCCCGGGACGAATCTCCGGTACCAGGATGCCATCGCGATCCATTGGCGTAGTTCCTTCAGGTTGGTGGGGATCTTCAGCCCATTGATCGCAGACACCTTCTCAGGATCAGTCTGAAACCCTTCGCCGCTGATCACATGACCGAGGTAAACCAGTTTCTGTTTGAAGAATGTACACTTTCTAGGATTTATCATCAAATTTGCCGCCCGTAATCTGCGAAACACTTCGGCGAGGTGAGCGAGGTGTTGCTCCTCCGTAGCGCTAACGACAATGATGTCATCTAAGTAGGCAAAGGCAACCGGCTCCATTTCCGCCCCAATCACACTGTCCAGAGCACGATGGAACGTTGCGCTGGCAAAGTGCAGGCCAAAGGGCATGACCTTCCATTGATATAGTCCCCGACCTGGAACCGTAAAGGCCGTGTATTGACGACTATCCTTGATCATGGGTATTTGCCAATAGCCGTTTTTCAAATCCAACGTAAAGATATATCGGGCGTGACGCAACTTATCCAGGATGTGATTGATCCTCGGGACAGGGTAGGCGTCGGGCACTGAGTGTGCGTTCAACTATCGGTAGTCGACACACATGCGCCAATCGCCCCCCTTTTTCTTCACCAACACGATCGGGGCGCTGTGTGGGCTCCTGGAAGGCTCGATGGCTCCTGCGCGGAGCAGTTCATCAACTTGGGTATCGATGACGTGTTGCATCGCAGGGTTCCTGGGATAATACCTTTGCTTTAAAGGCTTATCGTCGCGCGTGACGATGCGATGCTCGGCGATCTGAGATACTCCCTGGAGACTCTCGAACAAAGCTAACTCTCGTTCGAGGAAGCCTTGTTGTCTCGGACTCAATGGTACAATCTGTCGCCCTTTGTCGTGGTCCTCCGCCTCCGTCCTAGCAGTTTTCCCAGTGTCTTTTGTCGTGGCCGCGTCCCTCGTAGGCGTAAGGCTAAGAACCTCTGTTTCTCCTTGTCTGGCAGTCCCCAATTGGACCCTAAACTTGTCAGAGTGTACCGCTCCTTCTCGATCGTCCCTCGGAGGTATGAGCACTGGTTGTAACAAAGGATCCCCTCTTGCTTGGGGTTCGGATCGCAATTCGAGGGTGGCCTGCCCACATCGCACGCGCGTCCCGGCTGCTTTGAGGAAATCCATTCCAAGTATCACTCGGTCCAACATGGTGGGCATCACCAACATGGGTAAGAGAACTGTTGTGCCCACCAACGTGACCGGGGTGCGCCACAACTTTGTCACATCCAGACATGACCGATCGGCCAACGCTATTCTGGTGACAACTTCACGAACCTCATCTGCGCGGGCAACCAGCTTTGTGAAACTTTCACTGGCGAAACTCCTCAATGCCCCTGTATCCACGGTGGCGTCTACCCACCTTCCTCCGACTTCTATCCCTGCTGTGATGAGCCCACCGTGTATCCTTAGCGGGGGTTTTGTTGGGGTCGGGCCGTTGCTTCGTTCGTCTCTGCCGTACCCGGATTCCGGCGGAGACGTCCTCCATTTCCAGCACTCTATAGTTGGTACTCCCACCCGGCCACAATCCCAACAAAAGTCACGACGTGGGTTGCGACAGCCGCGTCGGAAATGTCCGTTCTCACCACAACGGCCGCAGGCACGCTGCACATCCACTCGCGAGGTTTCTTGCCAGATCATCCGGTGAGTCACGTGTCCTGCCTGTGTAGTACTCTCCAAGTTCCGAAAGGGGTTCGGTGAACGCCGAAGTTGCGGTCCCTCGCGGTTCCTGTCCGTCCCTCCTGTGGTCCCGTCTCGAGTCGACTCGAGTTGTTTGACACATTCGTACTCAGTAGCCATGTGGGTCAGCTGCTTCAGCGTCCCGAATTCACTCCGCTTGATGTATAGCCGGTACTCTGGAGCCATGTTCCCGGTACCCGGCCTGCTGCATCTTCGTCCTAAGCTCGATCAGGTATGTTTTTTTTTTTTTTATAGTTTATTGAACACGCCACACAAGGATGGACCTTGTTTTCGTGTATTGACAAATTATTTCTAATGATCCCAAAAAAAGCGGGTAACGGGTGCTCTACTTGAGCAAATCTGGTGTTAATCAAGATGTGTTATTACAGAAGGCGACCGTGTCTGTCACGGCCAAGAATCCATAAGTCTGCCGGGTGTCGTCTGCGGAGACGCCGTCGACCCAGTGGTGTTGCAAGATGTCTTGCCAGACAGTTTGCATGTGTGAGCAAACGTTCCCGGTATCGACTTGAGGATTTGCAAATCGTCTCTGTTACCGTCGGCACTCCCGTGTCCTGAAACATAACTCGGTTTTCTACATAATGGTATGTTTTGAAAAGCTTTCCTCTTCTCTGCACGGGAGTCCGAATCTCGTCCTCTAATCGTTCGAAATATCGAGGTGGTAAGAAGAACTCCAGGAATTCCCTCCGGAAAGTTCCCCAAGAGACAGACTGCAGATGGATAGTACGGAACCACCGTGCCGCCGGGCCCTCGAAGATTTCGGACATAGCCCGGGGAATCTCTTCCGGATTTATCCTATAGGTCGTCATCTTCTCCTCGAGTACAGCGATGAAGGTTAATGGATCCGAGCTACCATCGAACCGTAGGTTCCACTTGTCTATCTTCTCGGGGAACAAGTGCTGAGTGGAAGTCGTATTACTCCGCACCTCCTGCCCCTGCAGGCCAGTGGCCAAGCGAGCGTCTTTGGGCGGCATCCGGGCACCGTGTGCCGTTCCGGGATAAATATCGGTTAGCGTTGCCACTCTGGGATTCGAACTTAGATATAACTTATTTAATATTACTATGTCTTAATATTTATGGAAAGCCATGAAATTTCTCTTAAAACTATCATAAAGATAAGAAAAGCCACTGTGGCGTACACGCCTCCTAGGCTGGTTCGTCACACCCCCCCCCTTTCTTCCCGCGGCGCAATATCGTGACGCTCTTGATCGTGACGGTGAACCTGTAAGCGCCTTCTCCGACGGCTATTCGTACTCGACGCCCACGTCCGGTCCGGGTTGCCACCTTCCACTCTATATGCACTATGATGTGCTGAGGCAGATAGCGTAGGTTGTTTCCCCCGATCCAACCTTCGGGTAATGGGCGAATGTCGTCCATCGCAGCCACGAACGATGCGTTCGTTTCCGTCGCCATCTGCGTACGCATGAGAACCTTGTCGGCAACAGGCCCGGCCAGCTCCTGACAGATCTGTGAGGACTTGCTCCAGAACACGATCCTCCCATTCGGTGAGCCGCTCACTTGGATGAGCGCAACTGGGGGACCGTTGGGGATTCCCCCCTTCCCGTGGCGTAGTCCAGAGGTCCCTCGCAACCCCATAGTGGAGGCGTTCGATGTCGACCCCGAGAGGTATGACCTCGGCCATCTGGTCTTGTTGGGGCGACGCCACGAAGGATCGACGAAACAGGGGCCTTTCTTCTTCATCATCCTCGCTATCCGTGACCAACTCGAAGCCGGCCAGGTACTCAGTACACGGGACAACTGGTGTAGAGTCCCCAGTGACGCGTCGTGGACTAGCAGACCTCTGGTCGTGGGGTACCTGCATCTCAGGCATCCGGGCCCAGCGGCGCGAGTCCAGCCAGTTGGGTGGCGAGGTCTGGGTTCCCCGATTTGACACCTCCTACGTATGGCCCTTTCCGACCATGGGGGACGTCTGGACCCCTTGAGAGAGCGTACGGGCAGTCGTAACTCGTTGTGGAGGAGTTGCCGGGCGCTCGGGTTCCCTAGCGGCTTCTCCTTTCATTTGGACTCTTCCCACGTACGGCGAGCGGTCGGCCTCGAAGTCAACGCCCGCACCGGCTTCCAGCGCGGGATACGGAGGCGAGGGTGGGGGTTCGTCCACGTACGGCCCTTGTGCGGGTAACCCGGGCACCTTGATGAGCACCGAGCGGACGTCGATGCGCATGAGCGACACATGTCCGGCGTATCTGCACACCTGGTCCTCCGTCGTATGGTGGTAGAAATAGTCTACGTCCGGGAATCGTGGTTCATTGTGCCTTGATACCTCGGATGGCCAGCTCGGGGATCGCGTCTTGTCCACGGGCAATCTCCCTCTGACTAGGATGGCCGCGACTCAGTGTAGAACGGTTCCCCTGGCCGTCGTCCCTGGGGATGACTGCTCGACGAACTGTCTCGAGAGCGTGGCGGTCTGCTGAACAGGTCGGAGTCTCGGTCGCTGGTGTTATCCTCGTCGTCGTCGAGATGGTACGGGGCCGACTGGGGTGAGGACCACTGGTCCTCGTGGGGCTCAGCAAAACGCCAGTCGTTGGGATCCCGGGAATCATCGTCGTCCGCTCTCGTCGAGCTACCAACGCCTTCCCCTTCGGAGATGAGGACCTCCTCCTCCTCTTCTTCTCCGTGACTATCCCCGTCGTTTGCCTGTGGATAGAAGGCCTCGGTGTCTTGGGAGTCATCGGACAGCATGATTACGTCGTCCATCTGAAACAGTAATCTAGACTTATTGGTATAACCCTACCTCTCGAACTCCCTACCTAACGGTGTAGCTAATAAGGACTCGTTAATCTTAACCTATTACTAGTATGGATCTTAAAATTATTTCGTAGTTCCAGACCGCTTACCGTGGCGGGTTACTTGGCCCGGTGATGTCGTCGTCGCTCGCATCGAGGGCGTCCTCTGCGTAGTATGGTTTAAGTTGAGATATGTTGGCGATCCGCCGTCGACGGTCTCCTGGGCGCTGCAAACGTACCAAGTTCGGCGATGTGAACTTCGCGACGGTGTAGGGAACGTCATACTTAGGAGCGAGTTTGGCGGCGAATCCCTCGGCCGCTTTTGATAAGGGATGTTGTCGCAGCCATACTTGGCTCCCGAGCGTTGGTCTCCATTCGCGCCTCCGAAGGTTATAGTGCCTCGCCTGCTCCAGAGATGCTCGTTGCAGGTTCGATCGCACGATGTCGAAGATCCCTTGGAGGTGTGACGCCTTGTCTTCAGGACCTGTATGCGCGACCGCTGACCCAGGGGTGAGTTCGTCAGACAGCATCGCAGGTAAGCGCAGCTCCCGTCCCTGAGTGAGAAATGCGGGAGTATATCCAGTCGAGTCCGATACACAATATTGATAGCGAGGGAAATCTCCGGCAACATATTATCTCACGTACTCTGGTCTCCTTCCGACAGCTGAGATATCAGCGTCTCCACCGTGCGATTGGTCATCTCGGTGGGATTCTCCTGCGGACAATACGGAGCCGTGTACTGGATTTCCACGCCGAGCTTAACAAAGTAGTCTTTTAGGGCCCGACTTGTGAATTGGGTTCCGTTGTCAGACACGAACTTCCGGGGAGTGCCCACTCGCCCGAGTATTCGTTCCCGAAACGCTTTCTGGACTGCCGCAGCGGTGGCTTTCCGGAGTGGGATCAACTCTACCCATTTGGAGAACACGTCATGGAAAACGAGAAGCATCGAGTTCCCTTGTTTCGATCGGGGCAGCGGACCTACAAAGTCAGCGCAGAGAATGTCGAAGGGTTCGCTTACGACACGGGTAAGCATTTTCCCTGCTGCTTTGGTCTGCACGGTCTTAAATTTCTGGCAAGACTCGCAGTGCCGAACGTGTTGTTTTGCATCGCGGTACATGCCGGGCCAGAAATATCTTTGCGACAGGCGGGTGATCGTCTTTCGGACACCCAAGTGTCCTGCGGTCGGGGAATCATGGCACTCGTATAAGACGCGGGCTCTGCAGGGGAGTGGGTACACATAGTTTCCACGGGAAGTAGTCCTCGTCGTCTGCTCGGCAACCCATGTTCCTATAGAGCTGACCGTTCTCCAACATGTAGTCAGAGAACTTCTCTGGCTCGTCGCGTACCTTGTCTTTCATCTTCCTGAACCATTCGCAGTGGTCCTTGACCTCGATAGCGCCTTGAAGTACCTCACAGGGCTGTCGGGAAAGCGTATCAGCCACGACGTTCAACTTCCCTCGTCGGTAACGCACGTCGAATTGGAACTGTTGTAATTCCAAAGCCCAGCGCACTATTCGGCCGGAAGGACTCTCGATGGAATTTAACCATTTGAGAGCTAAGTGATCGGTAACGACTTCAAATCAGTAGCCCTCCAGGTAACATCGCATCTTCCTGATGGCCCAAATGATGGCCAGACACTCCTTTTCTGTCGTCGAGTAATTGTGCTCCGCAGGAGCCGCAGGCCACTTCCGGCCTTTCTTCAGCAATGCGGTCACCGGTTGCACGATGGTCGGGAAGCCCGGGACGAATCTCCGGTACCAGGATGCCATCGCGATCCATTGGCGTAGTTCCTTCAGGTTGGTGGGGATCTTCAGCCCATTGATCGCAGACACCTTCTCAGGATCAGTCTGAAACCCTTCGCCGCTGATCACATGACCGAGGTAAACCAGTTTCTGTTTGAAGAATGTACACTTTCTAGGATTTATCCTCAAATTTGCCGCCCGTAATCTGCGAAACACTTCGGCGAGGTGAGCGAGGTGTTGCTCCTCCGTAGCGCTAACGACAATGATGTCATCTAAGTAGGCAAAGGCAACCGGCTCCATTTCCGCCCCAATCACACTGTCCAGAGCACGATGGAACGTTGCGCTGGCAAAGTGCAGGCCAAAGGGCATGATCTTCCATTGATATAGTCCCCGACCTGGAACCGTAAAGGCCGTGTATTGACGACTATCCTTGATCATGGGTATTTGCCAATAGCCGTTTTTCAAATCCAACGTAAAGATATATCGGGCGTGACGCAACTTATCCAGGATGTGATTGATCCTCGGGACAGGGTAGGCGTCGGGCACTGAGTGTGCGTTCAACTATCGGTAGTCGACACACATGCGCCAATCGCCCCCCTTTTTCTTCACCAACACGATCGGGGCGCTGTGTGGGCTCCTGGAAGGCTCGATGGCTCCTGCGCGGAGCAGTTCATCTACTTGGGTATCGATGACGTGTTGCATCGCAGGGTTCCTGGGATAATACCTTTGCTTTAAAGGCTTATCGTCGCGCGTGACGATGCGATGCTCGGCGATCTGAGATACTCCCTGGAGACTCTCGAACAAAGCTAACTCTCGTTCGAGGAAGCCTTGTTGTCTCGGACTCAATGGTACAATCTGTCGCCCTTTGTCGTGGTCCTCCGCCTCCGTCCTAGCAGTTTTCCCAGTGTCTTTTGTCGTGGCCGCGTCCCTCGTAGGCGTAAGGCTAAGAACCTCTGTTTCTCCTTGTCTGGCAGTCCCCAATTGGACCCTAAACTTGTCAGAGTGTACCGCTCCTTCTCGATCGTCCCTCGGAGGTATGAGCACTGGTTGTAACAAAGGATCCCCTCTTGCTTGGGGTTCGGATCGCAATTCGAGGGTGGCCTGCCCACATCGCACGCGCGTCCCGGCTGCTTTGAGGAAATCCATCCCAAGTATCACTCGGTCCAACATGGTGGGCATCACCAACATGGGTAAGAGAACTGTTGTGCCCACCAACGTGACCGGGGTGCGCCACAATTTTGTCACATCCAGACATGACCGATCGGCCAACGCTATTCTGGTGACAACTTCACGAACCTCATCTGCGCGGGCAACCAGCTTTGTGAAACTTTCACTGGCGAAACTCCTCAATGCCCCTGTATCCACGTTGGCGTCTACCCACCTTCCTCCGACTTCTATCGCTGCTGTGATGAGCCCGCCGTGTATCCTTAGCGGGGGTTTTGTTGGGGTCGGGCCGTTGCTTCGTTCGTCTCTGCCGTACCCGGATTCCGGCGGAGACGTCCTCCATTTCCCGAGGCATTTCGACGGCAGCACTCTATAGTTGGTACTCCCACCCGGCCACAATCCCAACAAAAGTCACGACGTGGGTTGCGACAGCCGCGACGGAAATGTCCGTTCTCACCACAACGGCCGCAGGCACGCTGCACATCCACTCGCGAGGTTTCTTGCCAGATCATCCGGTGAGTCACGTGTCCTGCCTGTGTAGTACTCTCCAAGTTCCGAAAGGGGTTCGGTGAACGCCGAAGTTGCGGTCCCTCGCGGTTCCTGTCCGTCCCTCCTGTGGTCCCGTCTCGAGTCGACTCGAGTTGTTTGACACATTCGTACTCAGTAGCCATGTGGGTCAGCTGCTTCAGCGTCCCGAATTCACTGCGCTTGATGTATAGCCGGTACTCTGGAGCCATGTTCCCGGTACCCGGCCTGCTGCATCTTCGTCCTAAGCTCGATCAGGTATGTTTTGAAAAGCTTTCCTCTTCTCTGCACGGGAGTCCGAATCTCGTCCTCTAATCGTTCGAAATATCGAGGTGGTAAGAAGAACTCCAGGAATTCCCTCCGGAAAGTTCCCCAAGAGACAGACTGCAGATGGATAGTACGGAACCACCGTGCCGCCGGGCCCTCGAAGATTTCGGACATAGCCCGGGGAATCTCTTCCGGATTTATCCTATAGGTCGTCATCTTCTCCTCGAGTACAGCGATGAAGGTTAATGGATCCGAGCTACCATCGAACCGTAGGTTCCACTTGTCCATCTTCTCGGGGAACAAGTGCTGAGTGGAAGTCGTATTACTCCGCACCTCCTGCCCCTGCAGGCCAGTGGCCAAGCGAGCGTCTTTGGGCGGCATCCGGGCACCGTGTGCCGTTCCGGGATGTACTCCTCGATGACGAGCGGGAACCTCGAGCGGCGCAGCGTCGGAGATGACGGGGATTCGGAGGGACTCTGCGAATTGCTCCATCTCGTCGTTCTTTCCTGTGGGAACGGGGCTCGGGGCCCGACTGCTGTACTGCTCCTGCAGCTGAGCTAGCCGCCTCCACACACGTTGTGGGAAGGAACCTGCGCTGACCAGGTTGGCAAACGCCCTCCTGGCCTCTTTGACGGTACCATCCGCTTTGAAGCCGAACTCAACGGCAAGGGAGTTGAGTTCGTCTGTTCGGCGTGCACATATCCAACGAACTCCTACACCAGGGTTCTTGATATAATTATCTTCTTCGTACTCACCGTCGGATTCCTTAGAAGTACTCATCGTCTTATTTCCCTGGGCGGTTTCCTTCTTATATCCTTCTATTCCTCTGGTCGTTTCGTCTCGACTCTACCCTTTTCACAGTGGGTTTTTTAGGCCACTTGTATAAATCTCTAGCTAGTCTCGGTGTCCCTGCTCGGGTGCCACTTGTAAGGATGTTTTCTCGGCCGGGGTACAGATCTCAGTCGGATCCCAGAGTCCTTTACAAGAAATTTGTAAATCAACGAAACACCGGACTAGAGAGTTCCGTTCTACAGGTGAACGGATGATTTTGATGGGGAGTCTGCACCAAAGGTTCTTATCCGCGTCGACGGAAACGTGGTTGCGTGGAATCCTTTTCTTGTGCTTCGCGTCAAGGGCGAAAAATCCACCGGGCTGGACCTTCGGGCGAGGCCGAGCCGGGAGAATACTTTACGAGTGTTGAAGTCCTGAATCTCGCGTCAAGGGCGGAAAATTCACCGGACTGGACCTTCGGGCGAGGCCGAGCCGGGAGAATACTTTGGTAGGGGGGGGGCAGATAGTAAAGGGACAGAGGGATTCGACTTGACTGACCGGCCGGCCACTACGTAGACCAGACACTAGGTTAATAGACCCGGCGGGACGGGTGTCCACGAGCAAATCTCAAGCTACGCAAGGGTATGGGGGAAACTACCGGAGAACGGATCCGGCGGGACGGGTGTCCACGCGCAAATCCCAAACTACGCAAGAGGAGTGGGGAAACTTTCGGAGAACGGATCCGGCGGGACGGGTGTCCACGCTCAAATCCCAAACTACGCAAGGGGGGGTGTGGAAACACCGGAGAACGGATCCGGCGGGACGGGAGTCCACGCTCGAATCCCAAACTACGCAAGGGAGGTTGGGGAACTACTGGACCGGACGGGAAGGGTCCGCGTTCGGGTCCGATGGTACTACTAGGATCAAAAAAAATACGGCTACAGTGTCGAACGGGAAATATGTCCGCGTATGGGCCCAAAGTAGTTGTGAGAAGAAGGTTAGGTTACTTTGCTAACTACAAAATTAAATACACACGATCGGTAGATATGATTAAACAATCGTAACACTTTAATGAGATTGTCCTCACCCGAGTCCGCTACACCGTTCTGATCGTAAGAGAACCTATTTCGTACCAACCTCTTAAATTTCACCAGCGATTGACAGCGTGGCGCTTGTCCAAATCCAAAACGGCGGGACGGGAGTCCACGCTCGAATCCCAAACTACGCAAGGGAGGTTGGGGAACTACTGGACCGGACGGGAAGGGTCCGCGTTCGGGTCCGATGGTATTACTAGGATCAAAAAAAATACGGCTACAGTGGCGAACGGGAAATATGTCCGCGTTTGGGCCCAAAGTAGTTGTGAGAAGAAGGTTAGGTTACTTTGCTAACTACAAAATTAAATACACACGATCGGTAGATATGATTAAACAATCGTAACACTTTATTGAGATTGTCCTCACCCGAGTCCGCTACACCGTTCTGATCGTATGAGAACCTATTTCGTACCAACCTCTTAAATTTCACCAGCGATTGACAGCGTGGCGCTTGTCCAAATCCAAAACGGCGGAAAACTCGCGATGGGAGAACTGTAAAAGGTCGCGTTGGGCGTCACGTTTGACCTGTCTTGCGAATAAACTTGCGGACTACACGTGGAGCCTCGAAATTTCGATGAGTCGTGTGCCCATCACACGTCTGCCTCGTTCCGCGATCCCGAGAGAAGAGACCTGCTGTCCGGTTATTGTGTGATCGCGTACGCTTTTCTCCTTGTTCCCGCATTCGGGATTTCTAGTATTTTCCTACTACTGGTATCTTAGCTCCTTGCTTTTCTAGTATTAAATGCGCCTCGGCTAAATATCGGTTAGCGTTGCCACCCTGGGATTCGAACTTAGATATAACTTATTTAATCTTACTATGTCTGAATATTTATGGAACTCCATGAAATTTCTCTTAAAACTATCATAAAGATAAGAAAAGCCACTGTGGCGTACACGCCTCCTAGGCGGGTTCGTCACAGCACAAATACTTATTTACCTAAGTTACTCCCGGGACCATCTGTCAAATCTCTGCTCTGCAGACATTATCCATCCGAGAATTATCACTTATCAAATGGGAGGAAAACAGATTGTTATTTTCTCTGGACAACGATAGTAGCAATGAAAGTATTTGCGCCGATTGGAATATTTTTTTGTTGGGTCTTAAAAAATAAGCATATGTCTACTGAATATTTTTAAGCACTGACTGCTTCCTAATTCCCCCCAGTGCCTCGCAAGCTCAGACTCACATCCTCTATTCCTCTATAATCGTTCACGATAGCCAAAAATTACTCGAATCAATCCAGTAGCATGCTAAACATCCGAAGTGGATGACGTATCTTGCAAGAGCGTGGGCTATTAAGGGGGTGGACATGGGAGATTAGTTCTGCGAGAATATATGTGCGCCAATGTTTTGGGATATCCTTAATAAGGAAAGGCGCACCCTTCAACAATTGGCATTTTTTGACGGTATAGCCCTTTTAAATGCTGTTAATGCTTAACTAGCTCTTTTCGCGAAACCGAATTATAGCTGAACTGTTGGGGCCGCGAAAGAAGCGCAGTTCCATATTTAATGTTTAGCTGAGTTCACTTACGGGGTGTGCAGTGAAATAAAAAGTTTTGTTTTAAGTTAGGAAGACCACATTATTGTTAAAAATTTAAAAGCAGACTTTTACTAAACTAAATTTCGAAATAGATGTATGTAATGAAATTTTATTGTTTATATTTTACATTGGTTAATATTGATTTGATTCAGGACAACTTGCGTCTGCTCACTTTTGCTACTTCTCTTCTATTAAATGGCAATAGGGCTGACAACCTGTAGCAAATGGTCTATCCCAGACGTCAAATTATCCTCGTTCCAGTTAACATATTTTCACATCTTCATGTTGACAGAGCTAGTTGACGTAGAGTTTGGCCTCACGACTGGACCAGCTTTTTTGACATCGTCCATTTCTCTTAACTTTGGATACTATATACGGTCGAAGTGTGAGAGCAGCTGTTTATATAACATTAAGACACGTCCACTTTATTCAACGCATATACCAAGAATGAACTGCATTGCGCTTGCTTAAAGATTATGTTAACCTTAATATTAGCTTAACATTAACTATCGATAGTTTATCTGGCGTAAGGTGGCCGACCTACTACAATTCGACCGTGATCCTGAGATTCTTCAGACTAAAGTTAAAGCTTATTACAATACGCTTTCTTATTTTACTCTTATACTCTTATCTTATGTTTTACAATGATTTCCTTTTCCTTATCCATGGTCTTATATTTTGAGCACTCCAGACACCCTTATAAGAATTTCGCGACACTTGAAAGCCTTCAACATCCTGCAACAAGAACCTGTCGTTCCGAAGCACTTTGGTTATAACATATGGTCCTTTATTCTTGGGGATCAACTACCCCGCAACTCCTGCTGTGCTTATAAAGTTTTTATACCCTTGCAGAGGGTATTATAAATAAATATTAAGTTTCATAAATAAATGAATGAATTCCCTTGGTTGATCGAATACGTGTGTATTTCTGTGTGGCTTTTGAATATGTATAATTCATTCTTTTGAGTGTATTTGTTTTGAAAATATTCAAGAAATTACTATTTGGTATTGGGTTTGGGAAAATATAGTTATACCAACATTAATTATTTTTTGAAATGGTATATGAAGAAAAAAATGACAATCATAAAGCAGAGTCAGGGGATGGAAAAGAGATGGAGATATATAATAAGTTGTCAAAAAAGTCTTGCGGTATTTTCGCTAGTTGGCGCTGAAAGCGCGTAGTTCTTGTTTTATTCGTCGCATCAGGTCATACTATACCTTATTGGAAAGCTCATTTCACGCGCTAACACGTGTTTGATTGATTGTCTTTTCTTTTAAGTCGTTCGTTAGTTATAGCGTCGCAATCATGGAGCAAAATAAGGAGAAAATACGGCATATTTTATAGTACAAATACGATAAAGGCAAAAATGCAAATCAAGCCGCCAATAAAATTTGTGCAGTTTATGGACCCGATACAGCTTCCATTTCCACCGCACAACGATGGTTTCAACGTTTTCGTTCTGTTGTAAATGTGGTCGAAGATGCGCCACGCTCTGGAAGGCCTGACATCGAAAATTGCGATAAAATCGCTGAATTGGTCGAAAAAGACCGGCATAGTAGCAGCCGTAGCATCGGTTAAGAGCTGGGCATGAGTCATCAAACCGTTATTAACCATTTGAAGAAGCTTGGAGTCACTAAGAAACTCGATGTATGTGTGCCACACAAATTGACGCGAAAAAACATCTTTGACCGGATCGACGCATGCGAATCGCTTCTAAATCGCAACAAAATCGACCCGTTTTTGAAGAGAATGGAGACTGGCGATGAAAAGTGGGTCACTTACGATAACGTAAGGCGCAAACGGTCGTGGTCGAAAAGCGGTGAAGCGGCCCAGACGGTGGCCAAGCCTGGATTGACGGCCAGGAAGGTTCTTCTGTGTGTTTGGTGGGATTGGCAGGGAATAACCCACTATGAGCTGCTCCCCTATGGCCAAACGCTCAATTCGGACCTGTACTGCCAACAACTGGACCGCTTGAAGACAGCACTCATGCAGAAGAGGCCGTCTTTGATCAACAGAGGCCGAATTGTCTTCCACCAGTACAACGCCAGGCCACTCACATCTTTAGTGACGCGCCAGAAGCTCCGGCTCGGATGGGAGGTTCTTTTGCATCCACCGTATAGTCCGGATCTTGCACCAAGTGATTACCACCTGTTTCTGTCCATGGCGAACGCGCTTGGTAGTCTGAAGTTGGCCACAAGAGAGTCCTGTGAAAATTGGCTCTCCGAGTTTTTTGCCAATAGGGAAGCGAGCTTCTATGAGAGGGGCATTATGAAGTTGGCATCTCGTTGAGAACGCGTCATCGAACAATTTGACATATTTGACTTGAATCGCATTATTTTAACCAATTGTATGAACAATTGAAAATTCAATAAAAATACCGCAAGACTTTTTTGACAACCTAATATATGTAAGCTTATGCTGGATAAGACGGCTACTTTTTAATCGGGTTTTAAAAATAGTAAAAAGTTAAAAATTGATGCCGTCATACTTATTAAACATTTAATATGCTTTTAACTATTTGTTAGCGAAAACACGGTATTGATTGGTTTAACGGTTTAGCGTAAAGGATTTCATTTTCTAATTGAATGAGCTTGGGGCACTTTGGTGGGTGGGTCACCAATAAATATAAACTAAAGTCTACAGAAATTAAAACCGTATTAAAGCTCATTTTATATTTTTAAGGAAGCGCAGGGAAATGCAAGGCAGAGGGAGAGGGAGGGAGACAGAATCATTTGTAAACAATTTGTATGAAAATGAAGAGAGATAGCAATATGCAGGCAGAAAACGTATGAAGCTTATGGAGACACTTAAATTCGATTATATATCGACTTTTTGCTTAGTTTCTTTGTTTTGAAGATAGCTAGAGCTTTGGTGAAACCATCAATTGAATTGTTAAAGCTTAAGGAAAAACTTTACCGAAGGAATTTTTGATACTCAATTTAGAACTGTCATTTTTCAACGTTTAATAATATTTTTGGCTAAATTGTAGTTTTAGACCGCGTGTAAAAAATAGTACAAATCTAAGCGGTCAAATTTTTTAAACATTTATAATGTCTTAAACTATTTTTGGGCAAAAACACGGATTCAATTGGGGATTGGGGAGCCCAATAAATCTTAGCAAATCAGTTTAAAGTTATTAGAATGTAATAAAAATGCATAATAATATTATTAACCAGTGGTTTTGGCTGAGCGTTGATTCCTAGTTTTCTTACTGATAGCTTTATATATAAAGATTAAGGGTATATTCTACTTGTTCAGTTACTGTGTCCCAATGTGTACCATTGTTTGACACAATCGACTTTGTTGTGCAAAAAGACTTGTAGTAGTCGCATTGCTGCATTTTATTTCCCGATCGGTGAACTACTTTGTAATCAAAATTTTGAAGTTCGAGTGCCCACCGGTCAATTCTAGGCTTGAGGTCGAGCCTAGTTAAAGTGAGGATTAATAAATTACAATCGGTTATTATATTAAAATGCCTTCCATGAAGGTAAATTCGAAATATGCGAAGGGCGTATATGATAGCCAATGTTTCTAGCTCAAAGCTGTGGTATTTGGACTTAGTTTCTTTAATTCTCTTTGAGAAATAGAACAAAGGATAAAATTTTCCATACCCTTTCCCCATCGACATCGTCTATGTGATCATAAATAGCCAAGACAGGGGATTCAGTTAGTTTTTTTTTAAGACTTAAAAAACAATTAAATTCTTTTTCTTTAAACGTGAAGTCCTTATCTTATCTGAAATATGAGCATAAACACAAAAGGCTTTGAACGTTGTGTAACTTTTTTGGAATCGGAAAGTGTTTAATAGCATCAAGACCTTTATCATCTGCTCCAATTTCTTCTGTATAAGAACTGTATTTAGCTTGCGTTAGTCAATGCATAATCTAAGATCATCAGTTATTTTCTTTACCAACACGATTGGGGAAGGATATTCCGAGTTGCAAATTATTATAATACCTTTTTCTCGATATTATATTTTTTATTTATTAAGCTTAGTTTTTATTTATTGAATCTTCTCTTTATGAGTCTAACAATAATGTTGCAAATCTTAAAATATTACATTATCTAACAGTTTAATTTTAATTGAATAGAGATACATGGTCCTAATAAGTAGCTCTGAATTGGAAGGTGGTGCGGTGCGGCGAAGACGACATCTGTTCTCGCGAGATGATTTGGACGTACTGATAGCCTGTTGTAGTACTTTGTTATCTCTTCTCTGACGAGTGATATGTGAAGGTCCCTGTGAATGTTTTCATTCCGATTGAGTTATATTATATTGCATTATATCCACACTGCTGTTACTGGCATTCCCCCACAACTGAGAGCCGTACATCCAGATTGGTTTCAAAATGGTGTTAGGGGCGAGGGACTATTGATAAGCCACTGGAGGCTATTGGCTTTGAGCTTTAAATGTGTTATTATGGCTTCAATGTGGCTGCGCCAAGTTAAGACGTCTATCGAGGTTTAGCCAAAATATGTTACTTCATTTGCTGTCGGATCCACTGTGTTGTTTAGAGTAAGTGGAGGGCAGTCTTGCCTGCTAAGTGTGAACGTTACGTGTTTGTATTTTTGTTCGTTAACTTTGATTCGTCAGTCGGATAGCCATTACTCCACTGCCACCAGGTGTTTAGCAAGTTGCGCCATCGCTTGCTTGGGGTATCTCGAGCGGCTTATTATCGCTTTGTCATCAGCAAAAGTGGATGTGGTTGCCTGCTCGTTGGGATGTCCGCAGTGTAGAGCACGCTGCCTTGAGGAACTCCGGCTCTGATGATGTAGTCATCGAACATGCTGCTATTACATCTTACTGAGAATTTCCTGTTGTAAAGGTTTGACTTCAGAAGTTTTTGAGTGTTGGTTGGGAGCATTTCTGTCATTTTGTGCATTAAACCATACTCTGTCGAAAGCTTGTGATACGTCCAGAAATATCGCAGTGCAGTACTCCCTTTGTTTGAAAGCATTTCGGATTTCTGAAGTTATGCGGTTGACTTGCTCAATGGTTCCATGTTTTTATCGAAAACCGGATTGATGAGTCGGGATTTTGAAGTGTGTTCTGAGATATGGGGTAATGTGTGCCAAGAAGCATTTTTCGAAGAGTTTTGATAGACTAATTGGTCTATATGATGAAGCAATTGTGAGGTCTTTGCCAGGTTGTGGTATCATTATAATGATCGACTTTTTCCATCTCTCTGGGAAGTGTCCGTGTCTCGTTATTGCATTGAATAATTGGCAAATAGCTCGAACTGCACAGAAAGGAAGTTCAATAATTGATTTTGAGTTGTTCGTTTATGGTTTTGAGTAACTCATATGGCCTAAATACAATTGGTTCATACGTAGATGTATAGATATGTATAGATATGTGATGTTGCTGGCAGTGAGATCCCGTTTGATGCTGTATTGGGCTGAAATACATTTTGAAGATGTTCTGCAAATCTGTCGGCTCTTTCTCTGTCGCTGCGCACCCAGTTGCCAGTGGATGTCCTTATTGGCATTGCAGATTCGATTGGTGCGCAGAGTAATGTGTGTACTCTCCAAAGTGGGAAATTGGAGCGCATTGGGGATAACTGCTCTATGAAATGTTTTTGGAACCTTTCTTCTTCATGACGTAATGCAGCTCAGAGCTTCCGTGTAGCGTCTTTTAACCTTTGTTTTGCAGATGGTGATCTGTTGGATTGCTATTCTCGCCGTGAGCGTCGCTTTGCTAGAACAAGCTTTTCCATTTCAACGTTCGTGTATCTATGATTGTACGATGTTTTTGAAGAATGACATGAAATCCATCATACTTTGTTAAAGATTACATATCATTGTTTCAATTTTGTTCGTAGACTGTTCTCCTGGTTGATGAGGGGAAACTGATGATCGTGGCTTGATGGAAGAGGTACTTTTAGACCCAAGTTTAGAGCAGTTGCAAAGCTTTCGGGTTTGTCGGTGAACTCATTATTAGCTGAAGATTTAACGACTGTAGGGGGAAGACATTACGCGTAGATTTCATAGGTGTTATATGTGAGCGAGCAGAGGTCACTCTTTGGTGTGTACGACTTTTCAGTTCCTTGTAGACTGGACAGCCCATGTAGATAGCCGTATGGTTACCTCCACACTTTTCGCACTTTTTGCTGCTGGGATTCTCTTTATTTTTTGGGCATTTGTGCAATAACGCGAACTGCCTTGCGGTGTTGGATTAATTTCATTACTCGGGCTTGGGGTTATTGATCGCGGTTGGTTGGTTTTTGTTGGGTTTGCGGTCGCGTTGTTTTGCACTGACACAATTGAATGGTATGCGTTGCTACGTTGCAGAGAGAGCCGACGTTGGAGTACCGTATGAGTGCCGAGTTCACCCATGGCTTAATGTTTTAGATTTTCTTCTTGTTTATTTACTAAGCGTCCTTTCGCCCACTGTGTATTGTTGTATAGAGCTTGCACTGCACTATGCTTTGGTTTTATTTAAATTTTCGTTGCACGATAAGAAGACCAGAAAAACACGTCTGCACTCGACGACGTTCGCTTCACAAGATATTCGTCTAACATTTTTTGAAGCTGATACTTTTCACTATATGATAGCCGCCTAGTTGAACAACTAAACGGCTTCGATTTATCTATGTTAATTTTCATTTCAAATCTGGTAAAAGGTATTTCTGGTCTTTTTGCAGTACCGTATACGTATTAAACATTTCGGCAAACCTGAACTTGTAGTTGTAGTCGATTTCTTGTAGTCGATTTCATTACCACAGCTATAATCCGGGAATTGATCATTAACTAAATTGATGCTTAACTTATCCTCATCAAACGTTTCTTTTAAAATGTTCTTGTTCTAGCAAGGCAAAAATATTATCGTTGGTCTTACTCCGCATTTTTACACCAAACTTAAGAAGGAACGGCGTCTTCTTTGTCGAACAATTGACGTGGGAGTTTAATGTTCTCTGAACCTGCGGAAGAAATTCATACCCTTTGGAGGTATCTTCAGCCGACAACTTGGCTATGAATCGGTACACCCGATCCATTTGCACGTTGCTGGTATACCAGTAGTTCTCCAGACATGATCAATTCCATTTTCCCTTACGAAGTTCATTAAAACTGTCGCTGGCGATGAGGGATGGGTATCAAAAAATAGCTGACCAATCCTTAAGGGGGTATATACCTTTTTCATTTTCAAAAAATTGAAATTTTTTTTCTGTATCTTAAAGAACAACTTCTTGAGAACATTTCCCCGAATTTTCATAGAGATTTGAGTAGTAGAGAAAAGTTACAGCGCTTCTAGCCGCGCACCTCATCCCCGCCCAAACTCAAACTGGAATCTTTAAACGAGAATATCTCGAAATGGTGTTTTTTCAAAAACGACTTTGCAGAGATATGGATTGGCGATAAACTACTGAGCCGAATTTCTTCAATTTTTTTTTTAATGTTCGTAATGAATATTATAAGTGCTCGAACGATCAAATCTTGAAAAGGAGAATTGCAGAAACCATAAGGGTCTCTGCAAAATTCAAATAATTCCACTTTTGTGATAGAAGCGGTGAACTTCCGACTGGCTTCACATGATAGAAAGCTGTGAAGGCACATAAAGAAAGCTGTTCCATTACAATGAATACTTTGGCCGCTTGCTGTTTGTCCATGACGTCGTCGATGAGAGGGACCGGGAAACAATCTTTAAGTATCATGCTGTTTAAATGACGGAAGTTCACGCAGATTCTATACGACCCATTTTTCTTTTTTGCCAACACAACTCTACTGGCAAAGTTGGATGATGACTTTTGGATGAGTCCCTCTGATAGCCACTTGACAATCTGATCTTTGATCGCGTAGCACTCTGAAGGAGAGTAACGGCTTTTCTTATTGCAAAACGACTTCATCTGTTCATCAGAAGTTATCTTCATCTAAACTGGACTGATGGCGAGCGGAATTAACGGTTTGTATTCCTCAATCATTGACTCGGCAAGCGGTTTAAACCAGTGTTTGCATTTGCTGCTACATAGCAGCAATTTCAATAAAAATATTGCTCTGCTCTCGCTATTGCTCTGATTTCGTTCGGCTCTGTAGCTGTAGCTGTAGCACAAGCATCGACAGCGAGAGTGAAAGCAAAGCGAACGAAAATGAAAGCAACTCTGCTTTTGCTCTCGTAGCAACTGTGTAGTTGCTGTCATAGCATTTTTGTAGTTGCTCTCATAGCATTTTAGTAATTGATGCACGGTTTTATGCGCGCAGTAATATTAATTCACCTCAAGCGTAAACATGGCTTCGCGAAAAAACAATATTTTAAAATATTTTGAAGACGATCGGTCAACATATGTGCAGTGCAAATCTTGTAATCGGTCTTTAAAGAAAGATCGTACATTTAATTTAAAGAAACATATTGTTGGAGTGCACTTGTTCAGAAAATATAACAGAACCCAGAAAAGAAATAATTAAAGTTAAAATAAACAAAAAACAGTTAATTCGTTCATACATAGGACTGGTAACAGAAGAAAGCGTACCTTTCAATGTTTTAAATTCGGTAAACATGAAAAACATAATAGATCCGATTTGTCTGGGTCTTACAGAAAAGAGCGAAAAAAGCTTTAAATTAAATGGCAGTAAATGCAAAAATATGCTAAAACATGTGGCGAAAAACATACGCAGCGAAATGCAACAAGAAATGCAGGGCCGCTTACTGTCTTTGAAAATAGATAGCGCAACTCGGCTTAACCGTAATATTTTTGGAATAAGCGCGCAATTTATTAATGAAAATAAAATTATATCCCGGATTTTAGGCATGTCTGAAATTAAAGGCGCTAGTGGAAGTACGTCTAAAAATCTTGCCAAAGAAATTATAGCTACTTTAGAGAAGTACAACATCCGATTGAATCAAATTATTTCAATTACATCAGACAATGGAGCTAACATGATAAAACAACAAAAATATTATCACATAGTTATGCAGCTGATGATGATTTTGAAGGCACAGAGGAAGTGGAAAAAAACATAGACTACACTAAAAAAATTGATAATTTTGAGACCCCAGAAGAATTGCACGTGGGTAATATACAAATATGCCGGTGTGCAGCACATACTGCACAACTTTGCGCTCTTGATGTTTCAAAAAAGGCAGACATTAAAAGCTATGTACTTCAATGTCGCAACGTGACGAAATACATTCGTAAGCCATCAAATGGTTATCGTGAGGCATTTGACTTTCGAAAACTTAAATTGCCTCAATTGGATTGTCCCACAAGGTGGGGTTCAACATATGAAATGATCGATCGACTTAACAAAGCTAAGGACGTATTGAGTGAAATTGAAGCAATCGAAAATAAAACGGATGATGAAAATTTCGACGCTACCTCTATGTTGTGGGAGTTTATAGATAGCTACACTTGCATTATGAATCCACTGCAAAAAACTATTGTGAAGTTCCAAGAAGAGCAATTGCACTACGGCAATTTCTACGCTTTATGGCTTACATGCAAATTAACGACAAATCAAATTTTACTATCACGATCAGATAGCGAAGATTCGATTGGTTTTGAAATTGGTAAAACCCTCATTAAAAGCATAGAAACGCGAACGGAAAAACTTATATCGAATGTGGGATTTAATGCATGCCTATACTTAGACCCGAGGTTTCAACAGATTCTCTCCTGGACTCAGAAAAAAAATGCTGCACTCTTCTTAAAATCTTTGTGGGAAAAAATTAAAGCAATTAACCCAAAACTTAATTCATCAACAACTTCACTGAATTATATGAGTCTTGAAGAAGAGCTGGAAAATAATGAGTTCGACTTGTTAGACAGCTATTTGGGAGCTACGGTGTCGCCATCAGACGAATGCACGGATGTATTTACAAAAATCGAAACACTAAAACTCCCTTACATGAAAGCAAGTGTTAATGTATTGAACTTCTGGAGAAACTGTATGCACTAAGCAAAGTATGCTTTGCCATTCCGCCCACACAAGTAAAAAGTATTGTTTATGGTGCAAGAAATATGTTAATAACTTTTAATTTTATTTAGGTCACAATCGAAAGGGCATTTTCATCATTAAAACTTATATTGGTCGACAATCGGAATAGGTTAAGCCACGACACATTAGAAAATATTTTACTTGTCAAACTAAACTCATCCCATTTGGATAGTGCCATCGAAAATTTCCCTTCATTTGAAGACGAAGAAAATCAGAATTGAAATTATTTTTATTGTTGAAATTAAACTTTTTATTTTTGTTATATGGAAAATGAATATATTATTATAATTTGAAATTAACGTCTTTAAATGCAATATCTGGTAAATTAATATTACTGCTTGTTTAAAACCGTGCATGTGTACCAAAACAAAATATAACGGTAAGATCTGGTATGCGGCAAAATACGGAGCTGCTATGAGAGCAACTACAAAAATGTTATGACAGCAATGCTACGGAGCTGCTATGAGAGCAACTACAAAAATGCTATGACAGCAACTACACAGTTGCTACGAGAGCAAAAGCAGGGTTGCTTTCATTTTCGTTCGCTTTGCTTTCACTCTCGCTGTCGATGTTTTTAACGCCATGTGAAGAGCGAGTCGCGTAACGAAACGCGTTTCAACGTTTAACGATCGCCGATCAACGATCAACCATCTACGATCAGCTGTAGACAAAATGGCGTCGGCGCAGGCGGAAGCGAGAGTTGGAGTGGCGCCTGTGATGGTCGCTCCATGAAGGCCCACAAGATGGTCCTCTCCGCCTGCTCACCCTACTTTCAAACCCTACTGGCGGAGACGCCCTGCCAGCATCCCATTGTGATCATGCGGGATGTGAACTGGTCGGATCTCAAGGCCATCGTGGAGTTCATGTATCGCGGCGAGATCAACGTGAGTCAGGACCAGATTGGACCGCTGCTCCGGATAGCTGAGATGCTGAAGGTGCGCGGCCTGGCGGATTTGACCCACATGGAGGCGGCCACGGCCGCAGCGTCGGCGGCCTCCTCGGAGCGGATGCCCTCGCCCAAGGAGGGCACCTCCACCTCCAGAACTGAGAACGAGCGGGAGGCGGAGGAGCTGCTGGCCTTCATGCAGCCGGAGGAGAAGCTGCGCACCGAGTGAGATCCCGCTGAGCTGCGACTCTCCCCGCTGGAGCGGCAGCAGGGCAGGTATGTGCGGCGGTGGCCCTCGGCGGACACGTTCTTCAATCCCCCCGCACCGCCCAGTCCGCTGAGCAGTTTGATAGCCGCCGAACGGATGGAGATGGAGCAGAAGGAGCGGGAGCGGCAGAGGGACTGCTCGCTGATGACACCGCCACCGAAACCACCACTGAGCGGAGGTGCCGGTGCGGCAGTGGCAAGTGCCGCACGTCGACTGGAGACCGCCATCCACGCTTTGGACATGACCTAGCCCGCTGCCACGCCCGGACCCCTCTCCCGATCCTCGCGACCCCTCTCGCAGAGTCCCCAGCAGCAGCAGCAACAGCAGCAGGGGCAGGGGCAGCACCCCTTGCCGATTCTCCTGCATCCGCACCACCATGCACCACCCGCCCCCCATCCCTCGCAGGCACCTGGAGCCGCCCACCATCCGCCTTCGCTCGCTGGAGATTCCCGTTTTCCCTTGGGTCCCGCTGCGGCCATGGCAGCGGCCATGGAACTGAGTGGCTTGGGGCCTGTACCGCCCGCCGAGCCACGCCTACCGCCCCCACCGCCGCACCACCACAGTGTCGGAGAGGGTGGTGGGGGAGTGGGAGGCGGGGGCGGCGAGGGAGTGGGCTCGGGCGGAGGATCGTCGCTGGCCGATGACATGGAGATCAAGCCCGGCATCGCCGAAATGATCCGAGAGGAAGAAAGGGTGAGTGAATCAAATTCATTTCTATAAAACAATTTTTAAGCTCAGCACATTAAAATTTCCACCTAAGTAAATCACATTTACATTTTATCTCATAGAAAATTACGACAGTATGCTTTAAAAATAACTTTGAATATTGGCGACCATTTTGTTTCGGTTGACTTAAGGTCAAGGGTTTTTTTTTTTAATTTAAAAAAAAACAAAAGTTTTAAATTTAGTTCCGATATATGTATAAATGTAAACGTTTTTTTTTATAATTTGGAAGGCACTTTGGTATTACCTTCTATACAAGTTTCAAATAATGAAATAATTTAGGTAAGAAAAAATATTTCTTGAACATCTTAAAAAATTGCAAGCCAAATTAGTTAATAATACAATTAAAATTATAATAAAAGCACCGACATTGCAATCGCTAAATACTAAACTAGTCTGAATGCAAAATATACTTGGCAAACACAATAAAGTAAAAAAGGCTAATTACTTCCGATAGTTAAAATTGGGATTTAAAATGTTTATTAATGCCTTACCACAAAAACAAATTGCAATGCAATTCGAAACAGAATGTGCAATGCCTTAAAATATGTTTATATTTTGGATATAACAAATTGCTTGCATGAGCAAATAGTAAAAGTGTCAAAAATGTATTTGCAAAATATATTGCCTTATGCGATTAGCATGTCAATATATTTAAGCTTACGACATTCATATATTTCTTAAGATTAGCAACTACGATTTATCTATTGAAAGAGATTTGTCTGCCAAAATGGCTTATGAAATAATTTAAGAGACCCATCGCTTCACAAGAGTCTTCAATTCAACGAAAGCAATTCTACAAAGAGAGCGGTAGAGCAACTCTTCTGCTGCTGCCGCTCTGCAACTGCGCTGCCGCTGCGCTGCCTCTCTCCCGCTCAGAGAATATAAAGATTACTATTTCTATATCTCCCCCACTGGCTCTCCGATATTTTTTACCTCGGTTTGTTTTGATTCACGATTCGCGCGCCTTTCGGCGATCTTCAATCTTTAGTTCGCCGCGCTCGGCAAAATTCTGCCGGCGGCATTTCGCCTCGTGCTGTGACGTCACAGCGCGGAATGTGGAGCTCCAGTCCCCCTCCCCCCATGCGCTATGTCCACTTTCTGGAATGATTGACAGCATTCACGTGCTCCACGTCGCCCATTGTTCGCTCTCTTCGCGCGCTCTCTTGCCCCCGCGGAGATTTGTTCCATATAACACCCTCCCTTTCCAATGCTCCAGAGTGGTCAGATCAGACCCCCGATTCACGGGTTCCCGGGGCGCACTCACTGGAACGGTTTGGCGACCAAGAGGTGATTGAAATTCTTGTGGCCTGCGGTTGATTTCGATCTATGGAGCATTTTGTGACTTGTTGTGGTTCCCTAAGTGTGCTTCAATTATGCCAGCGACGAAAGATATCTGCACAGGGAAAATATGGGGGTCATGTGGTAATAACCCCGACTTCTGATATTGTACCGTAATACTCTTTTAGTGTTTATCGCATTTAAAATCAAATCCCTTACTTTACACTTTAGAGATTCTGATAGATATAGACGTATTTAAATTCGATCACATATATCTACTCTAGTTTCGGTTAATAATTCATTCTCTAAATATCAATAAAAGTAAAAAGATTCTTGTATATATATCAATTTGGTTTAATATTTTTTTTATCCCTTATAAAATAAATAAACATTCTAAGAGATATAATTTTTATTTCCAGATGCTTTAAGCATTTTTGCATTGCTTAAATCAAAATAAAAAGTTCTCTCATTATGAGCTCTAAATATTGTTAAAATATTGAAAACAAGAAAGGCAAAAAAAAAACATAATTAGTTTTTATATTAAATTGCACAGCTAAAGAATTAAATTAAAAAAATAAAACCCAAATCAAATGGGTTATATTTCTCTTAAAGTATTTTGTGATAATATTTCTGGAACCATATTATTTGAAATATAAAATTTTCTGACAGTTTAGTTCCTTGCTGGGGGCAAACTTTGCGACCGGTTCGAGTGCGACTGCATTAGCACTGACCTCACCGCAGAATTCGCACTTTAATAAAAATTTGTATTTATTTATCCAATAGACGTCGACGACGTTCACTCAAGAACCGCGATCTCTGGCGATGGAGTTCCATTCAGAGTCGCATATCCCGAGTCGCCAGGTCCGACATCAATCGAAATGCGATATTTGTTTGTCTGGAGCGGGTTTGAAGCGATCCCACCGCAACTCCTTATGCCCTCCTTATGTTCCGTGTTTATTGTCGCTTTCGAGTGCATTAATCAAATAGCCGACTATATATACGCATTAAATATTTTGTTTTTATGCTTTTTTAAATATTTTTCCAACTGACCGTTTGCTTTGCTTTTTATGTGCTTAGAAATTCTTTGGAAAATGCATCTGCATCTGCATTTGAATCCGCTGTGGCATCTGTATCTGCATCTTTGTTTGTTTGCCTGGGTATTAGTGTTGCCGGCCGTGTTTATGCTTTCCTGCTGTTTGCCTTTCCGATTGTTCTACCCCTGACACCCTGCCACCCCCACCCCCCCCCCCATTCCCCCGCCACATATCCCAACGTTTATTCACACATTTCATTTATTATTTAAAATTGATGCATTTTTCGTTGCTTCGCGGCGATCGCATCAAGGCGCTGCCATATATAAAAATCAAATATTGACAGGCAGCATATAGCATAAGCTATATTCGAAGATTTTAATTTAAAGTACGGTCCAATGAAGACGTTCATAACGGACATGGAAACAGAATATAAAAATTCGCTAAATGAAGATTCATTTAAAAATGTAAATGTCAAAAACATAACTTAAGCCCCAGAACATTTAATGATTTCATCCGTTCATATATCTCAGATGATAAAACTGATTGGGATATATGGCTCCAATACTTCATATATTGTTTCAACACAACACCCTCTACACATGACCCTGCATCGCTATCATTTGGAAACTCTACGGCAAAGTCTGATCAGGCAATTGCCGATCTATTTGCCCAGTTTTTCCAGACAACATATTCTGTTTCATCCCGTCTAAATCCGTGTTATTCGAATGCCATTTCCGAGTCGAACTTGATTTTTTGTCCGAGGCTAAGCGAAAGCTCCCTTTCTTTGGATCTCAATAAAGTTAAGCCGGTCTATTCACCGGGTCCGGGCGGAGTTCCTGGCCGCGTGCTGAAATACTGTGCTTAAACTCTGTGGCGACCTCTGTACAAATTGTTTACCTTGTTTTTGAAAACATCTCATTTCCCACTTATTTGGAAGGAAGCATATGTTATTCCCCTTCATAAGACAGGAAATAAATGGAATACAAGTAAGTACAGAGGCATATCCAAATTATTAGGGTTGTCAAAATTTTTAAAAATATTGTATTGATGATATATTGATATATTTTGCGTTAAATGAAAAAAATGAACGCCCACAATAAAAAGACAATAAGTTTCTTTTTAAAAGCATTAGTATTTTTATTATATATATATTATGACCAGTATGCAGTGTTTATAAACGCGTACGCCGGAATTCGACAAGGCAATTGTTTTCGCACGGCAGCTGGTTCTGGACAACTTCCCTTTCGAGCCCACGGTTCTTTGTCGAAGGACTCTTTCTATTCACTTCTGTCGGACTCGCCGAGCAATACGCCAAGCTCAAATCGCGACCAGAATTAGAACAAAGCGCCTAGACTTAGCCGCGTGATGCCTTAAGGACCTCAGCTACCTGTTTCTCAGCTCGGCGACTTCAACTCTAAGTCCCGAAAATCTTGATGTAGCGATCTTGCTCCTGTTGACTCGGCGCGGCTCTGCTTCCTCCTGATGTTAACTTGACTTGTTTTCCTCACTGATTTACTGCTAGTCTATTGATCTTGCTAGATTGACTCCTTGTGATCGACTGATTCCGCTTCCTGCGCTCGGCCCGCTTATATAGGCCGGCGTATCCCGTTAATTCTCGGCTTCTCCTTTTTCGATTTTGCGCACGGCACCATACTCGGTCAAAGTCCACCGCCTTCTACCGTTACACGTTCTCTCCAAACTCTCTCCAGCCGTACTCTCCAAAACTCTCTTCTTGTTTCTCTCCAAACTCTCACCAGCTGTATTCTCCAAACTCTCACTAGCTGTATTCTCCAAACTCTTACCAGCTGTATTTCTCCAAACTCTCACCAGCTGTATTTCTCCAAACTCTCATTTATTTGTGAGAAGTTATTTAACTCCTCACAACACCCTTTGCATTATGTGTGCGTCAGTCATACTGCTTCTTTAGTCGCACACAACACATTTGATTTCGGACGACGTTTTTTATATCCGTATATGAATTCGTTCATTCGATGTCGCTTTGGAGTTCAGAGTGACCAAAGACAAAAATATCAAAAAATATAACAAAATGTCGGAATTCTGATAAAAATGTCCATATATTTGATTTATTTGATATATTTTGTGTAAAATGTAAAAATTGACTGCCCACAATAAAAAGACAATAAGTTTATTTTTAAAAACAATAGTATTTTTATTATATATATATTATGACCAGTATGCAGTGTTTAGGGATTTTAAGAACACCCTTTGCATTATATGTGCGTCAGTCATCCTGCTTCTTTAGACGCACACAACACATATGATGTCGGACGCCGTTTTTATATCCGTATAGTTTGATTTTACACTCAATTTTTTAATTTCACGCTTGAATTCGTTCATTCGATGGCGCTTTGGAGTTCAGAGTGACAAAAGACAAAAATATCAAGAAATATCAAAAAAAATATCGGAATTCCGATAAAAATGTCTATATATTCGATTTATTTGATATATTTTGTGTTAAATGAAAAAATTGACCACTCACTAATTACTCACTTACACTGATTTTAGTAAAGCTTTTGATTCAGTAAATCACTCGCTTCTTGTATTAAAGCTAGACTTATTAGGGTTTCCATGTGATCTTCTACCATGGATCTCAAGTTATCTGAGTGGTAGGACTCAACGAGTCCTCTTTAAAAACTAGATCTCTGATTTGATCCCACAAGGAAGCCACCCTGGCCCACTTCTTTTTACTTTATTTATTAACGATCTCCCTCTGGTCTTGACAAAGTCGCGTGTCCTTATGTACGCAGATGACGTTAAGTTATGCCTGCAATATAACGAAATTTCTGGCAGTTCAGACTTACAATCTGACCTAAATGCTTTTCAAACATGGTGTTGTGAAAATCTTTTGGATTTAAATAGCGCTAAGTGCAAAGTAATGACATTTTTTCGGGTGAACCCACAATACGCAACGTATACGCAGGGTGGTTGTGCGTTGTCTAGAATTACGCACGTTAATGACCTTGGCGTCCTCCTTGACCCAAAACATAAGTTTTGTGACCATATTACTTCTATGGTGAATAAAGCCAGGGGAGTACTTGGATTTATTAAAAGGTGGTCAAAGGAATTCGATGATCCCTATGTTAGAAAGACTCTGTTCATTTCACTAGTCCGTCTAATCCTGGAGTACTGTTCAGCAGTTTAGATCCTCAGTATGGTGTACATATAGACCGGATAGAGTCTGTGCAAAAGGACTTTTTATTATTTGCTCTACGGGGCCTTAACTGGAATGCAAGCCTTATTTTACCACCCTACTCTAGTAGACTTCTCCTAATTAATCTACCATCCTTAGTAAACCATAGAACGATGCTTGAACCGTTTAGAGTACTGTGTAACGACTATAATAGACTATACCTTATTATTTCTACTACCGACTCTTTGCCAAGCTTAAAAGCATTAATTTTATCTTACTTAGCACAAAATTAGTATTAGTATTAGTCTCGCACGTATTCCTAATCTTAGTCTGTCCGCTTCTACATTGTGCTTTTTAACTTCTCGCGATCTCGTTTTACGCCTCTTAGGCTCCGCGCGTAACAAGCACTGCTTGGTGTCGTAAGGGCCACTTGTTTGCGCTGATCATAGTGCATCAACGTCAAAAAAAAAATGTTCTATGCCAACCACCATTATGTCATCCATATATACAATAACCTTATTATCTTTAATAAAATCGGGTAAAATCTTTTTTACGAAGCGTTGAAAAACGGCTGAAGCATTCTCAAAAATACAAACTGTCCTAAAGGAGTCACAAAAGACGTGTACTTTATCGAATCATTGCCTACGAATACATGGAAATATCCATTTTTCAGATCTAGCTTTGAACATACACTTTTATTGACTAACTTGTCCAATAGGTCATCTATTAAAGGCAGAGGATAGTTGTCTTTTATTAGAACTTTATTTGGCTTGCTTTAGTCTATGCACAATCTAAGATCTCCACTTTATCTAGGTATTCGTCTAACATTTTTTGAAGCTGATCCTTTTCACTATATGATAGCCGCCTAGTTGAACAACTAAAGGGCTTCGATTTATCTATGTTAATTTTCATTTCACATCTGGTAAAAGGTATTTCTGGTCTTTTTGCAGTTCCGTATAATGTATTAAACATTTCCACATACCTGAACTCTGTCTCGTAGTCATTACCACAGCTATAATCCGCGAATTGATCATAACCTATGTTGTTGCTTCACTTATCCTCATCAAACGGTTCTCCTAAAATGCTCTTGTTCTAGCAATGCAAGAATATTATCGCTGGTCTTACTCCGCACTGTTACAAACATAAGTAGGAACGGCGTCTTCTTTGTCGAACAATTGACGTGGGAGTTTATTGCTCTCTGAACCTGCGGAACTAAAAATGTATACCATTTGGAGGTATCTTCAGCCCACAACTGGGCTATGATTGAAAGATTGAATCGGTTCACCCGTTCAATTTGCCCGTTGCTTATTCCATTTTTCCTTACGAAGTCCATTAAAACTGTCGCTAACGATGCGGGATGGGTATCTAAAAACAGCTGTTCAATCCTTAAGGCTTCTGAGAACTTCATCGCTGTTTGTAGTCTTCGTTGTGAACAGCCAGACGAATTTGCTAAAAGCATTAACTACTGTGAAAATATATTTGTACCGGCTGTTCGTTGCACCCATAGGTCCCAAGTGATCTATGAGCAGTGTGTATAGAGGACATTCCCCTTTTTTGAGGCAATAAAGCCTGCTTTCCCAATTTTTTGTTGCATATAATGCACCTAATACAAGATTTTGTAACCTGCGACCTTGCTCTCCATGAGTGAGAGCCAAAATTGTTGGCGCAGCAATTGCAAGGTTTTTTACACTGAGTAGTGTCCCATATTATGCGCATCGGAAATAATTTCATGTTCTAAGGTTTTTGGCATTAGCAACAGGCCGTTCCCATCAAAGTGCTTAAATAAAACACCTCCCTTAAGTTTGAAGTCTTAATAAGGACGAGATTTTAGAATTTCCAAAACTGTACTGATGAATTCATCCTTCTGCTGGGTGACCTTGATGCGAGCGGAAATTTCTGAATTGAACGTGTTTCATCCTATCTGCTGAGCGATGGTCGACTTGAAAATCAAAGTCCGGTAGATGCAGTATCCATTGGGCCACTCACGTGGTACATCTTTTTCCTTGACTGTCGTCGTAAATGCAGCACAATTGGTGACTAGTTAAAATGGCATTCTCAGGAGGTAGTGACGAAATTTTTTAACAGCGAGATATGCGGCTTTTACCTCCAGTAAGTAGCTGTGGCTTTTCTCATCTGCTTCTGAAGTTTTTTGCTCCAATAGGCGAGTGGGTGAAGTTCCTCATCAATACGCTGTATGAGTACAGTCCTTAAGCCATCTTTTGAAGCATCTGTGTGAAGTTCTGTAGCTGCCTCTCTGCATTACAATCGTAAGACTGGCTCCGTAGATAACTGTTTATATTTGACCGTTCTGAACTGTGTGTCCCAAGTAATGTATCTTGCTTTGAAGAAAGTGACACTTCTTCCACTTGATTTTTCAATCGTACTTGGCAGCTTCGTGTAGCAATGTCTTCAGCATGGTAATGCATTCATCGTTGGTTTGCTCAAATATAATGAATGACTTCACCAGTGATCAAATTTTGCAAAATACGGCCGGAGAATTGCAGAAACCAGAAGGCTCTCTGCAAAATTCAAATAACTCTTATTTTGTAATAAAAGCGGTGAACTTCCGACTGGCTTCACATAATAGAAACCTGTGGGTGCACATGAAGAAAGCTGTTCTCCAAGTCCATTACAATAAATACTTTGTCCGCTTGCAGATTGTCCATGACGTCGACGATCAGTGGGACCGGGAAACAGTCTTTAATTATCACGCTGTTTAAATGGCGGAAGTCCACGCAGATTCTGTACGACCCATTTTTCTTCTTTGCCAACACAACTCTACTGGCAAAGTTGGATGATGACTAGCCACTTGTCAATTTGATCTTTGATCGCGCAGCATTCATCTGTTCATCAGGAGTTATCTTCATCTGAACTGGACTGATAGAGAGCGGAATTAACAGTTTGTATTCCTCAATCATTGACCTACATTAACCTGTAGGGGAACATCAATATCAGGTTTTGCGACAACTATACTTAGATACTTAGCTAGTCTTTTTCAGCGGTATATGGCCGCGATGACGCCTTCTGGAACGTGAATCCATCTTCGTTAAATGACTCACTAAATTGTGACGCGAAATCGAAGCCAAGTACAACGTTGTTTTCCATGTTTCCATCAGGTACAGCCAGGAACAGCTGCTCTGTTTCGTTTCCATCGACGTCAACAGTCGCAATAACCGAGCCCAGATGTTCTACTTTGCGATTTCCAAGACCTCGAAGCACAGAGTTTGAGTTTGGACAGACAAACGAATGATAAATTAGTACCATTAACAACGAGTCCGGAAACTCTTAGATCGTTGACCGTTATTTCTTTCCTTACGGCCTATGGACAGTTTGTAGAATTATGTCCGACAACACCACATTTAAAGCATTTTGTCTCTGTGTTGCAATCTTTTCTCATGTACACGACTTTTTGACCTTTATTGTAGTGCCGTTAACTTCCACACTTGCGTTCATACACATCAAATTTTTCTTTTAATTCTTGATACGATCGACAATCGTACTTATTGAACTTATATTCCTTTTTGATGTCCAATCCGTCCACTATATAAACGATCACAGATTGCTCATCTACTTGTCCTATTAGTTCTTCTTCTTCATGTTGAGTACGTATTTACACCTTTCTTTCTTTCTCTTGGCCAACTTTTCATGAATATTGGATGAATATGAAAATTGAATCTGTCCAAAACTGATTCCAGTAAATGTATTGCCATTTTCGTTATTTTTCCGCGTGCTTGCACATATTTCTGCTTCTCACTCAATTCGTATGCTGCTGCGTTTTGTTCAAAGTTTGTGAACCACTGCTCCACTGGTATTGTTTTTCCATCAAAGCTTGGCACTATTTGCGAAAAAAAAGTCTGCTGTAATCTTCGGATCATTCTGCGATCTTTGTTTATTTTATCAGCTTTAATTTTAAGAGTGAGCAATGTATAATTTGTTGAAAGTTTATGTTGTTCAACTCGGCCATTACGTTGGCGTCTTCAGGAGTACAGTTGTGTATTGAATTACGTTCTCCTTGTACACCGCTTCTTATGTATTCAGTTTCGTTCTCTAAGCCTCCTCCCTCCAGGATATCTAGTTGCTGGTTTCTGGCTTGTTGTTGTGTCTGTACACTGGTTGTTGACTATTTTTTCCTTCTCTTCGCCTAGTAATCAGAAACTTTCACAGTTGTCCTAAACATAAAACATATCTATATGCTATAGCGCCCAAAGGAACAATCGGATATAACTGACAAGTACGGAAGCTATTTCGCGCAGTATAAAAACTATTGACATTAGTCGTATTTTTTTATGCATAAACGATAAAAGCGCGTGCTGATCGGACATCTATATACTATAGCTCCCATAGGAACAATAGGGTGTAATCGTTCCTAATTTGATGTTTTTTAAAATATTTCGCAGTGTGTAACCTACTAGCATATTTTCCAAGTCTTATTTATATATGAATATCTTGATCAGGCTAAAAGCGCTTGCCGATCGGATATTGTCTATATCTTAGCTTCCGTAGGAAAAATTGTTAAAGGCTGCGAAAATATCCCTTTTTTTTCTATTTTTATATGACATTTTTGCAGAATAAAAACTATTGACATGAAACTATGCAAATCTAGTCTATCTATGTATACTTAAGTCCTTTCGCAACTTTTTCAATTTGAGCGATTTTGGCAAAGACTGCAAGGGTATTAAAACTTCGGCTTGCCGAAGTTAGATTACCTTCGTCGGTCAATTTGGCCTTCAGCTTTACGATGAATATTGCTTCATTTGCCGTGTTAATATAATGTTTTATCTGATTGACAGAATCAATATTTTAAATTGATAAGTCCATCAAGCGATTCAATTGCTACGAGAAAATTTTTCGATGATTTTCGTACCGCTTGGTTAGAAGCTCCCAAGCGGCATCATAATTTTCTGCGGAACCCAATAATAGATGAGCGACAATTTTTCGTGCTTCACCTTTTAAATTCAAATAATTGAATTTTAGGGAGGTACTTAGACTTTCCCTTGTTTCTACAGTTGCACATAGAATTCTTGAAAGAGGTTCCCGATCTGCTCATTTATTTCAGCAGAAATATTTTGGACATCAAACTCCAATTTGCTAATTCTACAACTACTAACTTCTAGTTTAAACCCGAAATAATTTTCCAAATAAAATTCATCCTGTTCTTTCTAGCATGTAACATTTTCTGCTTCTCGTCCCGAATTTCTACATAAGTTTCATTCAAGTATTCTTTTAGTTCAATAATTTTTAGATTTAATTTAGCCTCTTTATCTTCTTTTTTTGCACTAGCATGTTTTCCTAACTCTTCATAATCAATCTTTAACTGATTTATTGCCACTGATACTTGGTCATCTTTTTTGTAAAGTTTTTGTATAGCACCTTACTTAATCAACAAAGCATGGTTGGACCGAAATTCACTCTCCAATTCACTTATAATGTGTTTAGCTGATTTTCGCACTTGTACTGTCCCGTGCTGCGCTTGCGCCATCCTTTTATAGGCGCTGTAGGTGCCGTTATTTCCCTCGCCGAGCTTGAACTTTTCCGTGGCTGTTTCCCCAAAAGACTTTTCCATACAGCTCCTAGAAAGATTATCTCCCCAGACAGTTCCCAGAGAGTTCCTCGTTCCCTAGATAGTTCTCTGCGTGGAATTCGAATTTTCCCGGCCAGACATTTCCCCAAACTAAAAGTCAGCATTCTGCTTCCCTCAGTCCGGCAACTCCCTGGAATCTCACCACGGTCGCGTTTATCGATTGTGAGTTCAAGTGTTGCCATCGTCGTAGCCTTCTTGTTGTCTTAAGTTGCCATTTGAATTTATGAACATAGGAAATAGCCAATTTTGTTAACCGATCGATCGCAACTATCGATCGACCGCCTGACTCGGCGCCCCCGTCCCTATTACCTATGTCCGGCAACTCATTACTCCCAAATGCAAATAAACAAACCGATTTTCGTATTCAAACCTTTAATGGCCCATTTATTAGGCCCTCAGGACTCTCACCACCCCGCCCGCCACCCGGATGCGGTAGCGGACGCCATCTACTACGACCAGCTTGGCCCAGCGGCTGCTTCGAACCCTCCTCACTTGCCTGCTGGCCTCGGATGCCACCCTCGGCGGCCACCCCGGTAAAATGGGCGATCATTGTTTTTACCGTCCTATTGGCTCTCTCCGTCGGGTTTTCTTGGGGCGTGTATGGGGCCGTGAACTGGTGTCGGACGCCTAACTCACCAAGGAATTTTTTAAAAACCCTGCTGGTGAATTGAACTCCATTGTCTATCTTGCTCCGCATATCTCTTATCCAGTTACACTTATGCTGTTCTTGTGCGTTTTACCCGTCGACATGTTTCTGGCAGTGGCTGTCGCGATAGTGCGTCTGTTACTATATTCAGCTGGCCATTTCTTTACGCGATCTCAAAGTCATATTGTTGCAGTTCCAGCACCCATCGTGCGATCCTTTCGGTTGTGCTCTCGATGCTATTCAACCACTTCAGTGCCATATGATCCGTGATCACTTTGAAGTGGTAGCCCTCCAAGTATGGCCTTAACTTGCATATGGCCCACACAATTGCCAGGCATTCCTTCTCAGTCGCTGAGAAATTTCTTTCCGAACCATTTAGGGACCTACTGGAATACGAGATCACCCTCTCGCCTTGGTCGGAATTCTGTGTGAGAATAGCACCGAGCCCGTAATCGCTGACGTCGGTCTGCAGCACAAATGTCTTTGTGAAATCTGGGCATGCTAGGATTGGGTCTGCGATTAGCTTGGCCTTGACAGCTTCAAACGCCTGTTGATGGTCATCTGTCCACTCCCATTTAGTGCTTTTTCGGAGCAGGCTATTCAACGGATGCATCAACGTTGCAAAATCTGGCACAAAACGCCTGTACCACGACGCCACTCCCAAATATTGTCGTAACTCCTTAACGTTGGCCGGTGGTTTTATTAAGGCAATTGCCGACACTTTTTCTGGGTCTGTTCCTATGCCTTGGTCTGTTATGCGATGCCCCAAGTATTGCAGTTCCTTTCTAAAAAACTTGCATTTTTCCGCATTTACTTTCAGGTTGGCAGCCCGTAGTCTCCTAAACACTTCCTTCAGGTTTTCCATATGCTCTTCTAGCGTTCGTCCGATGACGATAATGTCGTCCTGTTAAGCGAAACCGTGCGGCATCATTTCTGGTCCAATGACCTGATCCTATGCCCGCTGGAATGTTGCCGTCGCGGAGTGAAGGCCAAATGGCATCACCTTCCATTGGAACAGGCCCTTCCCTGGTACAGTAAACGCCGTATACTGCCTGCTGTCTGCCTCCAAGGGGATCTGCCAGTAACCGTCCTTTAGATCGAGTCTGCTGATGTACTTCGCCTCTCGCAGCTGAACCAGGATGTAATTTATCATCGGCATCGGGTATGCGTCCTTTATGGACCTCGCTTTTATTTGCCGGAAATCCACACACAGCCTCCACTTTCCCGTCTTCTTTCTCACCATGACTATTGGTGAACTGTAGGGACTCCTAGACGGCTCGATACATCCTTTTTCCAGCAGCTCGTCTACCTTGGCATTTATCTCACCCTGCATTTTTGGATTTTTAGGGTAATACCGTTGTTTGACTGGTTGGTCGTCCTTCATGGTAATCCTATGTACGGCCACGTTGGATGTACCATTTATTCTTTCCAGTTCGTCCAACTCGGCTTTTAAAAATCCCTCCACATCCTTTTCCGCAAATCTCTTGGGTGTTTCAACTATTGCCACTGACAGTTTTTCCTCCAGCCATCCTCCTCGTCTATTCTTTGCCGGTATCGACGCGCTGTGTCCTGCGCACTCGACTTCGGCCCCGATTCTGGTGAGGAAATTCCATCCCAACACCAGGGCGTCAATCAGTCCTGGTAAAATCAGCAGCTCCATTAACACTGTTTTTGCGCCAAGTCCGATTTTGGTCTCCAGCTGTGATTTTATTTCCCCGCAGCGATCGTCTGCCATCCGTACTTGCCTTCTCGTGGGTCCGACCCTTCCTGCCGCCTGCAGCCTGTCCGCCAGCTCTTCGCTGATGAAGCTCACCGTGGCGCTGGCAGCACCTTCCGCTCCCTGGCCGCCCTTCGGAGGCTGGGGTGGCTGGGCGTTTCCCGACCCGGAACAGCACTAAACCGTCAGAACTCCTATTTTTCCGCATCGACAGCAGAGCGTAAGCCGTTGATTTCGGCATTCCTTAGCCCAGTGATCTGCACCGCCGCATCTGCGGCAGACCTGGGTAGGATTTGCTACGCATCCGCCGCGATTGTTTGCTGGTTCATGGCCTCGCGGCGTATTTCGTGGTTGTGCGTCCGGGTCCTCCGTGGTCTGTCCTTGGCCTTGGTACTGGATGGCTCTGCATTTGCTGCTTACGGGGATTGTTTTCCAGATCAAACTTCTCCTGTTGCTGATCGAACTCCTCAAACTCGTCTGCCAGCGCCATCAAGGTATCCAATGATATTTTTTGATATTTTTGTCTTTGATCACTCTGAACTCCAAAGCGACATCGAATGAAGGAATTCATATACGGATATAAAAAACGGCGTCCGACATCAAATGTGTTGTGTGCAACTAAAGAATCAGGATGACTGACGCACACATAAATCAAAGGGTGTTCTTAAAATCCCTAAACACTGCATACTGGTCATAATATATATATAATACAAATACTATTGTTTTTAAAAAGAAACTTATTGTCTTTTTATTGTGGGCGGTCAATTTTTTCATTTAACACAAAATATATCAAATAAATGAAATATATCAACATTTTTATCGGAATTCCGATATTTTTATACCCTTGCAGAGGGTATTATAATTTTGGTCAAAAGTGTGCAACGCAGTGAAGGAGACATCTCCGACCCTATGAAGTATATATATTCTTGATCAGGATCACCTCCTGAGTTGATATAGCCATGTCCGTCTGTCCATCTGTCCGTCTGTCCGTCTGTCCGTCTGTCCGTCTGTCTGTTTCTACGCGAACTAGTCTCTCAGTTTTAAAGCTATCGAATTGAAACTTTGCACACACCCTTCTTTCCTTTGCACGCAGTATATAAGTCGGAACGGCCGGGATCGGCCGACTATATCCTATAGCTGCCATATAACTGAACGATAGGAAATGCCATAACTCTGCTGTTTGTAAAGTTAGGAAGTTGGGATTTTCTATGGCTTCTTTATTTGGCCAATCAATTCGACCTACCAAATTTCATAAGGATCGGTCGACTATATCCTATAGCTCCCATATAACGATAGGAAATAGCATAACTTTGGTGTTTTTAGAGTTAGGAAGTTGGGATTTTCTATGGGTTTTATATTTGGCCAATCAATCCGACCTACCAAATTTTATAGGGATCGGCCGACTATATCCTATAGCTGCCATATAACTGAACGATTGAAATTGCCATAACTTTGGTGTTTTTAAAGTTAGGAAGTTGGGATTTTTATTATACCCTTGCAGAGGGTATTATAATTTTGGTCAAAAGTGTGCAACGCAGTGAATGAGACATCTCCGACCCTATAAAGTATATATATTCTTGATCAGGATCACCTCCTGAGTTGATATAGCCATGTCCGTCTGTCCGTCTGTCCGTCTGTCCGTCTGTCCGTCTGTCTGTTTCTACGCGAACTAGTCTCTCAGTTTTAAAGCTATCGAATTGAAACTTTGCACACACCCTTCTTTCCTTTGCACGCAGTATATAAGTCGGAACGGCCGGGATCGGCCGACTATATCCTATAGCTGCCATATAACTGAACGATAGGAAATGCCATAACTCTGCTGTTTGTAAAGTTAGGAAGTTGGGATTTTCTATGGCTTCTTTATTTGGCCAATCAATTCGACCTACCAAATTTCATAAGGATCGGCCGACTATATCCTATAGCTCCCATATAACGATAGGAAATAGCATAACTTTGGCGTTTTTAGAGTTAGGAAGTTGGGATTTTCTATGGGTTTTATATTTGGCCAATCAATCCGACCTACCAAATTTTATAGGGATCGGCTGCCATATAACTGAACGATTGAAATTGCCATAACTTTGGTGTTTTTGAAGTTAGGAAGTTGGGATTTTTATTTGTATTAAGAATGCATCATATGAATAATTTTGGAGAATATTATTTACAGAATATTCTGCAAGGGTATATCAACTTCGGCTGCGCCCGAAGTTAGCTTTCCTTTCTTGTTTTTGATATTTTTGTCTTTGGTCTTTCTGAACTCCAAAGCGCCATCGACTGAACGAATTCAAGCGTAAAATAAAAAAATGTGTGTAAAATCAAACTATACGGATATAGAAACGGCGTCCGACATCAAATGTGTTGTGTGCGACTAAAGAAGCAGGATGACTGACGCACACATAAAGCAAAGGGTGTTCTTAAAATCCCTAAACACTTCATACTGGTCATAATATATATATAATACAAATACTATTGTTTTTAAAAAGAAACTTATTGTCTTTTTATTGTGGGCGGTACATTTTTTTCATTTAACACAAAATATATCAAATATATCGACATTTTTATGTGATATTTTATATATTATCATTTTTCTTTATTGATAAAAAATATCATTGATACGATATTTTTAAAAATATCGATACCCCAAACCAAATGTCGACATTCATATGGGCGAATGAATATCCGGAGTGCCGGCGTGCTGTTTTCTTTTATTCTCTCCAGCGTTTCTTTGGTCGACATTTCTAGTGGCCGTATCAGAGTCTGCATGTCCACCATGAAATCTTTAAAGCTTTCCCCGTAGGCTTGCTTCCTTTGTCTGACCTGGTCCGCCAGCTTCGCCATGTGTCCTAGGGGAAGGAAGTAGTTTTGGAAGCTGTAGATAAAGTCTCCCCAGGTCTCCCAGTGCCAATTGTTGGCGATGAACCACTTCAAGGCTCTGCCTTGTAGCAGCTCCTGCATTGCTCGAGGGATCTGGTTTATGTCGAGACTGTAAGTAACGACTGACCACTCTACTTCCTCCAAAAATTCAAGCGGTTTGTTGTTTCTGTCGTAGCGGAAATTCCACTCCCGGACCTGCAAGGTCACCTTCGTGTAGTCCTGCGAGTGCGTTCTGGAATTCTCCTGCCTTCCCCTGCTACTCTCCCGCTGCAGGTCGTAGCTTGCGATGCTCGACACATCCAAGCTCGCTATAAGGACCTCGGCACTCGCGGTTGTGAGCTTGAATTCTGGTGTGGGAATTTCTTCTCCAAGCCAAGTCGGCAATGTCCGGCTCCTCTGCCGTCTGGTCGACGAAGTCTCCCAGAGTCTTCCTCATCGACTCGACTGGGCCCTCCAGTTCTATTCCTAGAACTTGGATCACCTCGTCGAAGTCCTCCTTCCTGATATTATAAATTCAGGTCTTCCCCATCTCGGAACTTTTGTTTCCTTGGTCAGGACAATCACTCTTGGGCGCCAGATGTAACGACCTGATTCTTAGTTTTATGCTCGCTACGTAAACGTGCGGCTAGCTCAGAGAGGTTGTGAGTTCGTTCCACCAAATTTATATTGAGTGACCGCCCATGACCAAAGGATATCGGTTGGTGCTGGTTTATTGTTTCTCGAGATATAGCCTTATTGTTACTGTTTTGCTACCCGTTGTCGCTGTCTTCTGCTGCTCCTGGCTCGCTGCTGCGCTGCTCCTGGCTTGCCGCTGCGTCGCTCGGGACGGCTCCACCAAAACCCTGGATGTTATGTGAACCTCCCTACCGGGACCGGCAAGGTGTATCGCCTAGCAGGTGAAACGAAGTTTCGCCTTATTGCCTAGACACCTTTATCGCCTGGCTCCCGGAGTTCAGCCTGGACTTTGTCGACAAGGTGTATCGCCTAGCAGGGAGAACATTGCTTTCCTGACACCGCGCAAGGACTCCCTAAGTATGAGTTGACCACGACCTAGCACCGTTGGATCTCAGCCTTGTAGCCTCAGCCTTGCAGACTTGTCGTCGTTCGGCGTCTCGACTTTGCGATCTTGATCCTTGGGCACTTCGGTTTTGATTTACTTATTCCGTGTTCACGCACTTGTACTGTCCCGTGCTGCGCTTACGCCGACTTTTTATAGCGCTGTAAGTGCCTTTATTTCCCTCGCCGAGTTCGGGTCTAAGGTCCACTGAAGCATAGAGTAAGAAATTATATACAGGTTTCAGTTGCTCTGCCCGGGCCTCTGCCAAAGCTCTGCTGAGAGCCAAGTTCGAAGCTAACTTCTTCTAACTTCGGTTTCTCACCACTTCTAACATGTGCGAAGCACAAGCAATAGTATGGGGAGTTTTCGCACCTATTCTTAGGAATAAGAGCGAGCAGTGCAGTAACAAGAATTCACCATGGGCATGGATTCAAGCTCGATTCGAACAAATAAAAAACTCTCTTTTTTTCCGTTTTTCCCCTACGTGGCATCACTGGCAAAGTCACTCGAGAGCGCGGGCAGAGCAAATGAAACCTCTATATAGTTTCTTACTCTATGACTGAAGTACCGTTCATTCTCGGTGTGTCCTCTTTATCCGGGTCCGAAGTCCGCCAATTCACCGTATGACCTCGTTGCCCTTGCCATATGAAGGTCCACGGTCCGAATATTTCCCGTTTGACCTGGATGACCTTTATTTCTCCGGCTTTCCCGCCTCCTAGGCTGTCACCAAGCCGATCTCCTGCATCGGAACTTGTGGGGAGTTTAAGACTCCTCACATTTCCCCTTTCCTTTGGAAACGTAATGAAAGTGGTGACTTTTCCCGCCCTTGATGTGTAGACTATTCGAATTCCCCACCTGAATTGCGTATAAGATGTTCCCCTGACAGTTCCGCGAAAGACTTAACCTTTCCCCAGACTGTTTTCCTAAAAGACTTTACTCGTACAGCTCCTTGAAATACTTGAACTTTCCCGCGGCTGTTTCCCCAAAAGGCTTTTTTTTACGCTGGACGTTGATGCACTATGATCAGTGCTTGTTACGCGCGGAGGCCTATTACCCAATGGGCGTAAAAACGAGATCGCGAGAAGTGAAAAAGGACAATATAGAAGCGGACAGACTAAGTTAAAAATACGTTCGGGACTAATACTAATACTAATTCTGTGCTAAGTTAGATTAATGCTTATAGACTTGGCAAGAGTCAGTAGTAGAAATAACATGGTATAGTCTCTTAGTCTACTCTAAACGGTTAATGCATATTATAGTTAGGTCTACCAATATTTAAAGTAAGGGGAACAAAGTTCCTGGTAATTCTATTAGGCACGGAGAAGTTTATACGACCCAGTAATTAGGGACTCTCCACATCTCCGTGAATAAGTTTTTAGATAAAAGTTGTGCCAAGAATCGATCTACGGTTTACTAAGGATGGTAGATTAATTAGGAGAAGTCTATTAGAGTAGGATGGTAAAAAAAGGCTTGCGTTCCAGTTAAGGCCCCGTAGAGCAAATAATAAAAAGTTCTTTTGCACATACTATATCCGGTCTATATGTACACCATACTGAGGACTCCAAACTGCTGAACAGTACTCCAGGATTGGACGGACTAGAGAAGAGAACAGAGTCCTTGTAACATAGGGATCATCGAATTCCTTTGACCACCTTTTAATAAATCCAAGTACTTCCCTGGCTTTATTTACCATAGATGTAATATGGTCACAAAACTTAAGTTTTGGGTCAAGAAGGACGCCAAGGTCATCACCATGCGTAATTCTAGACAACGCACAACTACCCAGCGTATACGTTGCATATTGTGGGTTCACCCGAAAAAATGTCATTACTTTGCACAAAGCGCTATTTAAATCCAAAAGATTTTCACAACACCATGTTTGAAAAGTATTTAGGTCAGATTGTATGTCTGAACTGCTAGAAATGTCGTTATATTGCAGGCATAACTTAACGTCATCTGCGTACATAAGGACACGCGATTTTGTCAAGACTAGAGGGAGATCGTTTATAAATAAAGTAAAAAGAAGTCGGCCAAGAAGACTCCCTTGTGGGACGCCTGAAGTAACTCGGATCAAATCAGAGATCAAGTTTTTAGATAGCTTAGATAACTTGAGACCCATGTTAGAAGAGCACATATAAACACTAATAAGTCTAGCTTTAATACAAGAAGCGAGTGATTTACTGAATCAAACGCTTTACTAAAATCTGTGTAAACTACGTCAGTGTGCATGTTCTTTCAAATTCCATTTGTTACAAAAGACGTTAGCTTCAAGAGGTTTGACGTCATAGATCTTCACCTTATAAATCCATATTGACAAGGAGATATAATCGATCTACAAAGATGTTGCAAATGGGGTGTTATAGTGTTTTCGAACAGCGGGATGGCGGATAAATTGTAGAGTTGTTGATAATATATCAAAATATCAATAAATCGATTTTTTTTTCTAAAAATGATATATTTATATCGTGATTTTTTGTTTTCCCAAATGTCGGAATTCCGATATTTTTTTGATATTTTTTGATATTTTTGTCTTTGGTCACTCTGAACTCCAAAGCGAGATCGAATGAACGAATTCATATACGGATATAAAAAACGGCGTCCGACATCAAATGTGTTGTGTGCGACTAAAGAAGCAGGATGACTGACGCACATAAAGCAAAGGGTGTTCTTAAAATCCATAAACACTGCATACTAGTCATAATATATAAATAATAAAAATACTATTGTTTTTAAAAAGAAACTTATTGTCTTTTTATTGTGGGCGGTCAATTTTTTCATTTAACACAAAATATATTAAATAAATGAAATATATCGACATTTTTATCGGAATTATTATTTTTTTTGGTATTTTTGTCTTTGGTCACTCTGAACTCCAAAGCGCCATCGAATGAACGAATACAAGCGTGAAATAAAAAAATGAGTGTATAATCAAACTATACGGATATAAAAACGGCGTCCGACATCAAATGTGTTGTGTGGGACTAAAGAAGAAGGATGACTGACGCACACATAATGCAAAGGGTGTTCTTAAAATCCCTAAACACTGCATACTGGTCATAATATATATATAATAAAAATACTATTGTTGTTAAAAAGAAACTTATTGTCTTTTTATTGTGGGCGGTCAAATTTTTTTATTTAACACAAAATATATCAAATATATCAAAAATATCGACATATTTATGTGATATTTTAAATATTATCATTTTTCTTTTTCTTCTTTTTTGATAAAAAAAAATATCATCAATACGATATTTTTAAAAATTTTGACAAACCTAATAATTTGGATATGCCTCTGTAATTACTTGTATTCCATTTATTCCCTGTCTTATGAAGGGGAATAACAAATGCTTCCTTCCAAATAAGTGGGAAATAAGATGTTTTCAAAGACAAGGTAAACAATTTGTACAGAGGTCTACACAGAGTTTGAGCACAGTATTTAGGCACGCAGCCTGGAACTTCGTCCGGACCCGGTGAGTAAGGGAGCTTTCGCTTAACCCCGGACAAAAAATTAAGTTCGACTCGGAAATGGCATTCGAATAAGACGGATTTGGACGGGATGAAGCAGAATATGTTGTCTGGAAATTGTCAGAATTTGCGGTAGAGTTTTCGAATGAAAGCGATGCAGGGTAACAGGCTGATTTACGCTTAGTGCTAACAAAATTATAAAACTATTTTGGATCTAGTTAAAATTGGACCCTTCAACGAGTCAGATAGCTTTTATAACACCGGGCGTTAAGCACGGTAAAATTTGACTGAGTCCTTAGGTACCGAGAGAAGGCAGATTGTGAACCGCACATTTTAAATTTATTGAAAAGTTTGGACTTAATATTTTTTAGGAGTGACAACTCCTTATTAAACCACGAAGGTTTATTTGACGGGTAGTATAACGGAACACTTCTGAAACATAACACATATTAAAATCACCCAATACTATTACTGACAGTTTTTTGAAAATGGACTGAATAACAGAAAGGTGATTTGCGTAAATAGGGAACTCAGATGATGGTGGGATATATAAACAAGTAATATATACGAAACTAGCGGGAAACGATAATTTTATACCTGGAAATTCAAATCGGTTTATTAACATACACAAAAGTATGAGATATTATATAAAATGGTAGGCACTTTTCGAGGTAAAATTTGTTTGCCCAAAGAGGCTTATTTGTATCCTACTTTAATGTATAATCTACAGTCTAGTTTAAAGCTTAGTACTCACGGCAAAGGAAAATAATCAATAAAATTAATTGTGAGTACCAGCATTAAGGAAACAGTTATTCACAAAAGTACACAGATGCTTACTATCTAAATGGGAAGATGAGTTTGTAAAGAAATGTTCGCAGCTTAATGTAAATGAGTATTCGTAATTCGTAGTTGTAGTTTCGCTTATTCTGATCAGTAAACAAGAGAGAACGCTATAGTCGAGTGCCTCGACTATTAGATACCCGTTACTCAGCTAAACAACTTAATATAAATATGCCTTCTTGTATGTTTTTCGCCGCTCGAATTAGCTCCCGATTTTTATGTTAAAATCGGTACCCAGGGAACACCTCCAATTTGGCTAACTTGATTTGATTTGCATAGTTCTTGGGATATAGTTGGGTATTGACAAATGAAAGCCATCGCATTTTCCTTTAATAGAAATCCTTATCGAGAATTAACGTTGACTCTGTTGAGCACCTTGGCCAGCTGTTCCAAAGTCATCCGTTAGATGACGCTATTGTCCCATGAAAGGCGGAAATGTAGGCGCTAGCCAGGCTTAAGCGTTTAATGGATTTTTGGGCGTTAGAGTGGGCGTGGCAAACTTTTATTTGGCCAATCGATAGGTATTGACGAAACAAATACATATCAAAAAAAATTTTCATAAAAGCATCAAAACTGTGGCCACAGCTTGTGACTTGTGGGCGTCAGAGGGGGCGTGGCACCATTTTGAAACAAACTTGCGCTGCGTAGGAACTCCTAAAATCTACATGCAAAATGCCAATCTTCTAGCTTTTATAGTTTCCGAGATCTCAGCGTTCATACGGACAGACAGACAGACAGACAGACGGACAGACGGACATGGCTAGATCGACTCGGCTAGTGATCCTGAACAAGAATATATATACTTTATAGGGTCGGAAACGCTTCCTTCTACCTGTTACATACTTTTGCACGAATACAATATACCCTTTTACTCTACGAGTAACGGGTATAAATATTATTTTCCCGATCACCAAAAATTAATTCAAAATTTTATTAATGAATGCGAAGTATGCAATATCGCAAAACAGAACACAGAAATACTAAATTAGTATTCGAAATAACCCCAGAAATTTTTAATCCAAAAGAAAAATATGTAATCGATTTTTATATGATAGATAATAAACAATTTTTATCTTGTATAGACATTTATTCAAAATTTGCCAGTTTAATAGAAGTCAACAGTCGAGATTGGTTAGAAGCAAAAAGAGCATTAATTAAAGTTTTCAATGAAATGGGTAAACCATGCCAAATTAAAGCAGACAAAGATTCAGCTTTCATGTGTGCGGCATTGCAACTTTGGTTAAAATCTGAAGACGTTGTTATTGATATAACAACAAGCAAAAATAGAATTTCTGATGTTGAGAGATTTCATAAAACAGTAAATGAAAAATTAAGAATCATAAACAGTGAAACAGACATAGAAAATAAGCTAACAAAATTTGAAACTATTCTTTATGTATATAATCATAAAACAAAACATAATACCACAGGCAGAACTCCCGCAGATATTTTTATTTTCGCTGGAACACCAAAATATAATACACAGTCAAATAAAATTAATAAAATATAGAAACTTAATGAATCACGAAACAAATTTGAATTTGATACTAGATATCGACAAGCTCCACTAGTAAAATCAAAAACCACTAATCCGTTTAAAAAGACAGGAAAAATCACAAAATTAGATGATAATCATTACGAAGAAGTTAACAGAGGAAGAAAAATAATACATTATAAGTCTAAATATAAGAAAAGAAAGAAAATTAACGAAAATAAATACGATAATTCCAGATGCAAGCCAAATGCAAACCAAACCTAACTTGTTGATCAACACTATCAACATCCTATTAATTTTAATACTTTTTACAAACCAACACTAATCAAATATTGATAATTTCTCATATCCCAAAAGACATTAAAAGACAAATATTATTTTCAAAACAATCAAATATTTTCATTTAACACAAAAGAAAGAGTTACACATAAATGCATTATAGGAATATTAATCCAAGCCAATGCCGAATGTAAATACACAAAAATGTATAAAAAATATGAAACAAATTATATAGATCCAAATATTATAATTACTTGGAATTTACCGAAAACTATTTTAAACCAAACATGTATTAATCAAGCAATAGTTGTCGAAGGAAATAAAATCGTAAAAGCATTTAATTGTTCTGTACAAATCGAAGATAATCTAATAACAAATACTATAATGGATTACACACAAACTATTTATGTTATCGATAACGTAACAATGATAGAACCACTGTCAATAATTGAAGCAAAAGATATAATAAGAATACATACAAGAAAAAATAACACATTTTAAATTATAATACTTACTATCTTAATTGTAATAATTATAATTTTAATTCTTTACTTCATTTATAAATTTAAGAGTTTTCCGAAAAACATTGTAATAAAATATAAAAATCCAAACCAAAAACAATACTAAAAACCCAGAAAATCTAACAGAGTTAAACCATATTGCACCAAATGAAAATACCCTACAATTAAACGAAAATACTACACAAACTATTATACCCACTCACATATACCCTAATATATCCGCCTGAGGACATGCTCTTTTCTAATGGATGGGGAAGTAACATACCCACACCCACATATCTACCACATAAACAGTAACATACCCACACCCACATATCTGTCACATAAACATATTTACATTACGCATTTGTCACACCCAAAAATCATCGGCTCCCAAGAGTCGCCAATTAATATAAACATCCTCTTGAGTTATAAACAAATGAAAGAACACCAAATTGTCGGCTCCCACGACTGACCAATTATTGTAAACATCCTCTTGCATTATAAACAAATGTCCCCTAACTCCAAGAAGCTTTTATCCCCCAATACTGTAAAATTGCAGACGCAGCTCAAACCTAGATCGCTCTCATGCTCAGTGCTCTCATTTTGGACACTCTCAATTTATCAATAAAGTTCTTTCTCCCAATCGAAGGTTTGATAAGCGCCAGCTTAGTTTATAAGTTTGAGTTTTAAGTTGAACCTTGTAAGGAGCAGACCTATCTCTCCCAGTTCGCGTTTACACTATTTTGATAAATAAAAAGTATATTTTTTTCAAAGTGTTAAGTCCCGAATTTGTTATTATATATTTAGATTATTATATTGTTTCAAGATTGTGATAAATTTTGTATTTATAAAGTCCAATATAGATTAAGCTATTGTAATATTTGCCTCTCGTGGATTGACCCCTTGTCGTGGTGAGGGAGCTCAGTATGTGAGGATTCATAATAAATCAACCAGCATCAATCCTTTGTTTTAACTAGTTCATAAAAAACAAGGAAGGATAGCTAACTTCGGGCGGAGCCAAAGTTGATATACCCTTGCAGAATATTCTTTAAATAATATTCTCCAAAATTATTCATATGATGCATTCTTAATACTCATAAAAACAAAACTTGCTAACTTTAAAAACACCAAAGTTATTGCAATTTTCAAATCCAAATTTCCTAACTTTAAAAACACCAAAGTTCTGGCATTTCCGATCGTTCAGTTATATCGCTATAGGATATAGTCGGTCGATCCCGGCCGTTCCGACTTATTTACTGCGTGCAAAGAAAGGAAGGGTGTGTGCAAAGTTTCAATTTGATATCTTAGAAACTGAGAAACTAGTTCGCGTAGAAACAGACAGAGGGACAGACAGACGGACATGCTTATATCATCCTGATCAAGAATATATATACTTTATACATCTCCGACCCGATGACTCCTTTACTGCGTTGCATACTTTTGACCAAAATTATAATACCCTCTGCAAGGGTATAAAAATAAGTAAAATTAAAAATTAAATTTATTTATTATAGGGATATTTATTTATTAGATTTAGTGATTAATTATTGTTATTATTATTATTAATACAAATTTATTAAAATTATAATTAATAAGTTTTATTATTTTAATTATCAATTACGTTACTAAATTTTGTTAATTTTAAAAAAATAATACATTTTTAATTTACTTTTAAAAAATAAAATTATATTTAATTTATTAATTAAATTTATAAATTAAAAACTGAATTATATAGTATTAGGGGTTTATATATATATATTTATATCAGATTTAGTGATTAATAATAATTATTTATATAAATAAACTAGCAGGGTGCCCGCAGCTTCGCTTGCGGTGGATAACCCGAATATCCTACTTTTCTTATGTAATAGATTTGCAAAAAATGAACTATGTAATTTTGCGTTTTAGTTACTTTAAATATATTTGTAGTTTTGGCTGAAACTTAAATTGACCCTCATTTCCACACCACCCGGAGGTAGAGGATACGGTTTGGTTTTCCCCAAATAGGCCTAGTCCACAATATAAGTTCAAATATTTTTATAAATTATTTCAAAACCTCTCTGTAAACAACATTTTTGGTTTGGCCATCAGGAGATAGGATGATTAAGCTCTTTGCTGAGCTAACTCTTGAACAGGCCACATAAAATTGTCCACGGGAAAAACAATCGTCCCTAAGATCTAATCCAGCTACTTTCAAAGTCTGCCCTTATTTATTGAAATGGCAAAACAACCCTTTACAGGAAACTGCACCACCAAAATACACCAAAATACACAGTTATGCCAAGAAAATTATCACATAAAAACACAACTCGCGGCAAATTTTCTTGATACGATTTTGACCAAATTGAAAGTTTCCCCGTTAACTTCTTCTTTGGCGCACATGCTACACTCTTTCCTCTCTATCTACTGTGATCTCCCGTTCTTATGTTTCCTAACAGCGCGTGGCAAAACACTGTAAAAAACAATTTAAATGGTATATTTTTACTACACCATCAAAAACCAGGCCAAATAGATTTTCGCCAAAAAAACGTCTTTTGCGTATTCTGGGAGCAATAACTGTAAAGAGCACTTAAATTGGATAATAGATCGACTTTTTTCTTAGTTTTTTGTTTAGAAGATAACTAGAACTTTGGTGAAACCATCAAATGAATCGTTAAAGCTTAAGGAAAAACTTTACCGCAGGAATTTTTGATACTCAGTTTAGAAGTGCCATTTTTCGACGTTTGAAGAGAGTTTTGCCAAAATTCTTATTTTAAAATGTGTTTTAAAAATAGTAAAAAGCGTTAAATCTAAGCGGTCAAATTTTTTAAACATTTTTAATGTCTTAAACTATTTTTGGGCGAAAACACGAATTCGATTGGTTAAACAGTTCAGCGTCCAGAATTTTTTAAAGGAAAATTGACCTTTTTCCAGTTGGAAGCGTTTGGGTCCACTTGGGGATCCCCAATAAATCTTAGCAAATCAGTTCAAAGTTATTAGAATGTAATAAAAATGCATATTAATATTGTTAACCAGTGGTTTTGGCGGTGCGTTGATTATATATAGAGATGGTGACTGCCCCCCTGCCCTTTTCCCAAAGCCCAGCGGCTTGAACGCTTTGACGGGGTTTATTCGTGTGTGTTGCTGGTATAATTTAATTTTAATTTATTGTTAATTTATTGTTAAGTTTAATTTAGTTTTAAGTTTTTAATTTTAAGTTTTAACAAGAGAGAACGCTATAGTCGAGTGCCTCGACTATTAGATACCCGTTACTCAGCTAAACAACTTAATATAAATATGCTTTCTTGTATGTTTTTCGCCGCTCGAATTAGCTCCCGATTTTTATGATAAAATCGGTACCCAGGGAACACCTCCAATTTGGCTAACTTGATTTGATTTGCATAGTTCTTGGGATATAGTTGGGTATTGAAAAATGAAAGCCATCGCATTTTCCTTTAATAGAAATCCTTATCGAGAATTAACGTTGACTCTGTTGAGCACCTTGGCCAGCTGTTCCAAAGTCATCCGTTAGATGGTGCTATTGTCCCATGAAAGGCGGAATTGTAGGCGCTAGCCAGGCTTAAGCGTTTAATGGATTTTTGGGCGTTAGAGTGGGCGTGGCAAACTTTTATTTGGCCAATCGATAGGTATTGACGAAACAAATACATATCAAAAAAAAATTTCATAATAGCATCAAAACTGTGGCCACAGCTTGTGACTTGTGGGCGTCAGAGGGGGCGTGGCACCATTTTGAAACAAACTTGCGCTGCGTAGGAACTCCTAAAATCTACATGCAAAATGCCAATCTTCTAGCTTTTATAGTTTCCGAGATCTCAGCGTTCATACGGACAGACAGACAGACAGACAGACGGACAGACAGACGGACAGACAGACGGACAGACGGACATGGCTAGATCGACTCGGCTAGTGATCCTGAACAAGAATATATATACTTTATAGGGTCGGAAACGCTTCCTTCTACCTGTTACATACTTTTGCACGAATACAATATACCCTTTTACTCTACGAGTAACGGGTATAAAAATTAAGAATAAGCCATAGCGGAATCGCAATGTAAAGTCGAAGAAAAGTATACATTTGGCATTTTTCGGTTTTTCAATATGCATAAAGCTAAGTGCTCACGGCAAAGGAAAATAATCAGGAAAATAAATTTAATTTCCTTCCACTGAAGATTTTTTTGGGCGTGAGTTTAAGAAAAAAATAATTCACAAACGTACACCGATTTTATGAAATAACTTTTGCAGCTTATTGTCTATGAGTATTCGTAATTTGAAGTTGTAGTTGTTTCGGTTTTTCCGGTATGGTGGTTTAATTTCGATTTGTTCTACTCAGGTTTCTTTAAAGATCAGGTTTAAATCTATCAATAGATTTTTGTATAAAATATCACTTATGTTTCATAATTGAATCAATAAACAACTATACAAATATTCAGTTTCAGTACTTTTAGCTATTTTTCAGCAAAGATAAATGGTAAGCTGAATTTTAGAAAAATGTTTCAACGGATTAAAAATATTTAAATCCTACTAAGTAATCGATTGGTTTAAGATTTTTAAAAAGATTTTACAAATTATTCGCATAGTTTCTAGCATTAAATTCGTGGTTCGCAAATGATATTGACACAGAAATGATAAAAATCATGTAAAAATGATAATCAAGTGAAGACCTTAAAAATTTATCAGACATCAAAAACACCTACTTGTCCACAACATTTGATTTATAAACCAATAAAAACCGAAACAGACTTGGAGGACCTTTAAAAACAGTTTTAAAAATGTAAGTAAATGCAGTAATTGATCGTTCATTTTGCTATTTTGAGGGCAGCAACAACATTTTGAGTTTGTCAGATTCGCTCATGAACGAGGGCTCCCTGTGATGCCGATGGGAATGGCACAAAAGGGCCTGCAACTCCGTGCCTCCACCATCTTCGTTAGCTGCCTCGTTTCTTTGCCTGCTAGCCGCATTTAGGAGTCGCATGGCTTTCTGCAGTTCCTCGTCTCCATAACTGGGAACCAGCTCGAAAGGATTAGCCTGAATGCCCACATCGCAGCTAGTTTTGCTGTTTCTACTCTGAAAGAAACAAGAAACAAATTTTCGTTTCTCGGCTTTCCCTTGATCAAACATCTTCTGATGTATTGTCTTATATACAAGACAAAACTAAAGCCGATTGTAATAGTGTAAAGGTGGAAAAGTTTAAATTTTCTTATGCTAGAGACATTTCATCTTTCAAGATAACTGTCCCTAACGAGCTTTTTGAAGCCATATGCTCGGGCGACTTTTGGCCGGATAATATGGTTGTAAAAGAGTTCGAGGCTAAGATAATGAAGAAGGGGCCCGTGGGAGTAAAACTTCCTAGTCGAGGCCAAACCAGTGTACCAATTTCAAAAAACTAACTTCTAACCTCCTACTTTCCTATCAGAATGCAAGAGGTTTGCGCAGCAAACTTACTAAATTGTATTCCGATAGCCTCTCCTTTGCATCTCATATTATTGTGTTCACAGAAACCTGGTTAAAGCCGGAGATCTTTAGCTCCGAAGTTTTTCCAGGTAAGTACACAATATATAGGTATGACCGTCCCTCTAGACGGGGAGGTGGAGTCTTAATTGGAGTTAATTCAAACCTCCCGTCTGAGGAGTTATTTTTTTATGAATTCAATACCATTGAATTTATTTGTGTAAAGTTATCGCTTCCTGGTAACTTGATATACATAACTTGCTCTTATATTCCGCCGATGTCTGAACTTCCTGATTATTTAAATCACCTATCTGTCATTAAGTCCGTTGCAAATAAGCTTTCCGATAGGGAACAGTTGATAGTTCTAGGTGATTTTAATATACCTGGAGTTACTTGGTCCACTGAGGATGGATCGAATGTCTTACTACCTATAGCACAGCATGATTTTATTGATGGCCTGCTTGACATATCTTTATCTCAAGTAAACCATGTTCGAAATTCATTAGGTCGCCTACTTGATTTGTGTTTTGTATCAAATCCTGAAGGTGTGTTTCTATCCAGAGTAGCACCACTCACGCAACCTGAAGATTCATATCACCCAACATTCGAACTTTCATTTGATACGGGTAGAGATATAGAAGAAAAATCAGAAAAATCCAAACGAACACATTGTTTTCGCAAGGCAGACTTTCTGAGGCTAAATAATTTTATTTCTGGCTTTAATAGGTCTGATCTTTACCTATGCATTAATATGTCCGATGCAGTTAATGTTTTTTACACAGCAATAAACTCATTTTTTAATTCCTGTGTTCCGTGGTACTATCCGTCAACTTCCAATAAATCACCTTGGTTTAGCAAAGAGTTGACACACTTAAGAAATGTAAAGTCCAGACTTTTTAGGAAATATAAAAATACGGGTTCTCAATCTGTTTTTACTAGATATTTAAGTGCTCGGTCAAGATTTACCGTGCTTAATGCTCAGTGTTATAACAGTTACTTAAACCGTTGTAAGGTCCAGTTCTCTCAGGAAAACCCGAAACAGTTTTATAATTTTGTTAACACCAAGCGTAAATCTAATTCTTTTCCTTCCTCGCTATCGTTCGAAAACATGACGGCAACCACAGATCAGGCAATAGCCGATTTATTTGCCAAATTTTTTCAAACGACTTACTCTACTTTAGATTATTCATCACAGCCTTATTCTTACAACATATCCAAGTCATATCTCTTCTTTTGGATCTTCTTCGTATTAAACCTGTTTATTCGCCAGGGCCCGATGGTAGTCCTGGGTGCGTGCTTAGGTATTGCGCTAAGGCCCTGTGCAAACCTCTTCACAAGTTGTTTACCTTATCTATAGAAACCTCCCAATTCCCAAATATTTGGAAGGAATCATTTGTTATTCCTCTTTTCAAAAAAGGTAACAAGTTAGAAGCCAGTAACTACAGAGGTATTTCTAAGTTGTCAGCTATTCCTAAGCTTTTTGAAAAAATTATTACTCCTCATTTGCAGCACCTTTGCAGATCAATCATTTCTCCGTGTCAACACGGATTTATTAAACGTAGATCCACAATCACAAACCTTCTAGAGCTCACTTCATTAGTGATAAAAGGCTTCAATAGTAGTTTTCAAACAGACGTCATTTACACTGATTTTAGTAAAGCATTTGACTCTGTAAATCACTTACTTCTCATTCAAAAACTTGACCTTTTAGGTTTTCCAGTTGATCTGCTTAAATGGATTTCAAGTTATCTGAATGGCAGGTCACAAAGGGTCCTTTTTAAAAATTCAATTTCTGAAATTCTCCGTGTTACCTCCGGTGTCCCACAAGGGAGCAATCTGGGTCCGTTACTTTTTACATTATTTATTAATGATCTTCCCTCAATTATAAGTCATTCTCGCGTACTTATGTACGCAGATGATGTTAAGTTGTACCTGCAGTATAAGGACATTTCCTGCCATTTAGACTTGCAATCCGATCTAGATAATTTTCATAACTGGTGTCGAGATAATTTACTAAATTTAAACGGTTCCAAGTGCAAGCTGATGACTTTTTATCGGGCCAATCCGATATACGCGACCTACACGTTAAGTGGCAGCTCTTTGGATAGAATAACTCTTGTAAACGATCTTGGTGTTCTCTTGGACCCCAAACTAAAATTTTCTAATCACATTTCGTCCATGGTTAATAAAGCCAGAGGAGTGCTTGGATTTATTAAAAGGTGGTCAAAAGAATTCGATGATCCTTATTTGACTAAAACTTTATATATTTCGCTAGTCCGTCCGATTCTAGAGTATGGGTCTCCCGTCTGGAGTCCACAATACAAAAAAAACTTCCTTCTTTTTGCTTTACGGCGCCTAAACTGGGATGCAAATCTTATCTTACCTTCTTATTCTAGTAGACTTCTTTTGATTAATTTACCATCCCTAGCCAACCGTAGAACGATGCTTGGTACTATCTTTATTTATATCCTTATACATGGTGGTATTGACTGCCCCGACTTGTTAAGTCGGCTAAACTTTTCTGTGCCAAGTAGATTAACTAGAAATTATATTCCTCTAATTTTAAATCATTGTAGATCTAACTATGCCTTGCATGAGCCTTTCAGAGTATTATGTTCTGACTATAATAGACTTTTTCCTGTAATATCAAATCTTGACTCTCTGCCACTAAAACGATTAATACTTGCTTCATTGGCACAAGATTGATCTAACTATTACTTTTTTCCCCGGACCTTTACCTTTATTTTTCCTATCTCGCGTCTATCTTATCGCGAATCGTGCCGTACGATACACGGCTGCGCCCCTCGGTCGGTTGGGCGGGTAAGTGGGCCGTGGGACTCCGCCCGAAAAAAAAAAAAAAAAAGAGGGTATTATAATTTTGGCCAGACGTTTGAAACGTAGTGAAGGAAACATGTCCGACTCCATTAAGTATATGTAGCCATGTCCGTCTGTCCGTCCGTCAGTCTTTCCGTCCGTCCAACTATCCGTCTGTTTCAATACCGTATGCGTCTGTTTTAATCGTCCTAAAACATGTGTACGCAGATCAAGTTTGAATATTGCCCCGATCGGATGTCTATATCCTATAGCTCCCATAGGAACAACACGATATAACTTGCAAGAATTCATGATATTTCGCGCAGTGTAAAAGCAATTGACATGAATTTATCCAAATTGTATTTTTTTATACATACATTGATCAGGTAAAAGCACGTGCCTTTCGGAGGTCTATATCCCATAAGAACAATAGGGTGAAATCGAAAAAAAAGCGCACATTTTCCAGACACGTAGTGATATATATATTCTATAGCTCCCATACAAATGAACGATTGGAATTGCCATACGTTTAGTGTTTTTAAAGTTAGGAAGTTGGGATTTTTATGAGTGTTAAGAATGCATGATGTGAATAATTTTGGAGAATATAATTTACAGAGTATTCTGCAAGGGTATTTTAACTTCGGCTCCGCCCGAAGTTAGCTTTCCTCTTTTGTTTTATAGTAGCATCAAGTTTTCCTATTTTATATGATGGAATTATAGGCATAGTTTTTATAAAAAATACAAATGTCAACTAGATATAAAACCAGAAAAGGATTGGCTCATACTGAGACCAGATAACCTCTATAATCCCATTCACATTGTAATAAACCATACATTCGAAAATAATTTGACAATTCCACCAGCAAGTTTTTTCTTGTATATGGATGATCTAATTGTCTCGGTTGTTTAGAAAAACATATGATTAAAAATTAATTTTAATTTTTGTAGGAAACACAACTTTAAGCTTCACCCAGAAAAGTGAACATTTCCCAGACAGGTAGTGACCTTCCTTGGACACAACTGTACTGACAAAGGTATTTTGCCAGACAGTAAGAAATACGATGTAATAGAAAAATACCCAGGCCCAACGGACGCAGACAGCGCTAGAAGATTCGTTGCATTTTGCAATCACTACAGACGTTTTATTACAACTTTTTCCGATTACTCAAGTCACATAACTAGATTATCCTAAAACGAAGTTTATAAGTAGACTAAAGGCGACAAGTGTTCCAGGTTTACAATTGTGGAATCATAAATTTATGGTTTTGGAAAGTTCAAGTTATAAAAACCCTAAAAATTCAAACCCCTTGCCTCAGGTAAAAAAGTTAAAAACCCCCAAATGACAAGTAGACCTAATATGAGAAACGAGAAGGAAAACAATTTTTAAAAGGCGACAAGTGTTCGAGGTTTACAATTGCGCAATCATAAATTTGTGGTTTTGAAAAGTACGAGTTAAAAAACCTTTACAAAATTCCAACCCCTTGCATCAGGTACAAATGGTAAGAACCTCCAAATGTCAGGCTAAAAATACTTGTAATATTTAACTACCTGCTAAAATTGTCAAATGTGAATGTAATAACTTCGATTTAGGAGGTATATTTTTATATATTATTTTTTTTCGAAAAAATTATTTTTAAGCCGTCGACAAACGTTTTTGTCAAAATAAACTATTTTTAGGAGGTAGGCAAACGATTTTTTTAAATTCTTTAATTTCACGAGATGGGCAAACATTGGCATCTTTTATTTTTTCGAAAAAACGATTTTTAAGGGGTGGGCAAACAATTTCTGCTGGTAAATATTATCAATACTTAAAAGTCGAATATTTTCAAAAGTATTAATATTTTCAAAATTCTAAAAGGTGGGCAAACGTGTGAATAGAATATAACTTCTCTCAAGCAACTATGCCATATCGCATAATTTGTATACCCTTTCAGACGGTATTATAATTTTGGTCATAAGTGTGCAACGCAGTGAAGATGAAATCTCCGGCAGTAAAAAGTATATATATTCTGGATCAGGATCACCTCCTGAGTTGATATAATGTGTTATATTTTCTTTATGAGGCTTTGTTAAATAATTTCTGTTGAATTGGGAGCGACTCAGAGGTACGCTCCCAAGCTTTTTATTTTCAATTCTGATTTCTTAATTCTATTACATGTTTGCATAAAGCTAAGATCGGCCGGCTATGTTTGCAGAGACGCCGGCAGAGCTGCGGTCGACGCTTATGTATAATTGTCTTTATAAATGAGAGAGAGAGAGATACTATGTTCACTTGGCCGTCGGAGCGGTCGCACATATCAAATATGATGACACTGCAGTATATTTAATATAAATGAAAATATTTTTATTATTTTTTTTTGAAATGTAGTTTAATTTATTAAAAACAAGAGAGAACGCTATAGTCGAGTGTCTCGACTATTAAATACCCGTTACTCAGCTAAACAACTAATATAAATATGCCTTTTGTATGTTTTTCGCAGCTCGAATTAGCTCCCGATTTTTATGTTAAAATCGGTACCCAGGGATCACCTCCAATTTGGCTAACTTGATTTGATTTGCATAGTTCTTGGGATATAGTTCGGTATTGACAAATGAAAACCATCGCAATTTCCTTTAATAGAAATCCTTATCGAGAATTAACGTTGACTCTGTTGAGCACCTTGGCCAGCTGTTCCAAAGTCATCCGTTAGATGGCGCTATTGCACTATTGCGGCCATGAAAGGCAGAAATGTAGGCGCTAACCAGGCTTAAGCGTTTAATGGGTTTTTGGGCGTTAGAGTGGGCGTGGCAAACTTTTATTAGGCCATTCGATAGGTATTGACGAAACAAATACATATCGATTAAAATTTTCATAATAGCATCAAAACTGTGGCCACAGCTTGTCGCTTGTGGGCGTCAGAGGGGGCGTGGCACCATTTTGAAACAAACTTGCGCTGCGTAGGAACTCCTAAAATCTACATGCAAAATGCCAATCTTCTAGCTTTTATAGTTTCCGAGATCTCAGCGTTCATACGGACAGACAGACAGACGGACAGACAGACGGACAGACGGAGAGACGGACAGACGGACATGGCTAGATCGACTCGGCTAGTGATCCTGAACAAGAATATATATACTTTATAGGGTCGGAAACGCTTCCTTCTACCTGTTACATACTTTTGCACGAATACAATATACCCTTTTACTCTACGAGTAACGGGTATAAAAATTGTTTTGAATCAGAAAGTATTGTTTTGAATCAAAAGTGATATTTATATATAATTAATTAATATTTTTTTTTGTTTTTGTGTATGGTTCTTACGTGATATATAATAAGAGAATTAAAGTGATTACGAAATAAAAATTTTTAACCTATCCTTTTGAACTGTTTGCATCTTATTTTTGTTATTTGAAATTACTATGTTTTCTCTTTCTTCTATACTGTCTACCTTATATGGTCCAGTGTATTTACAGTCTAGCTTGTGCCGTTTCATTTTTTAGTAAAACTTGGTCTCCGATTTTTAAATCAAAATCTAAATTATTTTTGTCATAGTTAGGTACAAGGTACTTAGTTAAATCGCAAATTAGCGTTACTATGTATTCATTTCCTTGTTCAGATTTAGGTAGTGGACCGATCGTATCCACAATTACCCTGTCGAAAGCCGTTTGTGGCGTTTCGGTGATCGTTAATGGGGGGTTTGTATGTTTTGTTGTCTTTGCTTTTTGGCATTTAGGAAATTTTCTTATATATTTTGTTATATCTTTGGTCATGTTTTTCCAATAATAATGCCTTTTTATTTTTGCTAATGTTCTAGCAATGCCTGTATGACCTCCTTGTATTGGATCATCATGGAATGAAAATGTAATGCTTCTTTATCTTTATCATTATTTGATAATTGGGTCACCGGCTTGAGTAGCGCTACTCTTAATGATTGTAATTTTTTATTGCCCATAATTTTAAAAGATTCCATTGAAATGGTTTCAAAGATCTTTTCGCTCGGTGCCACTTTGAGTTGGCTGATATTAAGTATACCGGCTTTCTTTTTCTTTGAAAGAACTAAGCTAAGTCGAGAATTTCATTGGTGTACAAATCGCTAACATCAATTCTTGCTATAACCTTTTTTCCATGCCTTAGTAAGCAAAGTGAATCTGTTATTCGCAAGATCAATACTTTTCGTACCTCGTCTCTTACAATGACTTCGTATACGTTGGGCTAAGAAGCTTTATTTAGAGTTTGCCTAGGCAAATCTATTTTTTCTTTTTCTGTTCCTGCGCAGGAATTTTTCTGTTTAATTTCGTTTCTGGTAGTGACTCTCAGAATTTTATTATTTTTGTTGTATTCAAAATGCGGACAAAAGTGTTTTTAGAATCTTCAATGGAATTTCCATTACTCCATTTTTGATCTCTTATCGCAATTGTTCGGACGACTTCGAAACTTGCTGGTAGAATTGTCAAATTATTTTCGAGTGTATGGTTTATTGGAATGTGAATGGGATTATAGAGGCTATCTGGTCACAGTATGAGCCAATCATTTTCTGGCTTTAAATCTAGTTGACAATTGTATTTTTTGATAAAAAATCACAAAAAAATTTAATGCTACTATAAAACAAGAAAGGAAAGCTAACTTCGAGCGGAGCCGAAGTTGAAATACCCGTGCAGAATATTCTGTAAATTATATTCTCCAAAATTATTCATATGATGCATTCTTAACACTCATAAAAATCCCAACTTCCTAACTTTAAAAACACGAAACTTATGGCAATTCCAATCGTTTAGTTATATGGCAGATATAGAATATAGTCGGCCGATCCTTATGAAATTTGGTATGTCGGATTGATTGGCCAAAAATAAAACCGATAGAAAATCCTAACTTCCTAACTTAACAAACACCAAAGTTATGGCATTTCCGATCAATCAGTTATATGGGGACTATAGAATATAGTCAAAGGAAAGAAGAGTGTTTGCAAAGTTTCAATTCGATATCTTTAAAACTGAGAGACTAGTTCGCGTAGAAACAGACAGACAGACGGACATGCTTATATCAACTCAGGAGGTGATCCTGATCAAGAATATATATTCTTTATAGGGTCGGAGATGTCTCCTTCACTGCGTTGCACACTTTTGACCAAAATTATAATACCCTCTGCAAGGGTATAAAAATAAAAAAATCATCAACAAAAATTGAAGAAAATGGTTATGTATGTGTTAATACAAGATAATGAAACGAAATAATATATATGGTACACAAAAAACTATGAAAACTGAGTTGAAACGATTATGACAAGATATATCGAACAACTATAACGTTGAGTAAACAAAACACCCTTATTAAAGGAAAACGGCCAGAAAAGAAGGGTTTATCCTGCGACACATCAAATAAAATAGCTTGTGCGATGACCAGAAAAAAGGTAACCAGAATAAAAGAATTAAAAAAAAAAAACTATAAACTTTAACAATTTTTTTTTTAATTACAATTTTAGTATTGTCTCGTATTATTCTTTTCCCTCCCCATGCAAAATTAAAAATTACAATGGGTTGGTTCGGCTCAGACGACACCCAGTCTACTGGAAACAAAGCTAATGTTGTTAATAATGTTCAAATAGTGGATCATACGGATGCTATTAAGTCAATGTGGATACTACTTTTGATCCTGACAATCAGCAGCGTTGCTCAATTCGTGCTCGCATTATACGTTAAACATAATAAAATAATTAAAAGACGTTATATAAGCAGAGCTAACGACTTGGACAGGCTTAAAATCATTTATCTTTTCTTTTCGTCTCCAATAGGGTAAACACCCATTTCTTTTTGCATCTTTCTATTGTCGTAAAATGAGAACACTCAGTTTTATTCTTTTCTTTATCAATCTTTATTTAAAAGGCTTGAGCAGCATTAGTGCTGTGTCTGATTTTTACAATTTCCCTTAGGTTCTAAGTAGGCCTAAGTCTCGTTGCTGCGCTGCCTACATTTGGACGGCAGAGAGACGCCTATGTATATCTATATGTTATACATATGTATTAAATTATGCTCTCCTAAGCTGGAGCGCGAGGGTATATGCATGCACTTGAGTTCGGCTGGCGTGTGTAACAGAATGCTGACACTTGCACTTTCTGTGAGCGCGCCGATCGACTCGTGTTCGGCCACTTAGGTTTTTGACCGGGCATTTGTTTATGAATGTACTGCAACAAAGTGTTACAGTGTGTTTGCGTCAAGTACTCTTGGTACAGTAGATATTCAATATATGCGCATACTACATCTCCATCCTTTTGAAAAATAACGTAATATATTATGAAGTTATTTTATTGGTATATTTTACTTAAAGGAATAATAATATTTTTTTATTAAATTTTAAAAAAATTTGTTTTTTATATAAAGAGAATGGAATTGATAATAGTATTCTTGTTTAAGAAAGAAGTATTTCTAAGCATGGCCATGCTAAATGCAATTATGAAATAAACGTTTTTAATCTATCCTTATGACCTTTTTTTTTGGTTTTAATATTTCTCCTATTTCCGTTACTTTATATGGACCTGTATATTGATAATCTAACTTATGACCTGTTTCATTTCTTAACAAGACTTGATCACCTACTGATATATTTATGTTCTTTATTTTCTGATCATATAGTATTTTAATATTTTTCTTATTTTCTTCTATCATTACTCTAGCTCTTTTGAATGCTACTTCTAATCTATATTTACTTTTCTTAGCATAGTCATCTATATTATATATGGGTTCATTATTTTCTATACTATTAAATTGTTTTGGTAAATTATTTGTTTTACCAAATACTAGCTCGTATGGACAATAATTAGGTGCCATTGAGGGCGTCGTATTGAAACAAAAAACGAAATGTTGGAGCCATACGTCCCAATCAGTTTTATCAACAGATATATTATATATGAGCGTTGAAAGTTCGATGACTTCGTTCTATTGTTCCGACTGTCTGGTGGTGGCGTGCCGTAGATGTTAAATTTTCAATTTTTAGTTATTTGCACAAATCATTTATAATTGAATTCTTATACTTTGTATCCATGTCCGTAATGAACATCTTCATTTGACCGTACTTCAGAATGAATGATTCAAAAATTGCTTTAGCGACAGTGTTCGCGTTCTTATTTGGAACTGATATGGCTACTAAGTATTTAGTTAGGTCACATATTAGAGTGACTGCATATTCATTGCCAGTTTCTGATTTTGGTAATGGACCAATAGTGTCCACTATCACTCTGTCGAAAGCATTTGTAGGCGTATCAGTTAGTATCAATAAAGTCTTATGGTGCTTAGTTATTTTAGCTTTTTGGCATTTCTGACATTTTCGTACACAGATAAAAAAAAACGGGATAAAGTTGGCAAAAACAATCTGAAACGGTATCATTATCGGGTTAATCACGGATTTTCTTATTTATGGTACGAACGTACTTAAATTATTCAATCCTGAAAATTCTTGTTTCAATCCCAACTATCTCAAAATTTGCAATCCCGAAAATTCTTGACACAATCACGACTACTCTTAAAATATTTAATCTCGAAAATTCTTCTTTTAATCCCGACTACTCTTAAAATATTTAATCCCGAAAATTCTTGATTTAGTCCCGACTACTCTTAAAATGTTTAATCCCAAAAATTCTTGTTTTAATCCCAACAACTCTTAAAATATTTAATATCGAAAATTCTTGATTTAATCCCGACTACTCTTAAAATGTTTAATCTCGAAAATTCTTGATTTAATCCCAACTATTCTTAAAATGTTTAATCCCCAAATTCTTGATTTTATCCCAAAAAGTCTTAAAATTGTTAATTTTTGGTATATACATTTTATTTTGAAATGGTTTTATTTTTTAGTTTAGTTATAGGCTTATATATACTTATTTATTACTTAAAGTACAAAGTGAATAAGAATATTAAATATATTTAAAGACTTTTAACTCTTACATATGTTTTTTCATTGTTTAGTGGATATAAATGCAAAGGGGGTGTATTGAAAACCTCAATATCTTTAATGAGCATTTCGTTAACTAAGGATCCAACTTCATACGCCCTGAAATGACTGTCAAAGGTTTTTATATTAATTTGTTTACAAATTATGAAAACTTTTACACTTTTCCAAATAACTACATATATTATTTTATATAATGTGAACGACTGTGAGTTAATGCCAAGGTAATAATTTGATTTATACCTTGTACCCTTGAAAGATACATCGTTACAAATTTGGCAGTCTTCAAAATCCATATCACTTGTATATGTATTAACAATTTGATTAAATTCATCTTCTGTTAACGAGTTATTTATAGAATTACAGACAAATATTGGGCTTAAGCCACTTTTATTCTTAAGTATAAAATTAGAAAATTTTATAGTGTTCTTAATAGCTATTGAAATTGGTGGATTTTTTCTACAGGTTATGCTATTAAAATACATTTTTGCCTCTTTATGCTTTGCTTCAAATCGCATACTCCATAAATATTTTAAAGGGCCACATTTTTTAATTGCCGTAGCATAATGAACAAGAAAATGGTGTTTTGGCTTTAATGCACCAAATAATTTGATATACATAGAATGGTGCTGAACGACTAATGACTGCAAGTGATCTAATTCACAATATGAATATTCGGATTTAAACAACAAGCTTATTATGTCGAGTAATGCAAGTATAATTTCCCAACTCTCATTACCGACCGGTATTAAATCTCCTATTATAAGTGGCAAGAAATGAATAAAACAAGATGATTCACTTGCAGTCATTTTTAAATTATTACATTTTAAACGCTTAATAGTTAAAGGTACAGATAAATTGGCCATTTCCGTTTCACCAAAAGCAAATAGTTTTTTTCTATTATTTATTATGTCTAACGTAATTATCTTGTTGTCAATTAGAGAAACTAAAACATTACACACGTCATAAAAGCATACACCCTCAAATAAATCGTGCATTAAATCAAAAGAAAAAACCTGGGTCGAATTGAAATATCTTAACTTATTAAATATACAAGCATTCTTTACACCAGTTTCTAAATAATCGTTTTCTAAAAGATCATTATTGTAAGTATTTTCATTTCTGAGGCTATCAGTGATTTCGGCAACATCAAACTGCATTTCAGACTTAACTCTTTTACATGCGCGACAATATCGCTTTGCATTAAACGATTGAACAAACCCTAAAATACTGTTGACAGCCAAATTATCGCCAACTATTAACGCTAAAATGAAATGAACTTTACGCACTACACCAGCTGTTTCTATTTCAATGCCAGCTTCTAATAATTTTAGCTCGCTTACGAGGTGGTGAAATGACCTTTCATTTCCGTAGTCATGTACATTTGATGAAGCTATATAAGCAGCAGGATAAATAAAGTCTAATTGAGACAGAAGATGAGTAGGCATCAAAGGAAAATTTATATAGCAGCCACATATTGAATAGGTATGACTGCCAAGGGCGTTGTTAATTTGAAAATCATCAAGGTACAATAAGTATGGAATTACTAGATCTGTATCAAATTGTGAAATTAATTTCTTGAATATATGTCCGTTAGCAAAATTTATAAAACTTTCGTTATGTAAACTGTTTTTTATATTTTCTAAAGTATAATCCAAGAGCTTAGGAATTTCAAAAACGGATTTAAATATTAAGCTTAATGGCATAAGAATGATACTAAATTTTTTACTGCCTAATGTGGGATTACCATGGGATGTTATTTCCGTAATTTTTTCATCAATTAAAATAGACTTAGGGTCGTCATATAAATTTAAGCTTTTTAATTTTTTAATAAGCATATGTTCTGTGGCTATATCAATAAACGGATCTTTACAAAATTTCAAAATTGCTCTTAAATCATTATTTAACGAATTTTTGCTCAAGCAGCTTTCAATGAACGTGGCAACTGATGAAAATAAAGATGATACATTATTTTGCAATTCTACTGCATAATTCCTAGGCATTGAATTTTTGTCATACAAATTTAGGGAAATCTTAAGTGCGTCAAATTGCAATTGCATTAAATTAAATGGAACAGTTTTCGTACCGGAAGTTTCAAAAATTTCAATTCGATTAGATGACTTTTCGCAACTACAAAAAACTTTCCTTTCAAGAACAGGTGATTTTTCAAAAACAGCTGGATTATCATAAATATCATTAACAAATGTGTGAACTTTTTCTAAATGTTTCTTAAATTGACCAAAATTAGTAAAAGTTTGTTTGCAATTATTTTGCTCACAAGTTACTTTTAAAAACTTCCCGTTTAGCAAATGAACATTTTTTAAGTGTAATATCAGAAGACTTGCCGTCTTACTGCTTTTCTTGCATCGAAAACAAATATACATTTTGATTAAATTGGATTTAAGTAATTAAGAAGAGCAGTAACATTTGCATCTTTACGATCAAATTTAGTGTCAATATTAAAAAAATGTTTTTGAATAAACAACCATATTTGTTCACAAGCTTTTGGGTATTCTAAGTTAAGTACCTGAAAAATTTTAAAGCACACATCAAGGCTTTGTATGAACGAATCAAACTTAAGCAAATTTTGGTCATAAAAAACAAAAAATGCCTTTACATCATAAGTATTGCCTTCTATTATAAGAAATGGCTGCAAGGATTCTTTTTTTAAATAGAACTTATTCACTAGTTCGTCTATCTTAGGGCGTATATTGTTCAGGGTCTCTATTTGAAGTACAAAAGACTCCTGGGAATCCGCAATCGTCAGTTTTTTTGTACTTTTGCAGTTTTCGCTATTTTTAAAGCGCGAACCACAAGGCAAAACACCATTTAATAAAATCGATACAAGGAAGTCTTGGAGATCTGTAATGAAGAAATAACTTTTTTTAACAAATATATTTATTAATAATAATAATAATTACCTTTATTTGTAGACGACTTTGCTACTGCCAGTTGTTGTTTACAAAAGTCGTTACGAAGGTGGGTTGAGTAATGAGTCAAAATTTTGACTTTGAATTCTTCCCACTTCGACAAAAGCAAATGACCTTTGCCAGGATAGAGCATTTGAAAGTCAATTTCAATCTGAAAATAAAAACCAATTTGAGAAACTTATTGAAACCTAAATAAATTAAAGTAATAACTGTATAGGCAAATTTACAAAATAAGGACTTTTTAGATAAGATAATTTTGTTGTACTTAGTACGTATGTACATATGTAGTAATCTTACCAAATCAGCTGCTTTGCTATGAGATAGTTTTGTCCAGGATGCAAAAAACTCAGCGCTGGCCAGCTTCGTCAGGTCCATGCGTCGCAACACAAATGTTTTTTTCCACTTATCGCATACGTCGGACCAATCTGAACAGTCCCTGTTCAGACAAGCCTTAAGCGAAACAGCAACTGATTCATCTATTTCCCCTGTTTGCTCAAAACTTGGGGAATCAGTTTCTATAACGTTTTCGGTCTTTGGACGCTTAGAGCGAAAATTCTTATACTTAATGTATAATTTACCAGTCGCATTGCCTTTCTTTTGTCGTGGAATAAAATAATAATCCTATATAAATAAAAAAACATATAATAAATAAGAATACAAAACAAAATTCCATAGTTTTATCTAATATTACAAATAAGTTAAGCATCAATAAAAAATAGACTACTGTACCTTCATGGGCTCTTCTGATGGGAATAAATACAGTATTTCATTTAACAAAAGAGGATAATCATGCATTTTAAGTTGTACATCAGTTGAAATAGCTTCCTCTACTATTGTCTTTATCACCCAATCTCTTTCCTGTGGAGTCAAACAAGTTTTCTCCCGAGCTGATTTTAACAGCACCCTCCCAGTTGCAGTTTGTGAAAAAATGCTACACAAGGTCTTAGAAAATAATAAATTAATAACTAAACAAAATTCGTAGAAAAAAGATTATAAATTACTTGGTTCAATACGTGTTTTCCGCGAAAGTTGTGATCATTGAGCCAATCTCTGACTTTGCTTGACGAAGATGTGGTAGCCAAATCCGCCGCAGAGATTGTGTCGTCATCAATACCGTACTATGTACATGTACATGTATTAAACAAGAAACATGTATTAAAGAAAAAATAGATTATTTACGTATGTACACACATGTTCATATTAAAAGGTACACAAAGCGCGACAACAATTAAAAACTCTTATTAAAAATTGGCCTGAATGGATAATAAAAGTTATGTAGATAAAATTGAGTTGGATTACTAATACCAAAACTGTACCTATTATTATGAGCGTCAGAAACACAAATGGATCCCTTTTTCTTTTTGATTCATACATACATACATATGTATTTGCATATTACCTGAGATTTCTTCCACATAAAAAGCTTTTCCCGGAACTCCATTCTAATCCCTAAAGGAGGAATCGCCTCTTTGATGTCCTCTGCGCGCATATATTTTAAACTTTCAAAAGTCACTTGCGCATCTATAAATATATGTATATATGTATGTATTTATAAATAAACAACTGGACCCACATATTATTTACATATGTATGCGAGCGGGACTGAAAATTATTTATTTTATATTTTTCTCTATTTTTTTTTATTTTTGTATATTAATTTTTTTTTAGTGTAGCAAATTAAAAAAAAAGGTTACGTGGATGAATTTACGTTTTTACAGAACTTTATGCGATCGTGCTCTGACATGCACGCGTTCGGCAACTCAGTCGCGTATACACATTTTTCGTACGCAACTTTTTCCAGAGCGTGCATATCCCTGCACGATCGCATAAAGCTGCAAAACTGCAGAAGGTTGTAGAGTTTTTCTACGAAAAATTGTATGTACATACATATGTCGCAATTACAGAACTGTACTGTTCTTCGTATGTATTTATATATGTACATGCAAGGAAAAACATAAACATATTTTTGCACAGCACTTTTGAACTTTACTTTATGTTAAATATATACATATGTACATTCATATGTATGTATGTATATGTAGATAACACGCAAATATTCGAATTAATTTATTTTATGCATTTGCTCTCTGTCTGCCGGCCACACTTACACATATGTACATATACATATTCACATACACAACTCAGCTTAATATATAGTATATAAATATATATATATATTATATACATAGTAAGTACTACTTACCGATTAGATAGTCGTGCACTTTTTCCAGTTGAAACTCTTTCAGCAGGTTTAGCAACCTATCCGGAGTTTCACACATTTTCACTTCACTCACGTTCACGTTCACTTTTAAAACTTTTCCGTGTTGCTTTCTCGACGTTCTCGACTCAATTGCCAAAATGTACGCATCGAGCATGGCATGGTACATTTAACTGAAGAACATAAGGTATCCTATTTAAGATAACTGCGCAGTATTGAACTTGCTATCTCTTTCTTTCGCATGCCTCTCCAAATGCTTTGAGTTCCCAAGAATACCGAAGACTACCTTATATTGGAATACCATGCGAGAGAGATCAAACGAGAGAGAGATTGCTCTCGCTCTCAGCAAAAATTGACTTTTTAAGAATTTTTAAGCTTAAATCAAGAACGTTTCAGATTATTGTGGCATTTTAATCCCGAATCGGGATTTATTTAACCTTTTAATCCCGAAACGTGATTAAAAATTTCAAGAAAACGCGTTCTATATTCAATCAAAATATTCTTGATTTTTTCAGGATATTTTTTTATCTGTGTATGTACTCAGTAATATCTCGAGTCATACTCTTCCAAAAATAATGTCTTTTGACCTTGGCCAAGGTTTTTGTTATGCCAGAATGACCTTCTTGTATGGGATCGTCTTGGAATTTAGACAGTATAGCTTCTTTCTCATCTTTACCTAAGTCTAGGATTCCATTGGTATATAAATTGCTAACGTCATATCTCGCAGTAATTTTTCTGCCATGTTTAAATAAACATATCGTATTTTTTACATGCAAGGATACTTATGACCTACTACTTTTCGTACCTCGTCATTAACAATGACTTCGTATACGTTGGGCTGAGAAGTTTTATTTAGAATATGCCTAGGCAAATCTATTTTTTCTTTTTCTGTTCCTGCGCAGGAATTTTTCTGTTTACTTTGATTTCTGCTAGTGACTTTCAGAATTTTATTATTTGTCTGGAAATTTTTTGAATCCGTTATTGTTATTCTTGATAGCACGTCGGCTATATGGTTGTCTTTTCCCTTAAGATATTCCACAGTAAAATCATATTCTTCCAAGTCTAATCTCATTCGTGTTAATTTTGAACTTGGATTTGTCATTGAAAATAGATAGGTTAATGGCCTATGGTCTGTTTTGACTGTGAAATGTTTTCCATAAATATATGGTCGAAAATGGTTTATTGCCCAGTGGATAGCTGCTAACTCTTGTTCTGTTGTATTTTTATTACTTTCTCTTTTCGTAAAGGATCTTGGTGCATAGGCTACAGGTAGCTGCGTGTTATTGTAATCTTGAGCAAGAACAGCTCCACATGCTTGTTTACTTGCATACGTTGTTATGCAAAATTCTTTATTAAAATCGGGATATTGCAATAATGTGGGTTTCATCAATTGGGTTTTTAGGTATTCGAATGCGTTTTGACATTTATCTGTCCATTCAAATTTAACATTCTTTTTACATAATCTAGTTACGTGACGTGAGTAATCGGAAATTTTTTTAATAAAACGTCTGTAGTAATTGCAAAATGCAACGAATCTTCTAGCGCTGTCTGCGTCCGTTGGGACTGGGTATTTTTCTATTACTTCGTATTTTTTACTATCTGTTGAAATACCTTTGTCAGTACACTTGGTTCCAAGAAAGGTCACTTCGTGTCTTAAAAATTTGCACTTCTCTGGGTGCAGTTTAAGGTTGTTTTTTCTACATAGATCAAAAACGTTTGTAAGATTTTTAATCATGTGTTTTTCTGAACAACCGATGACAATTAGGTCATCCATATACAAGAATGCCTGAGAAGGTTCGATACCTGAAAATGCAATTGTCATCATTCTTTGGAAAGAATTTGGCGCTATTTTTAAACCATAAGGTAATCGTGTAAAACGATAGGAGCCATTGCTCGTGGAAAAGGACGTTATATTTTTAGACGTATCTTTGAGTTCTATTTGATGAAATCCTGACATTAGATCTAGACATGAAAAGTATTTAGCTCTACCTAATTGGTCAAGAATATCGTCTATTCTTGGTATGGAAATTTATCTGATAAAATTTGTTTGTTAATTTGGCGGTAATCAATTACTAAACGCCATCTTTTTGTATTGCAATTTGATAATGACTTTTTCGGGAATATTAATAATGGACTGTTGTATTCTGAAACTGATGGTTCTACTATTTTATCTTTATTTGTATTTTTATTAGATTTAATTATATCGTAATTATCCAATGGTTCGACTTTAAGTGTATTTAATTGAAGAATTGTTGTTTTATTTGTTGTATTTAGAATTCGGACAAAGGTGTTTTTAGAATTTGCAATGGAATTTCCAATGAATATTCCATTTTGGATTTCTTGGTTTGGTATTACCATATACCTGGTTGCTGAATTTATAGTTCTTTTTCGGACGACTTGGGATCTAGCTGGTAAAATTGTCGAATTATTTTCGAGTGTATGATTTATCGGAATATTAATCGGATTATAGAGATTATCTGGTCTCAGAATAAGCCAATCATTTTCTGGTTTTAAATCTATTTGACAATTGTATTTTTTCATAAAATCTACTCCTATAATTCGATCACATGGAACAGGAAAGTTGGAAGTTACTATATGGAAATTATGTGGTATAGCATAGTTGCCTGATAGAAGTTCTATTGCTGCTAAACCTTTTGAATTTGTTGTTCCTTCACCAACGCCTGATATTTGCGTAATATTTTTATAGTCAACATTGTTAAATGATTCTGAGGATTCTTTGATTAAAGAGATGTCTGCACCTGTATCAATTAGTAATGTATATAATTTATTTGTGTTTTCATTTTTAAGTGAAATAAAAAGATTGAAGTTAAGATTGATAGTGTGAACCGTATTCTTTACTGGGTTTTTTATCTTAAGGGTCTTTATTGGTTTTCTGAAGTTGTTTGTACTTGTCGGACATTATTGTTGTTATTTTGTCTGTTTGCGTTTGTATTGGTATTTTTATTACCGTTGGCGTTGTTATTGGGGTTATATTCATTATTGTTTCCACCACGGTTGTTTCCTCTATAATTACCACGACCACTGTAGTTATTGTTGGTCTGGTTATTATAGTTTCGGTTATTTTGGTTATAACCATTGTTTTGGTAATATCCATTATTTTGATAATTACCTCTGTTGTTACCCCTACCGCGATAATTATTTCTGAAGTTATTACCACGATAGTTGTTTCCTTTTTGTTTGTATAGGATCGAGTTGGCGTTGCCTGTCATCTCAGTACTACACTGTATGTACTTCGTGACGGCTTCGTTCATTGTTGAAAAGTTGCCAGCTTCTAGGATAGTCTTAAGTCGGCCATGCTCACAATTTTTGATCATTGTGGTTATAGCTTCCATTGTGCTGAACTTGTCGGCATGTTCAGCCGGTAGTCCTTCGTCAATGTATGAAGCTTCAAGGAGCTTTCGTAGGTTGTCTATTTCATTTGTAAATTTTTCTGCTGTTTTGCCTTTTTGGCTTGATTTAGCCATTTTTGCTTTGACAGATGTTTCACCGACAATAGTGTCTTCCAGTTTTTGGATTATTGATTTTATCGTTAGTTCATTTTGAACCTTATATAGTGTAGATCCTACAATTTTTGATTTGACGACTTCTACAGCCAAATCTTCAAACGTTCCCTTTGTCAGGTCAACCAGCTTCAAAGCTGTTACAAATCTATGCAAGTGTAGTTTTTGTCCGTTAAATTCCGGAATGGCACTTGATATTTCTTTAATATATGCCCGTTGGGCAGCTGGATCTGCCATTATGTTTTCTTTTGTTTCTATTATATTTGTATCTGAATCTATATTTTCGTCTTCTTCTGTTTCTGACTCTTCTGCTGTAATAAATGCAGGGATTGAGAGATCGTGTAGATCTTTTTCATTTATTTCGATATCTTTGCTTGTATCTGAATCTTCTTCTTCTGCTAGGGCTTTTTGTTGGTCTAATGTTAAAGGCGTATTCAAAATTGTCGGGATATATATTTTTAAATCATACTTATCCTTGACAGTTATTAGGTTTGCCCGCAACCTTATCAATATTTTGGATAATTTTGATAAGTTTGTCTTGTTAATTATTTCCCTATTTTCATGCACTAGGGTTCTTGCCTGATTGTAAGAGTCTACAAGAATTTTTGCATGTTTATCTACTGTTTCTTTTTGTGTTTGCCTTTTTTGGCTTACACATTTGTAAGACTTTTCAAATGTTTCTTTTAATTCTCGGATATGGAGTATTAATTGCTCCCATTCCATATTAAATTTTTAGTCATCATTTTTTTTTTATTTTTACTTGTGCATTATTTTTAGAACTTTAATATGTCCTAAGACTGGGTGTATGTCGATTTCGGAAAATACTTTACAGTTTCTCACGGTAGACAGTACTATGGCCTTTTGCGTTCTGCTGCAATGAATAATTGGAGAGAATTCAAGATCGTACCTATTCTCATATTCGTACTCAAAATCTGCAATTAATAGAGGCTCTGCTCTGTTCCTAATTAAGGCTAATACCCTATTCTCAAAATTTGGCTCGTTAGCCAATGTAACTCTAAGGCACTCTGTTGTATTCATTTTAATAATCTTTTTTTTTAATGATTTTTATCTATTTTTTTAAACGGGTATTTTAATTTTAATTTTTTGTTTATTTTTTGTTTTAATTTCTTTTTTTTTGTATTTTATTATTAATAATTGTTTGGCGCTTGTTAAATTAGATTTTATCCAGATCATTAGCCTGGCTTCTGTTAATGGCTCTCTTTGATACACATTTGTTGTGGAACATATAGGCCTTATAAAAAATATATGCGCTCATAAAGAAAACAATTATTGATAGTAGAATATTCGTTAATTTGAAATCAATAATTTGTGATTAAATTTTATTTATTACGTTATCAGTGGAATCCACTGACTTAACGTCTACTAATCACATTTTGGGTATTTTTTCTGTCTCGTTTGTGGGGTCTGTTTTGGATATTGAATTGCTTTTAATTGAGATTTGCATTTATATAGAATTGTACAGTATATTAATATATCATTTTTTTGAACATGTATATTCACAATTAGGGTTTTCGAAAGGATCTTTACAATCAGGAAGGCACTTAGGCTTCCTCGCTTCTTTCATGTCCTGCTTATTTTTATAAGCTTGTAATTCCCTATATGTGTTTTCTAATTCTTGTTTAATTTTTAGGTTCTCTTCCCATGGTACTGGGGTTTATTATACCCTTGCAGAGGGTATTATAATTTTGGTCAAAAGTGTGCAACGCAGTGAAGGAGACATCTCCGACCCTATAAAGTATATATATTCTTGATCAGGATCACCTCCTGAGTTGATATAGCCATGTCCGTCTGTCCGTCTGTCCGTCTGTCCGTCTGTCCGTCTGTCCGTCTGTCTGTCCGTCTGTCTGTTTCTACGCGAACTAGTCTCTCAGTTTTAAAGCTATCGAATTGAAACTTTGCACACACCCTTCTTTCCTTTGCACGCAGTATATAAGTCGGAACGGCCGGGATCGGCCGACTATATCCTATAGCTGCCATATAACTGAACGATAGGAAATGCCATAACTCTGCTGTTTGTAAAGTTAGGAAGTTGGGATTTTCTATGGCTTCTTTATTTGGCCAATCAATTCGACCTACCAAATTTCATAAGGATCGGCCGACTATATCCTATAGCTCCCATATAACGATAGGAAATAGCATAACTTTGGTGTTTTTAGAGTTAGGAAGTTGGGATTTTCTATGGGTTTTATATTTGGCCAATCAATCCGACCTACCAAATTTTATAGGGATCGGCCGACTATATCCTATAGCTGCCATATAACTGAACGATTGAAAATGCCATAACTTTGGTGTTTTTAAAGTTAGAAAGTTGGGATTTTTTATGAGTGTTAAGAATGCATCATATGAATAATTTTGGAGAATATTATTTACAGAATATTCTGCAAGGGTATATCAACTTCGGCTCCGCCCGAAGTTAGCTTTCCTTTCTTGTTTTGTATCATAAAGTTGCCTATTTAATTCCTTTATCTTGAGATTTAGGAAATTTTTCTGTCCCCCTCTTTTTATACCCTTGCAGAGGGTATTATAATTTTGGTCAAAAGTGTGCAACTCAGTGAAGGAGACATCTCCGACCCTATAAAGTATATATATTCTTGATCAGGATCACCTCCTGAGTTGATATAGGCATCTCCGTCTGTCCGTCTGTCTGTTTCTACGCGAACTAGTCTCCCAGTTTTAAAGATATCGAATTGAAACTTTGCACACACCCTTCTTTCCTTTGCACGCAGTATATAAGTCGGAACGGCAGGGATCGACCGACTATATCCTATAGCTGCCATATAACTGAACGATAGGAAATGCCATAACTCTGGTGTTTGTAAAGTTAGGAAGTTGGAATTTTCTATGGCTTTTTTATTTGGCCAATCAATTCGACCTACCAAATTTCATAAGGATCGGCCGACTATCATAAAGTTGCCTATTTAATTCCTTTATCTTGAGATAGCATATAACGATAGGAAATACCATAACTTTGGTGTTTTTAAAGTTAGGAAGTTGGGATTTTCTATGAATTTTATATTTGGCCAATCAATCCGACCTACCATATTTTATAGGGATCGGCCGACTATATCCTATAGCTGCCATATAACTAAACGATTGAAAATGCCATAACTTTGGTGTTTTTAAAGTTGGGAAGATGGGATTTTTATGAGTATTTAGAATGCATTATATGAATAATTTTGGAGAATATTATTTACAGAATATTCTGCAAGGGTATATCAACTTCGGCTCCGCCCGAAGTTAGCTTTCCTTTCTTGTTTTTTACTTATTTTTCCTGATTTCGGCATTTATAGTTTTTTTTTGTATTATGGAGGTATTTATTTATTTTACAGGTATCCCTACCTAGGTAAAAAAAAATGAAGACCCGCAGCTAGAAACTGCCTGGTCTGTACAATATTATTAATATTATTTTTGTATCGCAGATGCTTAAATTTATATAAAAAAAAAGTAATGTTTGGCGCTCTTGGAAGCGCTGTCGGTTCACTTTTCCGTGGTCCGGCTTGGCGCGCCGAACGGGACCGGTGCTGGCTGCACAGGCTATTTCATCTATCGTTGGGATACACTTCTAGTCTCTGTGCATCCCTTTGCTCAATAGGAGCAGGTGCCGCCCACGAAGGTGAAGAAGGCGGATTGCCTTCCGCACTCATATATTTCCAGCGTTGGTGTAGAAGGATTTGCCATTCCCTCCACACTTGCTGAATTTTTGTTGTCCGGGGCCTCTGGGCTCAGGCGGTACCGGTGCCGGTCACCGCACAGGTGTCGTTGGTTGTTATAGTTGTTGGTTGCTTCAAAAGTTTATGTTTCTCGGTCGGCTGTTGCTTGTTATTATTGTTTGTGCTGTGTGTATTATATTCGCATTTTTCAAATTCTTTTTGTGTATTTGATTTGCGTCACTCGCACTCACACGCACATTTTTCACATTAAAATAAATGTTTTTTGTTTTTTTTCAATTACAACCTTAGTCACGGTCGCCATGTGTTATGTTTTCTTTATGAGGCTTTGTTAAATAATTTCTGTTGAATTGGGAGCGACTCAGAGGTACGCTCCCAAGCTTTTTATTTTCAATTCTGATTTCTTAATTCTATTACATATTTGCATAAAGCTAAGATCGGCCGGCTATGTCGGCAGAGACGCCGGCAGCGCTGCGGTCGACGCTTATGTGTAATTGTCTTTATAAATGAGAGAGAGAGAGATACTATGTTCACTTGGCCGTCGGAGCGGTCGCACATATCAAATATGATGACACTGCAATTCCCACGCATTCGAGGCGGTCATATAACCGGGCACTCGGGAACGGCTAGGTTTATATATTTGTGTTTTGTTATTGTGGCCAAATGCAAAATGGCAAATAAGGTGTCTGTACTTAAATCGATGCGTAACACTGAGTACAGTATGCATTCGATATGTGAACATAATACAATAAGCATGTCCGTCTGTCTGTCCGTCTGTCTGTCAGTCTGTCTGTTTCTATACGAACTAGTCTCTCCTTTTCATAAGGATCGGCCGACTATATTCTATAGCTGCCATATAACTGATCGATTGGAATTGCCATAACTTTGGTATTTTTAAAGTTAGGAAGTTGGGATTTTTATAAGTGTTAAGAATGCATCTTATGAATAATTTTGGAGAATATAATTTACAGAATATTCTGCAAGGGTATTTCAACTTCGGCTCCGCTCGAAGTTAGCTTTCCTTTCTTGTTTTATAGTAGCATCAAGTTTTCTTGTGATGGAATTATAGGCATAGTTTTTATCAAAAAATACAATTGTCAACTGGATTTAAAACCAGAAAATGATTGGCATATACTGAGACCAGATAACCTCTATAATCCCATTCACATTCCAATAAACCATACACTCGAAAATAATTTGAAATAGCAAAGTTTCGAAGTCGTCCGAAAAATTGCGATAAATTCAGCATCCACATATATATTAATTCCGAACCAAGAAATCCAAAATGGAGTACTCATTGGAAATTCCATTGAAGATTCTAAAAACACTTTTGTTCGAAATTTGAATACAACAAAAATAATAAAATTCTGAGAGTCACTACCAGAAACGCAAGTAAACAGAAAAATTCCTGCGCAGGAACAGAAAAAGAAAAAATTGATTTGCCTAGCCAAACTCTAAATAATGCTTCTCAGCCCAACGCATACGAAGTCATTGTAAGAGACGAGGTAGGAAAAGTATTGACCTTGCGAATAACAGATTCACTATGTTTACTAAAGCATGGAAAAAAAGTTATAGCAAGAATTGATTTTAGTGATATGTACACCAATGGAATTATCGACTTAGGTCAGTTCTTTCAAAGGCTTGAAAAATAAGCCGATATACTAAATATCAGCCAACTCAAAGTGGCACCGAGCGAAAAGATCTTTGACACAATCTTAATGGAATCTTTTAAAATAATGGGCAATAAAAAATTACAATCTTTACGAGGAGCGCTACTCAAGCCGGTGACCCTTTTATATAATAATGATAAAGAGAATGAAGCATTACTGTATACACTCCATGACAATCTAATACAAGAAGGTCATACAGGCATAGCTAAAATATTAGTCAAAATAAAAAGCCGTTATTTTTGAAAAAATATGACCCGAGATATTATAAATTATATACAACAAGAAAGGAAAGCTAACTTCGGGCGAAGCCGCAGTTGATATACCCTTGCAGAATATTCTGTAAATAATATTCTCCAAAATTATTCATATAATGCATTCTAAATACTCATAAAAATCCCAACTTCCCAACTTTAAAAACACCAAAGTTATGGCATTTTCAATCGTTCAGTTATATGGCAGCTATAGAATATAGTCGGCCGATCCCTATAAAATTTGGTAGGTCGGATTGATTGGCCAAATATAAAATTCACAGAAAATCCCAACTTCCTAACTTTAAAAACACCAAAGTTATGGTATTTCCTATCGTTATATGGGAGCTATAGGATATAGGCCGCCGATCCTTATGGAATTTGGTAGGTCGTATTGATTGGCCAAATAAAGAAAGCCATAGAAAATCCCAACTTCCTATCTTTACAAACACCAGAGTTATGACATTTCCTATCGTTCAGTTATATGGCAGCTATAGGATATAGTCGGCCGATCCCGGCCGTTCCGACTTATATACTGCGTTCAAAGAAGGGTGTGTGCAAAGTTTCAATTCGATATCTTTAAAACTGAGAGACTAGTTCGCGTAGAAACAGACAGACGGACAGACGGCCATGCTTATATCAACTCAGCAGGTGATCCTGATCAAGAATATATATACTTTATAGGGTCGAAGATGTCTCCTTCACTGCGTTGCACACTTTTGACCAAAATTATAATTCCCTCTGCAAGGGTATAAAAATCAAAAACAACAAATCATACAAAAACACCATTGACTATACTGATACGCCACAAATGGCATTTGTCAGGGTAATAGTGGATACGATCGGTACATTACCTAATCCGAAAAAAGGAAATGAATATGCAGTAACACTAATCTTCGATTTAACTAAATACCTTGTGGCAATACCAATTCAAAACAAAAGTGCCAAAACAGTAGCATAAGCTATATTCGAAGATTTTAATCTGAAGTACGGTCCAATGAAGACGTTCATAACGGACATGGAAACAGAATATAAAAATTCGATAATTGAAAATTTATTTAAAAATGTAAATGTCAAAATCACCAGACTGTAGGAACTGTGAAGCGAAGCCACAGAACATTTAATGAGTTCATCCGTTCATATATCTCAGTTGATAAAACTGATTGGGATATATGGCTCAAATACTTCGTATATTGTTTCAACACAACACCCTCTATGGCACATGACTATTGTCTATATGAGATATTTGTTGCTAAAATTTCAAATTTACCTAAACATTATAGTATAGACAAAATTAAACCACTATATAATATAGATGATTATGCAAAAGAATCTAAGTTTAGACTAGAACACGCATTTAAGAGAGCTGGATTAATGTTAGAATCTCATAAGCACAAACAAAAAATTAACTATGGCAAAAATACTTTAGATTTTAATTTAAAAATAGGAGATCAAATGACTAGCTAGACTTTAAATTTACTGGACTCTATAAAGTTTAAGGTGTAAAAAAATAAAAAAAAACAAACACTACATAAGGATAGGTTACAAATTTTTAATGCATAATCACTTTAATTCTCTTATATCACATATGGCAATACATAAAAGAAGAACGATAATTATAATGAACAATAGATACAAAAATATATATAAATAATACTTTTTGATTCAAAATAATACTTTCTGATTGAAACAAAAAAAATAATAATATAAAAAAAAAATGAAATAAAAAAATTAAATAAAATATTCATTTATAATTATATACATATACTAAGAAAATAACTCCATAGAATTACCTTATTTTTCAAAAGGAGGGAGATGTAGTTTGTTCACATATCGATTGCACACTGTACTCAGTGTTATGCATTAATATACCTACAAACACATTGTAGCACTTGGCCGCAATAGGTAATCACAAATCTACGACCCATGCAGTTCCCACAGTGCACAGTAATATGACAGCTCTTGAGTGAACTGCGACTGGACATTGCAGATTCAGCATAACTGGCATGCGCGACCGCTCTGTCACCAAGTGAACATAGTACCTCTCTCTTCCACGGCGACCCTCCGTCAGCCTTACACATTTATACATAAGCGTCGACCGCAGCTCTTCCGGCGTATCTGCCGGCATAGCTGAGTGATCGTTACCCATATGCACCAAGGCAATAAAATCAAAGAACATTCAAGTCGAAAGCCTTAGCAGCTATGGCTGTCACCCATCAAGTTACTTAATTTAAATAAGTAAGCTTACAAGTATACTAATAATAACGTAGATCTAATAAAGTTAAAATAACTAAACCGAAAATCGTATCATACCCCAAAAGAAAAGAGGAAACAAAACAAATACCTGCTAAATTACTAAAATGGCATGAAGGTAGCTAATTTAAGTTTCTTTTTTGCATCTAAAAGGATTTTTTCGTTTTTACCCTGGCAGAGGGTATTATAATTTTGGCCAGACGTTTGTAACGTAGTGAAGGAAACATGTCCGACCCCATAAAGTATATGTAGCCATGTCCGTCTGTCCGTCCGTCAGTCTGTCCGTCCATCCATCTGTCCGTCCGTCAGTCTGTCCGTCCGTCCATCTGTCCGTCCGTCCAACTGTCCGTCTGTATCAATACCGTATGCGTCTGTTTTTATCGTTCTAAAACATGTGTACGCAGATCAAGTTTGAATATCGCCCCGATCGGAAGTCTATATCCTATAGCTCCCATAGGAACAATCGGATATATCTTGCAAGAAATGATGATATTTCGCGCAGTGTAAAAGCTATTGACATGAATTTATCCAAATCGTATTTTTTTATACATAATTGATCAGGTAAAAGCACGTGCCTTTCGGACGTCTATATCCCATAGAAACAATAGGGTGAAATCGAAAGGAAAAGTGCACATTTCCCAGACACGTAGTGACCTTCCTTGGACACAAGTGTACTGACAAAGGTATTTTGCCAGACAGTAAGAAATACGATGTAATAGAAAAATACCCAGCCCCAACGGACACAGAAAGCGCTAGAAGATTCGTTTCATTTTGCAATTACTACAGACGTTTTATAAATCAAGAAAGGAAAGCTAACTTCGGGCGGAGCCGAAGTTTATATACCCTTGCAGAATATTCTGTAAATAATATTCTCCAAAATTATTCATATAATGCTTTCTAAATACTCATAAAAATCCCAACTTCCTAACTTTAAAAACACCAAAGTTATGGCATTTTCAATCGTTCAGTTATATGGCAGCTATAGGATGTAGTCGGCCGATCCCGGCCGTTCCGACTTATATACTGCGTGCAAAGGAAAGAAGGGTGGGTGCAAAGTTTCAATTCGATATCTTTAAAACTGAGAGACTAGTTCGCGTAGAAACAGACAGACGGACAGACGGACATGCTTATATCAACTCAGGAGGTGATCCTGATCAAGAATATATATACTTTATAGGGTCGGAGATGTCTCCTTCACTGCGTTGCACACTTTTGACCAAAATTATAATACCCTCTGCAAGGGTATAAAAATAACTGAATCTGAAATCTGGGAATCTGTTGAAAGGAAAAGATTATGTCAGTATGCCAATCTTATTTGCGAGATCTATATGATTTGTATACAATCTTAAAACATATGATTTCTCCAAAAATGTCAGTAAATGTTTAAAAACGCTCAAGTTGTGTTGATTTGCTTGTTATTTAATGATCATTCTAAGGCATCTATATTATATAGTCTTAAAATTTTTATAAAACTAAAACTATTATTCTGAGATTGCTAAAATTTACTATATCTTGAAGTATATGGAAATATTTTAGGAAACGACAAAGTTATAGTTACGAACTGACGGAAGATGTATTCGAATCGCCTGATATAACAATGAAGCTAGGTCGATTTTACTCTCAAGTTTTCGGTCATTTCTATGAAAGCTATATGATATTATTGTCCGATTTCAATAAAAATTAAAACGTAAATCTAAAATATTCAAGATTTACTATATCTTGAAGTACATTTATTTAAATTATTAAACATCGAAGTAATAATTTTTTTTTCATTTATTTCATATAATTGTTCCGATTGTTCGTATGGGAGCTATATGATACTGTCATCCGATTTTAATAAAATTAAAACCGTAATTCCATAGTATTTAAATATTAACAAATCCTGAAGAACAAAAAAAAAACATTAAAACAACAAAGTTATATTTTAAAAAAACAAAATTTTCGATTCTTCCTATGGGAGCTATAAGATATAGTCGCCCGATCCGGCTCGTTCCGACTTATATACTACCTGCAATAAAAAGACAAGTTTTGCGAAAGTTTCCAGCAGATAGCTTTAAAACTGAGGGACTAGTTTGCGTAGAAACGGACGGACAGACGGACAGACGGACATGGCTAGATCGACTCTCCTGGGGATGCTGATCAAGAATATATATACTTTATAGGGTCGGAAATGTCTCCTTCTCTGCGTTGCAAATTTTTGACTGAAATTATAATACCCTCTGCAAGGGTATAAAAATTTTCCGATTACTCACGTCAAATAACTAGATTATCCTAAAACGAAGTTTATAAGTAGACAAAAAGCGACAAGTGTTCCAGGTTTACAATTGTGGAATCATAAATTTATGGTTTTGGGAAGTACAAGTTATTAAAACCCTAAAAATTCAAACCCCTTCTACAGGTAAAAAAGTTAAGAACCCCCAAATGACAAGTAGACCTAATATGAGAAACGAGAAGGAAAACAATTTTTTGAAAGGCGACAAGGTTTACAATTGCGCAATCATAAATTTGTGGTTTTGGAAAGTACGAGTTCAAAAGAAACCTTTACGAAATTCCAACCCCTTGCTACGGGTAAAAATGATAAGAAGCTCCAAATGTTAGGCTAAAAATACTTGTAATATTTAACTACCTGCTAAAATTGTCAACTCATAAATGCAATAACTTCGTTTTAGGAGGTGGGAATCTTATATTTTTTCGAAAAAACTATTTTTAAGCCGTCGACAAACGTGTTTGTCAAAATAAACTATTTTTAGGAGGTGGACAAACGATTTTTTTTTTAATTTCACGAGATCGGCAAACATTGGCATCTTTTATTTTTCGAAAAAACGTTTTTAAATTTTTAATTTTAAGTTTCTTTGTTAAAAAATTACATTTTTGAGCTGTCGGCAATCGTTATCGTCAAAATAAATTAAATAATTTTTTTTCGAAAAATCGATTTTTAAGGGGTGGGCAAACAATTTTTTCTGCAGGTAAATATTGTAACAGGCCAAGTATAATAAAGATAAGCTGGCCACACTATTAGAGCAGTGGCTTTCTCTTTCAAGAGAGGTGGTATCCCTCTCTCTCAAGAGAGTGCCAGAGAGAGCTACCTGCGTGCAGCGAAGCTCAGTCTCGATCGAACCAAAAAGTAAAGAAGACGTGTGTGAGAGATTAAATTAAAATAGAGAGATAAACTATTCCTGGTACAATCTCAGAAGTGGGATTCAGTAAAAACTTTTTTCTTATCAACCGAAAACGCCTAAAATAATATATAATAATATGGATATAAACATATCAGAAGTGACAGTTATCCAATTAAAAAGGTGGTTGGAGCTTCTAAATCTGTCGACGAAGGGCACCAAATCGGAACTTTTTGCTCGGCTTTGCAGCGTTCCGGAAGAAATTCGCGGAAGGGCGCCCGAGAACCTGGTGAAGCAAGCCGAATTGGAAAATGTTGAGGGGAATCGCAGTGAGCTGGAAACTGACGCTGAGACTTTGGAAAATTTGCGAGCCGAAATTTCGAGGGCTCAGAAAATTCTAGAGAACTTAAACTACCAGATCAACAGCGCTGGTGGCAACCGAAATAACGGAGGCAGAGGAGGCGAAAATGCGTTTCAGCAGAACGAGCAACGGCGAAACAGCGGAGGCGGCAGAGACGAAAATGTGTTTCAGCAAAACAGCGGAGGCGGCGAAAACGAAAATGCGTTTCAGCAAAACAGCAGCGGCAGAGGCAGAGGCGACAGAAACAACGGCGACAGAAGCGGCGGCGGCGATAGAAACAATGGCGACAGAAGAGAAGGCGATGGCGTCATTAGCAGAGGCGTCGGCAGCGCCGTTTATGACGAAATGGCATCGTTTGGTGGTGGGTTTTCCTCATCAGGATTTAACATGGCCAAGGAAATGTTGATGGACTTCACCGATAAAGTTCCTGTTTGATCCTGGATTGCTCAATGGGGCAATATATCGGCTCTTATCAGCCTTTCAGACATGCAACAACGTGTCTTGCTGATCAGCAAGTTAAAAGGCAGTGCCTTGCTATGGTTGCATGCGGATGAAGGACGTTTCGACAAGCCAAGCCAGGAACAGAAAAAGAAAAAATTGATTTGCCTAGCCAAACTCTAAATAATGCTTCTCAGCCCAACGCATACGAAGTCATTGTAAGAGACGAGGTAGGAAAAGTATTTACCTTGCGAATAACAGATTCACTATGTTTACTAAAGCATGGAAAAAAAGTTATAGCAAGAATTGATGTTAGTGATATGTACACCAATGGAATTATCGACTTAGGTCAGTTCTTTCAAAGGCTTGAAAAATAAGCCGATATACTAAATATCAGCCAACTCAAAGTGGCACCGAGCGAAAAGATCTTTGACACAATCTCAATGGAATCTTTTAAAATAATGGGCAATAAAAAATTACAATCTTTAAGAGGAGCGCTACTCAAGCCGGTGACCCTATTATATAATAATGATAAAGATGATGATCACAGCTGGCAATGTGACTGCGAGAATATAATACGCGACGTCATCACAGTGGTGACAACGAAGCCGATGTCATTCCACAAACCCCAGGCCTCCTCATCACCGACACAAGGAAATGGATTGGCGAAACTTCCATACAACCCGTCGTTTCAAGCTTCTCATTTGGAATACATTAACAAAAATACACAGTACGCGTCGACGACGGTCACGACCACTAGCATGGCAGTGGGCGTCATCCCAGCGGTAGGTGAAAAGCCCGCTCCAACGCCATGCGGCTTATCGAACCTAACCTCACATGGTCCGGCCCCGGTTACGCAACAGCTGATCAGGCCAAAGGACGACGAAGCCGCAGGGCGCTTATTAGTGGGACCAGACGCAGCCAACAAAATAATGCTGACCTCTGGCATACCAACACCCTCGCAGATTGCCGCTCGTCAAGCGATCCCAAAAGAGCTACCAGCATTCGATGGCAACCCCCAAGCTTGGCCATTATTTTATAGCAGTTTTCAAACTAGCACAGAGATCGCCGGGTACACCAACGCGGAGAACCTCATGCGCATACAGTCAAGCCTAAGAGGTAGGGCCCGAGAACTAGTACAAAGTAAATTACTATTACCAGCGATGGTCCCCGAAATCATACAGACACTTCAAATGTGTTTCGGTCGGCCAGAGAATATACTTCAAACAATGCTTGATAAAGCACGTAAAATGCCGCCTCCAAAGGACAAACTAGAACCTCTGATCGAGTACGCGCTCTGCGTCAGAAACATATATTCAACGATGGAAGCCTGCCAGCTAGTCGCCCACATGAGCAACCCACTCCTTGTGCAGGAACTAGTGGAAAAGCTTCCTTCGCAGCTTAAATTGCAATGGGCCATGCACCCAAAAGAAACCGCAGTGCCGGTGGTGAAAGTATTCAGCGAATGGATGTACACAATTGCCGAAGCAGCTAGTCAAGTATCATCCCCACTATACTTCGGCCGCAGCGAACGCCTTAATTACCATTCGGCTAGTGAGGAACCACTTCGTGTTAGAGGGAATTGCGTGATATGCGATGCGGGAGACCCCAAGATCCAAACGTGCCCTAAATTCTCTGCTATGAATATGACAGAAAGATGGGACGTGTCCCGCACCCATCACTTGTGCCCCAATTGCCTCAACAAGCACCGAAGCCAGTGCCTTTCAATGAAGACATGCAACTTAAACAACTGTCGTGAACGTCACAATCCACTACTGCACGCACAACAACTCTACCACGCCGAACATTCGCGCCAGCCAACAGCACCCGAGCTGGAGAGCGGCCACATTCTCGCCCATAGACATGCGGATCAAACTAATTTCCGTATTGTACCAATCAAAATTGATTATAAGACTCAACAAATTAACACCTTTGCCTTGCTAGACGAAGGATCATCAGTAACGCCGATCGAAGAAACTATCTTTCAGCAGCTGGGGGTATCAGGCGTACCACACCCTCTCTGCCTGAAATGGACCGACAATACAATCCGTGTCGAAGAAACTTCTAAGACAGGGACTTTACGTGTCATCAACACGCAGAACGGAGCCAAATTTAAACTGAGAGATCTTCGCAGCGTCAGAAGCCTAAACTTGCCAATGCAGTCCGCCAACATGGATGAGCTTGCTATTAAGTTCCCGTACCTTAAAGGACTACCGATCGCCTCATATGCCAACGTGCGACCAACTATAATCGTTGGAGCGGATAACTGGAATTTAGCCGTACCTCTTAGAATCCGGGAGGGAGCGTGGCGCCAGCCAATTGCTTCCAAAACTCGACTGGGATGGACGTTGCAAATCCCTCCGAGCAAAAGAGCTAACGCAGAGGGACACGTTAATATCCATGAGTGCAGATGCTACGAAGCCGACACCGCCTTACACGAGGCCATTAAGCAAACCTTCGCCGTAGAGACTCCCCGACGCGCCCTCCTATATTCTGAAGCTGACTCCCGTGCCTTTGCCATCATGAACTCGACAGCCAAATTTAAGGATGGCAGATTTGAAATTGGACTGCTGTGGAAGAGCGAGAACGCAGCTCTACCAGATAGTTACCCAAACGCCCTTAGACGACTGATGTGCCTACAACGGAAATTCATCAAGGAACCAGCACTAAAGATTCAAACCCAAAAGGAGATCGATAATCTCGTGCAAAAGAAATATGCCCGTAATCTAAATGCAGCCGAGATACTGGAAGAACACGCGAGGATATGGTATCTACCAACCTTTATAATTACAAACCCGAACAAACCTAATAGGGTTCGGCTAGTTTGGGATGCAGCGGCGCAGTCAGAGGGACAATCCCTGAACGACTTTATTCACGCCGGTCCCGATCTCTTGAAACCATTGGTGGATCTTCTGATTTCATTTCGCGCCGGAAAGGTGGCGATCATCGGTGACATCGCAGAGATGTTTCACCAAATTCGAGTCAAGCCGGAAGATGCCCATGTTCAGCGTTTCCTTTGGTACGACCAAGATGACGAGCTACACCACCCAAGCGTCTACACGATGGAAGCGCTCACATTTGGCATAAACTGCGCACCATGTATCGCACACTTCATACGGGACAGAAACGCTGATAGGTTCCAACAGCAATATCCCGCCGCCACACAAGCCGTAAAAAATTACCATTACGTCGACGACTTTATCTACAACGGCAATGACAATAAGGAGGTGATAGAAATCGCCACAGAAGTTCGCCATATTCACGCCGCAGGGAGGTTCTATATTCGCAACTGGGCATCGAACTCGAAGACTGTGCTTAGCGAACTAGGCGGAGAACCATCGTCAACGGAGGTCGAAATCACCACCGCCGAGAAAGTCCTCGGCCTATACTGGATCCCGGAAACGGAGGACCTAACGTTTATCTCCAAATTCTCACGTCTGAAACGCGACATATGGACAGAAAACGATGCACCCTCGAAGCGGGAACTCCTCCAAGTACTTATGTCAATGTACGACCCCCACGGCCTCATCGCCTGCGACACTATAAAGCTGAAATTCTCGGCTATCAGTTAACTCCCATTACTACTGGACGGACTCAAAAACAGTTCTCAAATGGCTGCGAATGGACCCGCGCAAGTTCCAGCAGTACGTAATGCATCGAATAGGAGAAGTGTTGCAGCTCACCAATGTCGACCAATGGCACTGGGTGCCATCTGACTTAAACCCTGCTGACATCGCAACTAAGACTTCAAGTTTCACTTCCATGCATAAATGGTTTGATGGCCCAGAGTACCTTCTCCAGGAACGCCATCGTTGGCCCACCTGTACCGACCTAGGAGCCCCAACCAACATCGAAGTGAAGCAGGTATTCTTCGTCGCTACTACGCCACTGGACCCCATTATGAACGTAGAACACTTTTCCGACTGGCGGAGGCTATATCGAGCGGTAGCAAGGTTTATATTATACGTCGAAAAGCTGAAAGCAACAGCGCGGAAAACGCCTCCGACTACGAGCATTAACGCCGAGATGATGCGACGCGCTCAAACAACACTGATACGCTACGCGCAAGTATCAGAGTTCCGAAAATAAATATGTTTACTCTCCAAAGACGATGACCAGCCCCTACGAATCCGAGGAAGAGCTGAAAACTTGTGCCCCCAACAGCAAATAATACTCCCTTACGGACATTACGTAACACGCCTAATTGTCAACTGGTATCACCGTCAGATGCACCACACCATGCACGAGGCCTGCATCAATAGGATTCGTGGCATTTATTATATACCACGCTTACGAGTTTTATATAAGTCAGCCCGACGACCATGCCAACGCTGCAGAAACGATAATGCCTCCCCAAAACTGCCGCAAATGGCCCAACTACCCATTGCTAGAGTCGCCGCTTATCAACGCCCATTTACTCACGTTGGAATCGATTACTTTGGACCAATTCCTGTGACCGTTGGCAGGAGGAAGGAGAAACGATGGGGAGTAATATTCACCTGTCTCACTGTCAGAGCAGTGCATCTAGAAATAGCTCACTCACTCGACGCCTCGTCCTGCTTTATGTGTATCCGCAACTTCTTCAACCGCCGTGTGACACCTAGAGAAATATTCACGGACAACGGCACTAATTTTAAAGCTTCCGAGAAGGTAATCTGCGAGGAGCTTCAAAGGGTTAACTTCGACGAAATGTACGGATCGTTTGACACAATTAAGTGGAACTTTAACCCGCCAGCAGCGCCCCATATGGGGGGAGCGTGGGAGCGCCTTATAGGCTCTATAAAAAGAGTCCTGTCCGCCATCTGCCCAGCGATGAGTCTACAAAGCGCAATCTGGGAGATCGAATTTATAATAAACTCAAGGCCGCTCACATTCGTATCGCTGGACATCAACGACGACGAAGCCATCACACCCAACCATTTACTACTGGGGTCAGCAAGCGGATATAAGCACATTTTCGCCAACAACCTCTCGGTTCGATGCATGTGGCAATCGGCTCAACTATTCGCCGACCATTTCTGGAAACGATGGGTCAGGGAGTACGTTCCCGACTTAGCTCGCCGAGGAAAATGGTACGCCAAGCCACCACCCTTAACGATTGGCAGCGTCGTCCTCATAGTAGACGAAAACTTACCACGGAACACGTGGCCGAAAGGAATAGTCACCGATGTGGCCTTAGCTAAGGACCAGCAAGTAAGAAGCGCTTCGATCAAGACTGCCCACGGTATCTTACGATGACCCGTAGCAAAATTGGCTGTATTAAACGTCGGCAAGATTGAGGGTAACCCAGACGCAGAAGAGCCAAGTTTACCGGGGGGAGAATGTCGCCGCCGAAATCTGTTACAATAGACAGATCCAATGAGCCCGCTATAGTTTAGTAGGTTAATGTTCCAATCAGCAGATGAGTGGCTGGAATTGTACCGTTCAACATAAGCTTTAAGCGCACCTTTCGGGTACGCGAGTACTTGCTTCGCCCATGCTTATTCATTACAGCATTAGCCACCGTCTGCTACGATTATTTTAAAAGCGGTTCCCTTATTTCTTTGTCTCATGGCTTTGTGTAACGCCATACAGCCAGCAGTTATATACTGAATAATAAATTGGATATATGTTAACCTGCGAGTTTTATTAAGAACGGGACGTGCTAAGTAAAGTCGAGGACAGGGTGGCGCTGGCCTCAACAGATATGATACGTGATAATAAGGTGATAATATATATGGATGACATTTTAATTGCAAGCCAGAGTATAGAATAGCATTTAGGAATATTAGTAGAGGTATTTAGGAGATTAGTGGAAAATAAATTATAACTAAGAATGGATAAATGCAAGTTTCTTCAAAATAAGGTGAAATATTTAGGTTTTATAATTTCAAATGAAAGAATAAAAGCTGATGATAGGGGATTAGAAGCTATAAAGAGCTTTCCTGTGCCAAATAAAGTGCAAGCTGTACAAAATTTCTTAGGTCTTTGTTCTTACTTTCGCCGCTTTATAAAGGACTTTTCGATATTGGCGAAACCATTATATTATTTACTGATGAAAGATAGGACGTTTGAATTTGGAAATGAAGAGTTAGCTTGTTTCACACTGTTAGCCATTATTTATGCACTTAGAAGGTTTATGATATATTTACAGGGGAAACGTTTCAAGATTGTTACAGATTGTAATTCTCTAACATTAACGTTGAATAAGATAGATTTAAACCCAAGAATTGCAAGGTGGGCTTTAGAATTACAAGAATTCGATTATGAATTAAAACACAGGAAAACCAATGCAGCATGTTGATGCACTCAGCAGATGTAATAATGTAATGATAATAGAACCAAATACGTTTGCCTAGGCAAACTCTAAATAATACTTCTCAGCCCAACGCATACGAAGTCATTGTAAGAGACGAGGTAGGAAAAGTATTTACCTTGCGAATAACAGATTCACTATGTTTACTAAAGCATGGAAAAAAAGTTATAGCAAGAATTGATTTTAGTGATATGTACACCAATGGAATTATCGATTTAGGTCAGTTCTTTCAAAGGCTTGAAAAATAAGCCGATATACTAAATATCAGCCAACTCAAAGTGGCACCGAGCGAAAAGATCTTTGACACAATCTCAATGGAATCTTTTAAAATAATGGGCAATAAAAAATTACAATCTTTAAGAGGAGCGCTACTCAAGCCGGTGACCCTATTATATAATAATGATAAAGGGAATGAAGCATTACTGTATACATTCCATGACGATCTAATACAAGAAGGTCATACAGGCATAGCTAAAATATTAGCCAAAATAAAAAGGCATTATTTTTGAAAAAATATTACCCGATATATTATAAATTATATACAAAAAATCAAAAACAACAAATCATACAAAAACACCATTAACTATACTGATTCGCCACAAATGGCATTTGTCAGGGTAATAGTGGATACGATCGGTACATTACCTAATCCGAGAAAGGAAATGAATATGCAGTAACACTTATCTTCGATTTAACTAAATACCTTGTGGCAATACCAATTCAAAACAAAAGTGCCAAAACAGTAGCATAAGCTATATTCGAAGATTTTAATCTGAAGTACGGTCCAATGAAGACGTTCATAACGGACATGGAAACAGAATATAAAAATTCGATAATTGAAAATTTATTTAAAAATGTAAATGTGAAGCGAAGCCACAGAACATTTAATGAGTTCATCCGTTCATATATCTCAGTTGATAAAACTGATTGGGATATATGGCTCAAATACTTCGTATATTGTTTCAACACAACACCCTCTATGGCACATGACAATTGTCTATATGAGATATTTGTTGCTAAAATTTCAAATTTACCTAAACATTATAGTATAGACAAAATTAAACCACTATATAATATAGATGATTATGCAAAAGAATCTAAGTTTAGACTAGAACACGCATTTAAGAGAGCTGGATTAATGTTAGAATCTCATAAGCACAAACAAAAAATTAACTATGACAAAAATACTTTAGATTTTGATTTAAAAATAGGAGATCAGGATTTATTGTAAAATGACTAGCTAGACTTTAAATATACTGGACCCTATAAAGTTTAAGGTGTAAAAAAATAAAAAAAAACAAACACTACATAAGGATAGGTTACAAATTTTTAATGCATAATCACTTTAATTCTCTTATATCACATATGGCAATACATAAAAGAAGAACGATAATTATAATGAACAATTGATACAAAAATATATATAAATAATACTTTTTGATTCAAAATAATACTTTCTGATTCAAACAAAAAAAAAATAACAATATAAAAAAAAATCAAATAAAAAAATTAAATAAAATGTTCATTTATAATTATATACATATATTAAGATATAACTCCATAGAATTACGTTATTTTTCAAAAGGAGGGAGATGTAGTTTGTTCACATATCGATTACTCACTGTACTCAGTGTTATGCACTAATATACCTACAAACGCATTGAAGCACTTGGCCGCAATAGGTAATCACAAATCTACGACCCATGCAGTTCCCACAGTGCACAGTAATATGACAGCTCTTGAGTGCACTGGGTCTGGACATTGCAGATTCAGCATAACTGGCATGCGCGACCGCTCTGTCACCAAGTGAACATAGTACCTCTCTCTTCCACGGCGACCCTCCGTCAGCCTTACACATTTATACATAAGCGTCGACCGCAGCTCTTCCGGCGTATTTGCCGGCATAGCTGAGTGATCGTTACCCATATGCACCAAGGCAATAAAATCAAAGAACATTTAAGTCGAAAGCCTTAGCAGCTATGGCTGTCACCCATCAAGTTACTTAATTTAAATAAGTAAGCTTAGAAGTGTACTAATAATAACGAAGATCTAATAAAGTGAAAATAACTAAACCGAAAATCGTATCATACCCCAAAAGAAAAGAGGAAACAAAACAAATACCTGCTAAATTACTAAAATGGCATGAAGGTAGCTAATTTAAGTTTCTTTGCATCTAAAAGGATTTTTTCGTTTTTACCCTGGCAGAGGGTATTATAATTTGGAGAGACGTTTGTAACGTAGTGAAGGAAACATGTCCGACCCCATAAAGTATATGTAGCCATGTCCGTCTGTCCGTCCGTCAGTCTGTCCGTCCATCCATCTGTCCGTCCGTCCAACTGTCCGTCTGTATCAATACCGTATGCGTCTGTTTTAATCGTCCTAAAACATGTGTACGCAGATCATGTTTGAATATCGCCCCGATCGGATGTATATATCCTATAGCTCCCATAGGAACAATCGGATATATCTTGCAAGAATTGATGATATTTCGCGCAGTGTAAAAGCTATTGACATGAATTTATCCAAATCGTATTTTTTATACATACATTGATCAGGTAAAAGCAAGTGCCTTTCGGACGTCTATATCCCATAGAAACAATAGGGTGAAATCGAAAGGAAAAGTGCACAGACACGTAGTGACCTTCCTTGGACACAAGTGTACTGACAAAGGTATTTTGCCAGACAGTAAAATATACGGACGCAGAAAGCGCTAAAAGATTCGTTTCATTTTGCAATTACTACAGACGTTTTATAAAAAAAATTCCGATTACTCACGTCAAATAACTAGATTATCCTAAAACGAAGTTTATAAGTAGACAAAAAGCGACAAGTATTCCAGGTTTACAATTGTGGAATCATAAATTTATGGTTTTGGAAAGTACAAGTTATTAAAACCCTAAAAATTCAAACCCCTTGCTACAGGTAAAAAAGTTAAGAACCCCCAAATGACAAGTAGACCTAATATGAGAAACGAGAAGGAAAACAATTTTTTGAAAGGCGACAAGGTTTACAATTGCGCAATCATAAATTTGTGGTTTTGGAAAGTACGAGTTCAAAAGTTCGCTCAAAATTGAAACTTGAAATTATTGAAAAAATAAAAACTTGAAGTTTAGTGTAAGTTAGTTTAGGGCGAAGGCGGGAGCACAATAAAGTTTTCTCTCGCTCTCGGCGAAGTCGCCCCGTCTTCGCCAACCTTCGTTAAGCTAGGCTCTAAGTACTTTGTCGAAAAATATATAAGCATTCGTTGAAATTGATTTGAGCCGTCGACACCTTTTCTTTTCGTTTTCGTTTCTCGAAGTTAATAATTTTAGCCACCGCCAATTTGTTTTCGGAAGTTTATAATTAGAAAACTCTCTAATTTTTCATGGCGCCCCCGGGTGGACGTTAAAGTTATTAATTTTGTAATTATTAATTTGGAAACTAGTGAAAGTGGAGTTCAAAGCACTCAATTACATATACATAGTGTTTTTGTTGCCCGCGGCGTGTCGGTGTGGACAAAAAATACACAGCAGCTCCTGCTTAAAATATCGTGCCGGTCGCGAAATACCCTGTTCGCCACAAAAGAACTGCTGCCAGAGGGATGCCTTGCGACTGCTCAATGTGTAAAAGGAAAGTGGCAGCTGGATTGAAAGACCCTAAAGCAGAACCTGAGGTATTTGTGCAAAAAATTGAAAGCTTGAGTTTATAAGAAAAGCAATTTAATTGTTTATTGTCTTGTGCTGAAAAATTGCACCTCGTTTTCAATTCTTGGCACAGACGTATCGATATAGTAGAGCTAGTTGTGCATGCATTTATTTATAATAAATAAAAATAAAAAAATTATATTAAAATTTATTATATACACATACATATACACATACACATTATAACCTATTTGAACCTCCGTTGGACGCAACATTTACATAATTGTGTTATATTATTGCAATCACTGTCGCCCCCAATTTATTTATTGAAACTCGAAAATTAATAGTTGGTAAAATTATTCCAGCCGCTATATATAACCAATACATAAGTCTTCATATACAAGCAGCTGCAGCGGTTAACTTTTTCGTTTTCCCTTTTCGCTTCGCTTGTCTGCCGTTAGCATCGTTGTAATTGTTGTTGGACTTTTGGTTTGGCGCGCTGAAGATCAAAGTGACGCGCTACCCTGCATTCGGACGGGTATACTGATTTTTGCCGTCATTTGCAACCACTGTTAATTTTGATACCTCGTGGCTCGATATTCAATTTAATATTTTTTTTATCGTCGTTTTCGTTGTGGATAATTATTAAAATAATTTTTTCGAACAAATTTAATAATTAAATTAAATTGTTATTTACTCTTAGTATTTTGTTTCGAAAATTTATTTAACAATTTGTCGTCGTTCTAATTGAACAATTATCCTCTTTTAAAACTTATTTATTTTATTAATTATTATTCTTGGATAAATAATTTATTTATATATATATATTTATTTATTTTCGTGGTTTATATATAAAAATAAAAAATAAATTAAAATGAGTCCAGATAAGCCAAAATCTCTTGAACTTCTTGCGGATCTTAAAAATAAGCTCAAAAAACCAGTGATGAGCATCCGCCGATTAAATGATCGAATAGAAGCCGGCCAGATTCCGATCCAAGAAGTAGAACTAACTTGTCGGCTAGAGATTTTAAATGCTTCTATTATTAAGGCAACTCAAATACAAGAACAGATCGAAGATTTAGATGATGGCGATGAGTTCGGAGAAGAGTTGGAAGAGCTTTCAATAATAACCAAGGCAAAAATAATGTCGCTTATCTCAGCCTTGAAGACGGCAAGCGAAACCAAAATAATTGGATCAGCTTCTGTAGCCCCAACTCGAGCTCGACTTCCGAATTTGGCATTGCCGAAATTCAGCGGCAAATATTCGGAGTTTAAGAATTTCATTAGCCTTTTCGAAACTCTTGTTCATCAAGACGACAGCATTCCCGTTATAGAAAAAATCAATCACTTAATTTCTTGTCTTTCTGGTGAAGCGTTGGGAACTATTAAGGCCTACCAAGTCACTGAGAGCAATTATGAAAAGGCTATGATCAGCCTGAAAAAAGTGTATGATAACGAATGTTTAATTTTTATGAATAATATTTCAACATTGTTTAGTCTTCCGAAAATAACGCAACAGTCAGCTTCGTCTTTAAGAAATATTATCGACACCGTATCATCTATATACGGTTCTTTGTTATCGATAGGAGACGACACCAAGATTTCAAATGCAATGTTGATCTATCTTGTTTTGAACAGAGTAGACCCAGTGACCAAACAAAAATGGGAAGAACAATTAGATTATGAAAGGTTACCGCTTTGGTCCGATTTTGAAAAAATGTTAAACCGCCGATACCAGCATTTATCCGCTGAAGAATCGACGAAACCAAAGCAAGATAAAGTTATGTCGAGCAAGCCACATAATCGCAGCTCATTTTCTTGTTCTTCGTCCAACAGTAAATCCCAGCAAAGTTGTAGCTATTGCAATGCAGAAGACCATATCCTAGCGAACTGTGGTCCGTTTGGTCGCCTTTCGGTAATGCAAAGGTTTGACTTTGTAAAATCTGCTTCCTTATGCATCAATTGTATGCGAAAGGGTCACACTGTTTCAAAATGCAAATTTAATAAATGTCGAGTTTGTGGCCGCTCGCATCACGTTTTACTGCATAGGTATACAGTTAAGAAAAAGGTACACACAATGGTGAAGTCGCGTATAAATGGTAGTGAGTTCTCCTTCGATTTTTGGATTTTGAAATCAATATCAAGATATCATCCTGACCAGTCGGTCAATATCAATGACTGGAAAATTCCAAAGAACCTACCACTAGCAGACCCCTATTTCTACAAGCCACAAAGAATAGATATGTTAATAGGAGCAGAATCATTTTTCGAATTATTAGCTGTTGGACAAATTAGACAAGGTCCTGACTTTCCAACTCTGTAGAAAACCCTCTTCGGCTGGGTTGTATCGGGTAGATATAAGGCATCTTCCCCTACAGAAGTTGTGAAAAGTTTCAGTTGTAGTGAAGAGATTTTAGTGTCTATTGACAGCACACTACAGAAGTTTTGGTCACTGGAAGAAATGCCATCTCTAAAGAAAATTCTGTCACCTGAGCAAAAGTTATGTGAAGAACACTACCGGAAGACTACTCAGGTTTTGCCATCAGGTCGGTTTGAAGTAAGACTGCCGTTTAAATCGGATCCAAATGAGTTAGGCAACTCTTTTGAAGTTGCAAAACGGCGGTTTTTGTCGCTTGAAAGAAGGCTGTCTCGAGAGCCTGAGATGAAGGAAATGTACCTAGAATTTATGGAGGAGTACCTTTCTTTAGGTCATATGTCTCTTACAGATAAACTTCCTTCTGCTCCACATTATGTTATCCCACATCAATGTGTTCTGAGACCCCAAAGTACGTCAACCAAGTTACGTGTCGTTTTCGATGCGTCTTGTAAATCGTCAACTCAGAAGTCTCTAAATGACATTTTGATGGTTGGGCCGACAATCCAAGATGAGTTGTACTCAACGTTACTGCGCTTCCGGCTGCATAGGTTTGCCTTGACCGCCGATGTAAAGAAAATGTATCGCCAAGTGATGGTGAATGAAGCAGATAGGCAGTTTCAACTTATAGTGTGGAGAAGAGACCCCTCTGAGTCCTTGAGATTATACAAGCTCAACACCGTAACATATGGTACTGGACCAGCCCCGTTTTTGGCTATTCGGTGTTTAAAAAGGTTAAGTGAGTCTGCCAAAGTTTCTTTTCCTAGAGCTGCTAAGGTTATTGGATCCGACTTTTATGTCGATGATATGTTGACTGGTGCTGCATGCGTAGAGGAGTTAAAGACTATTAAGTCTGAAGTATCTCAGGTTCTTCAAACTGCAGGTTTTGAATTGACAAAGTGGTTTTCGAACTCACCTGACGTTACCGCATCTGAGAGCACAGTTAAATCCATACCCATCTCGGACTCAGAGTCAACTAAGGCGTTAGGAATATCGTGGTTGCCTAACGAAGATGCCTTCAAATTTCAAATTGACACTGCTGTCATGGGTCTCCGAGCGACAAAACGGAACATACTATCGGTGACATCGAAGCTGTTTGACCCCCTCGGCTTATTAAGTCCTATTGTAATTAGAGGAAAGATCCTATTGCAGGAACTTTGGCTCAATAAGTTAGATTGGGATGAGTCGATTCCTATTCATTTAGAAACAGCTTGGAATATGATAAAAATTACATTGTCTATCACCGGTCCAATTACATGCCTTTGCTGACGCATCCTTAAGAGCTTATGGAGCTTGCGTCTACATTCGTAGCAAAACTGCAGAAGGTTATAAAATATCGCTGTTGACTTCAAAGTCTAAAGTAGCGCCGCTCAAGACTAAAACACTCCCAAGGCTTGAGTTATGTGCCGCTCACCTTCTCGCAGATCTCTGCCACAGAATCAAGCCCCTATTAAAGGTACCTATCGAACGGATTGTTTATTGGTCGGATTCTGAAGTTACGCTTCATTGGATCCGGTCTCATCCATCTTCACTATCCACATTCGTATCGAATAGAGTAGCGGAGATTCAAGAGTGGTCAGGTGAAGCTACGTGGCGGCATGTTCCAACGAAACAAAATCCAGCAGATATTGTATCAAGAGGTTGTGACGTCGACGAAATTATACAGTCAATATGGTTTACTGGACCTGCGTTTTTAAAAGAGGAAGATGCAAACTGGCCCCAGAATGCACACTTTGAACTAGATGAAGAAGTCCTACTACAAGAATCGAGGAAGACTGCGGTCGGACTGACCGCTGCTGTAAGAAATTTGGATTTGGTAGATGTCATTGAGGGATTTTCGTCACACCTTAAACTGCTTCGGGTATTCGTTTATATGTTCCGCTTCATAAGAAAATGCAAAGACAAAAGTATGGTATTTGAAAAAACTTTGTCGCCGACTAATGAAGCTTTTCTAAAAATTGTCGAGATATTACAGAAGCACGAGTATCATGAAGAAAGAGAAAAAGTTCGTAAAAGATCCAGAGTTAGCCCAAGTCTTCAGCGATTGAATCTATTCATCGATGAAGACAAGGGGACTTGGTGTCACTTTTCTTTGTTGCGAGTTGGGGGGCGACTAGCTAATGCTCCTATATCATACGATGCCAAGTTTCTATTGTTGTTGACAAAACGCTCCCAATTTGTGCAGAGCTATGTTCGGCATCTTCACCATTCCAATTTTCATGTTGGTCCACGAGCCCTTGTGAGTCTCCTTCGACAGCGTATTTGGATCGTAAACGCTCAGGAGGTCTGCAGTCAGATAGTTCGATCATGCATACGCTGCTTTAAGTGTAAGCCTCGACTAATGACACAAATTATGGGAAATTTACCCGCAGATCGTCTCCGTGCTCTCCGCCCATTTGCTATATGTGGCGTCGATTTTTGTGGCCCTGTCTATACGACATTGAAAATTCGTGGTAGGCCTCCGTATAAGTCCTACATTGCGCTCTTCGTTTGTTTTGCGTCCAAAGCGGTTCATCTAGAAGTTGTTTCAGATTTAACCACAGATTCCTTTTTATTGGCTTTTCAAAGGTTCGTTGGGCGCCGAGGATGTCCCCAAGTCGTCCATTGCGGCAACGGGACGAACTTCGTCGCGAGTCGCCACTTCCGGGCCCTTCGAGAGAGGATAGAGGACGAAGCCGACGCGATACGCGAATTCGCATCAAAAAGCGGATGCGAATTTGTCTTCACACCACCGCGGGCTCCGCACATGGGCGGACTATGGGAGGCAGGTGTCAAAACTGCCAAGAACCTACTCCTACGGGCGGTGGGCAGCGCGCTCCTAAGCGCAGAAGAGCTGGGGACAGTCCTCGTGGGAATCGAGGCGGTAATGAACTCCCGGCCGCTCGGAGCAATCAGCAGCGACCCAAGCGACGGAGAGGCGCTGACACCCGGGCACCTACTGACGGGCGGGCCGCTACTCGCCACACCAGCACTCCGGACCCCGGACCAGGAGGGTCTCAACTGCTTGCGGCGATGGCGGCTTGTCTCGTCAGTCAGGCAAACGTTCTGGCGGCGATGGTCCCGGGAATATGTCCTGGGCCTCCAAATACGGGGCAAGTGGCACCAGCAGCAGCCCAACATCAGCGAGGGAGATCTCGTCCTCGTGGCCGAGGACAACCTGCCGCCCCAACAATGGCTCCTCGGCAGAATAGTCGCCAGGCACGCAGGGGAGGACGGCATGGTCAGGGTCGTCGACGTGCGAACTAGTGGAGGAGGCCTTTTTCGGCGGGCCATTCATAAGTTGGCGCCGCTTCCATTATGTTGAAGCCCGATGGGTGTTCAACGGGGCCGGTGTTCGCTCAAAATTGAAATTTGAAATTATTGAAAAAATAAAAACTTGAAGTTTAGTGTAAGTTAGTTTAGGGCGAAGGCGGGAGTACAATAAAGTTTTCTGTCGCTCTCGGCGAAGTCGCCCCGTCTTCGCCAACCTTCGTTAAGCTAGGCTCTAAGTACTTTGTCGAAAAATATATAAGCATTCGTTGAAATTGATTTGTGCCGTCGACACCTTTTCTTTTCGTTTTCGTTTCTCGAAGTTAATAATTTTAGCCACCGCCAATTTGTTTTCGGAAGTTTATAATTAGAAAACTCTCTAATTTTTCAAAACCTTTACGAAATTCCAACCCCTTGCTACGGGTAAAAATGATAAGAAGCTCCAAATGTTAGGCTAAAAATACTTGTAATATTTAACTACCTGCTAAAATTGTCAACTCATAAATGCAATAACTTCGTTTTAGGAGGTGGGAATCTTATATTTTTTCGAAAAAACTATTTTTAAGCCGTCGACAAACGTGTTTGTCAAAATAAACTATTTTTAGGAGGTGGACAAACGATTTTTTTTTTAATTTCACGAGATCGGCAAACATTGACATCTTTTATTTTTCGAAAAAACGTTTTTAAATTTTTAATTTTAAGTTTCTTTGTTAAAAAATTACATTTTTGAGCCGTCGGCAATCGTTATCGTCAAAATAAATTAAATAAACATGCAACAACGTGTCTTGCTGATCAGCAAGTTAAAAGGCAGTACCTTGCTATGGTTGCATGCGGATGAAGGACGTTTCGCCAAGCCAACGAATGAGCTGCTTGAACAACTGCAGCTAGCTTTTGGGGACGTCGAATCGAAGGCTGCATTAAGGCGCAAGTTTGAGGCGCGTATCTGGATGCCAACCGAAAGATTCGCCTTTTACTTCGATGAAAAGTGCCGACTTGCTCGAGAGGTCAGCATGGAGGCGGATGAACTTTTAGACGGACTTGTGGAGGGCATTCCAGCTCTAAGCTTGCGTACACAGGCCAAACTTCAATGTTTTGATAGCCCAGAGCGTATGCTTCGTGCTTTTGCGGACATCATGCTGCCGAAAAGAGCAACAAAAACTAAAGTGGCAACATCAAGGACGGATCCGGGAAACAGCGAGACACGTTGTTTCAACTGCAACGCAAAAGGGCACTGGAAGAGGGAATGCACCAAGACGATAAGACCGCCAGGATCATGCTATGGTTGTGGCGCAAAAGATCACCGCTTGGTTGAATGTCCCCAAAACAAGAAGAAGGTCGAGAATAAAAATGTAAGATTATTTAAAATTTTTAGTATTGAGAATCCTAACCAGCCCATTGTTACAGAATGCATAATAGATTCGGGAAGCCCGAATGTATGTTTACCAGTAAACATTAAATTAAAACCTCAAGAAGAGGAATACTTTGGCCTAAACAAAAGCTTACAAAGGAGTTATGGTAGAATATTATGTTTTATATTTAAAAATTAAATAATGATTTGGTTTAACTTAATTGTAGTGGCTGACGAATCTATGGGTTGTAACATTGTGCTGGGTAGAGATTTTATGGATGCTTGTGATTTAAAAATTGATTTAGAAGCTTTGAAAATGGTTACTGTAGAGTGTATTGAAACCGAAGTCGAGAAGAAAGCGAAAGATAAAGTACTTTCTAATAATTGTATGGAAATTAGGAAAATTAAAACCGATTCGGAGGGTGAAGCAGAAAAATTAGGTGAAAAGAGTTTAGATAAAAGTTTAGGTACACAGTTAGGTGAAAAGAGTTTAGATACAAGTTTAGGTACAAAGTTAGGTGAAAAGAGTTTAGGTAAAAGTTTAGGTACAAAGATAGGTGAAAAGAGTTAAGGGAAAAGTTTAGGTACAAAGCTAGGTGAAAAGAGTTTAGGCAAGAAAAACGTAGGTACAAGTTTAGTTGAGGAAAATTTAGTCCATCGTTTAGGTGAAAACAATTTAGGTACATCTTTAGGTGAAATGAGTTTAGGTGAGAAATATTTAGGTACATCTTTAGGTGAAAAGAGTTTAGGTGAGAAACATTTATGTGCACATTTAGGTGGAAAAAGTTTAGATAAAAACAGCTTAGGTAAGAATTTAGGCGAGAACAATTTAGGTTTAGGTGAGAAGAGTTTTGACATATGTTTAGGCGATGATGATTTAGGTGAGAAGGATTTAGGTAATATTTTTGATGAAGAAGCTTTAGGTTCAGATAGTTTAGGAAAAGGCATAGAGGATAATTTTGAAAGTGAAATGTTAGAAATAAACATTTTAGAAGATGAGACTAAAGAAATGGCTTACATTATCGGGGATCAGGTTATTTATAAGGATCAGATAAAGTTTATTGAATCGTTAGAGGAAAATTATATTAAGGTATTGCGACCTGAAAGTCCTAGAGTTAAATGTGAGTTAAATATTATTTTAGAGAACACAAAAACTGTACTACTTTAAAAGGGAAAGACGTGCTATACCTCAAGCTCCGTGTTGACTCGTTTTTTCCGAGTTCCCGCTACTGTTACGACCAACAATAAGCTTCAACAAATCGTCCCGGAGCCTAAGTCGTCTGCACATGCTGATGTTTTTCCCGTATCGTTGCTGATTTTGGTAAAATAACATTATATTCTTCGCGTCGCAAAAGCCACTCATATCCCCGAAGACCACTCAAATCGTCGCAAACACGGTGAAAAACGGCAAAAAGGCGGAAAACTCTCTTGAGCCAGAAGGCGTGTCAAAAGTAAGCCAAAAACTAGAGGTGGACCAGGTCAGCTGTTGTCACCATTCACACGGCACGATCACACCACCGCAAAAGTGTGACTGTTAAAAGAGTTCGTGTTGTAGCAGCTAGCTTATTTTTCGCCAACCCATTTTTTTTTTAAATTCTAACTGCCTAAACATGCCACAACCGCCAGCAAAGAGAACCAGGGAAAAAACTTCCACTGAGTTAAGTTCTCCAACAGATGGGCTTTGGGAAAAAATAAGCCAGAAGTTTGCTGAGCAAACTGATTTCTTTAAAAACCATATGGCTGAACTGGAGAATCGCATTACGACCAAAATTACTGTTACGCTGGACGCTATTAACAGTGATATGTCGGAAATCATGAAGAGAGTTGAGCGTTTGGAGAGTGAGGTTGCGGAAATCCGGGCCTTGCGAGACCAAGTCAATAGCCTAAAGTCGGCATCTGAGCTGCAGCAAAATAATAGGGTAGCATGTGATCTCCGCCTACATGGGGTACCATTTAATCAAGGCGAAGATGTGAAGGCATTGTTTCACACCCTTTGCTTTAACCTTAAGGTTACCCCCACCCCAAGAATTCGAGATTTATTCCGGATGAAACCCCCTAGAAACGGTCGTTCTATAGTTGACCCAATTATAATGATCAAGTTTGATAGACTTGAGGACAAGGCTAACCTAATGCGTACCGTGGGTGCAATACGGCGTGAAACGAAAAGCCAGCTTTCTCTAAGTTATGTTGGCATAGATTCGCCCACTCCAATCTATCTGAACGAACAGCTGACTAAAACCAACTACGAGATTTTTAAAGCAGCCATGCACATGAAGCGTCAGAAGGTCCTATCGGCTGTCTTCACTCGTCGAGCAATGGTCCACGTAAAGAAGACGGGCAGTGATCAGGTCCTATGCATTGAGAACATGAAGGCCCTTACCGACATTAATCCTGATCGTCATGAGACACCTGCTGAAACTGACTCTAGGAAGGATGGAGCGACACCTAATTTATTTCGTTAATGCAGTTCAACTAAATGTTCAATATGTTCATTTTAAGGTATTATTAGTTCTCTTTATATTTACTTTCAATTGCAATTTGTACTTTTATTATATTATGTGTGGTACTGTGTGTGTGTTCCAGGTCTTAGCACTTCCAAATACTTATACTTCTTTTACTTATGTCTGCAATCGAGCCTAATCCAAACTTTAACAGCCATGCATTGATCAGAATTCTTTGTAAACAAACTACTGGTCTGAAAATATGTCACATAAATGCGCAAAGTCTGACTAATAAAATCGATGAGTTCAGGTACCTATTCGAAAATTCAAAAGTCGATGTCATCTGTGTTTCCGAAACTTGGTTCACGTCCGATATCAGTAGTTCATATCTTCGTTGTGCTGATTACAATCTGTTTCGTTCTGATAGAGTAAATCATGCCGGCGGTGTTGCTATTTTTGTCCGCAAACAATTTAAATGTAAAGTTATACGTCAGCAAGAGCCAGAGAGTGCAATAGAATACTTATTTGTAGAAGTACGAGGAAAAATTCTCAAAACATTCTTATTGGCTGTGCCTATAGACCACATCGTACTACTTGCTACTCAGATCTACTTGCCAATCTGACTGCCTTAACATGGACATACAAAAATATTGCATTAACCGGTGATTTCAACAGTGACCTTCTAACTGATACTAGTCTCTGCGCAGAACTATCATCACTCGGACTTCAGCCAGCAAATGTCACACACCCTACCCATTTCATAAAATCCTTACAAACCCTTCTAGATGTATTTTTCGTAGATGACGCAAGTAAAATCCTTTTATATGACCAGGTATCTGTACCAGTTTTCTCGCGGCATGATCTTATCTACTTGACGTATAGCATAGACGTCAGCGCTGAGGAATACTCCATAACCTATCGGGCCTTAAAAGATATAAACTATACGCTACTGGACTCAGAGTGTAACTCCTACAACTGGCAAGCATTGTATACAATTCCCAATGTTGATTTACAGTTAGAGTTCTTTAACAACAATATCGAGATTCTATATAACAAATATGTACCAGTCAAAACAAAAAAAATTAGGCCAAATGAGAACCCATGGATTAGCATGGAAATCAAAAACACAATTAATGCATGTGATAGGGCCTATAGAAAGTGGAAACGCTATAAAACAGATTACTTACACAAGCAGTACAGTTCCTTGAGAATAAAGGTCAATAAGTCATGCTGGTTAGCTAAAAGGAAATTCTATCAACAGAAATTCAATAATGTGTCATCTGGTAAAGAATTCTGGAAAAACATAAAAAGTATTGGAGTAGGAAAACAACGACAAGTGACAGCTTGCCATATTAATGCTAATGAATTAAATAATAAATTTGTGAAATCTCAACCTTTAGTACCTGATCAAACTAACAACCCGTACCTGAACACATTGCCAAACTACAACTGTGATACTAGCTTTAGTTTTGTTTGTGTGAGTCAATGTGATGTCCTACAGTCCATGTTAAATATAAAATCAAGTGCAATGGGTCTCGATAATATACATCCAAAATTTCCTTGTCCCCAAGCTACTTCCCTATATAACACACATTTTTAATACAGCAATAACATCTTCTACATTTCCAACATGCTGGAAGACAGCCAAAGTACTTCCTATACCAAAAATAAAGGGTGAGTATAGACCGATATCCATACTTTCCTTTCTATCCAAAGCACTTGAGCGCCTAGTCTCCACACAAATTAATTTGTATCTTCACGATAATTCACTGTTGAATGCACGACAAAATGGCTTTCGGAAAACGCGTAGTTGTATGACAGCAATTTTAAAAATTTCAGAGGATATTCGCATGAAAACGGATGACAGGCAAGTTACATTTCTAACACTGCTAGACTATAGCAAGGCTTTCGACACTGTCGATCATTTTATTCTGTGTACTAAGTTAGAAAAACTATATAATTTTCAAACCCAGCTACAAGCTTGGTAAGAACATACCTAATGGGCCGATCTCAATGTGTTGTAACGGAGTCTGAGACCTCAGACTTTTTATTCACTAAGCGTGGTGTCCCCCAAGGGTCGGTCCTTGGACCATTACTGTTTTCGATATATGTGAACGATTTTCCAAATGTCTTGTCTAATTGTGAAGTCCAGATGTATGCTGACGATATGCAAATGTATGTGAGTCGTCCAAATAGCTGTATATCTGAATGTATTGATGTCAGTAATAGTGCTAGTTAGCAATTGGGCAGTGAATAACGGTCTTCAAATAAATCCAAAAAAATCCAAATGTTTGATCATTTTTAAAAAAGAAATAAACGCACCATTGCAAAGGCTCAAGGTTGATACTGATGAGATTGAATACGTAAATCGAGCTAACAACCTCGGAATTGTGTTCAATAGCACTCTTTCGTGGTCCAATAACATAATTTTTAAGCGCACCTTTCGGGTACGCGAGTACTTGCTTCGCCCATGCTTATTCAGTACAGCATTAGCCACCGTCTGCTACGATTATTTTTAAAGCGGTTCTCTTCTTTCTTTGTCTCACGGCTTTATGTAACGCCATACAGCCAGCAGTACTGAATAATAAATTGGATATATGTTAACCTGCGAGTTTTATTAAGAACGGGACGTGCTTAGTAAAGTCGAGGACAGGGTGGCGCTGGCCTCAACATTCTTTAAAAATAATCGCAATAAATTACGTAACTAAACACGCGTATCACGTGGTGCCCGACTTAATAGTCCATTAGCCTTGTCCAAGTGAAAATAGCAATATTCGGGGAACTGCCCGACATACATACACATACATCAATTCCTAATATGGATAACAACAAACTATCAAGTGGAGTGTACCATTGTAAGCTATGTGCACAGGAGGATTGTGATCAAATGGTTCAGTACGGCAAATGCCACTCCTGGTACCACAGCGAGTGCGTGGGCGTTGATGATGATCACAGCTGGCAATGTGACTGCGAGAATATAATACGCGACGTCATCATAGTGGTGACAACGATGCCGACACGGCCTCCTCATCACCGACACAAGGGAATGGATTGGCGAAACTTCCATACAACCCGTCGTTTCAAGCTTCTCATTTGGAATACATTAACAAAAATACACAGTACGCGTCGACGACGGTCACGACCACTAGCATGGCAGTGGGCGTCATCCCAGCGGTAGGTGAAAAGCCCGCTCCAACGCCATGCGGCTTATCGAACCTAACCTCACATGGTCCGGCCCCGGTTACGCAACAGCTGATCAGGCCAAAGGACGACGAAGCCGCAGGGCGCTTATTAGTGGGACCAGACGCAGCCAACAAAATAATGCTGACCTCTGGCATACCAACACCCTCGCAGATTGCCGCTCGTCAAGCGATCCCAAAAGAGCTACCAGCATTCGATGGCAACCCCCAAGCTTGGCCATTATTTTATAGCAGTTTTCAAACTAGCACAGAGATCGCCGGGTACACCAACGCGGAGAACCTCATGCGCATACAGTCAAGCCTAAGAGGTAGGGCCCGAGAACTAGTACAAAGTAAATTACTATTACCAGCGATGGTCCCCGAAATCATACAGACACTTCAAATGTGTTTCGGTCGGCCAGAGAATATACTTCAAACAATGCTTGATAAAGCACGTAAAATGCCGCCTCCAAAGGACAAACTAGAACCTCTGATCGAGTACGCGCTCTGCGTCAGAAACATATATTCAACGATGGAAGCCTGCCAGCTAGTCGCCCACATGAGCAACCCACTCCTTGTGCAGGAACTAGTGGAAAAGCTTCCTTCGCAGCTTAAATTGCAATGGGCCATGCACCCAAAAGAAACCGCAGTGCCGGTGGTGAAAGTATTCAGCGAATGGATGTACACAATTGCCGAAGCAGCTAGTCAAGTATCATCCCCACTATACTTCGGCCGCAGCGAACGCCTTAATTACCATTCGGCTAGTGAGGAACCACTTCGTGTTAGAGGGAATTGCGTGATATGCGATGCGGGAGACCCCAAGATCCAAACGTGCCCTAAATTCTCTGCTATGAATATGACAGAAAGATGGGACGTGTCCCGCACCCATCACTTGTGCCCCAATTGCCTCAACAAGCACCGAAGCCAGTGCCTTTCAATGAAGACATGCAACTTAAACAACTGTCGTGAACGTCACAACTGTCGTGCACGCACAACAACTCTACCACGCCGAACATTCGCGCCAGCCAACAGCACCCGAGCTGGAGAGCGGCCACATTCTCGCCCATAGACATGCGGATCAAACTAATTTCCGTATTGTACCAATCAAAATTGATTATAAGACTCAACAAATTAACACCTTTGCCTTGCTAGACGAAGGATCATCAGTAACGCCGATCGAAGAAACTATCTTTCAGCAGCTGGGGGTAACAGGCGTACCACACCCTCTCTGCCTGAAATGGACCGACAATACAATCCGTGTCGAAGAAACTTCTAAGACAGGGACTTTACGTGTCATCAACACGCAGAACGGAGCCAAATTTAAACTGAGAGATCTTCGCAGCGTCAGAAGCCTAAACTTGCCAATGCAGTCCGCCAACATGGATGAGCTTGCTATTAAGTTCCCGTACCTTAAAGGACTACCGATCGCCTCATATGCCAACGTGCGACCAACTATAATCGTTGGAGCGGATAACTGGAATTTAGCCGTACCTCTTAGAATCCGGGAGGGAGCGTGGCGCCAGCCAATTGCTTCCAAAACTCGACTGGGATGGACGTTGCAAATCCCTCCGAGCAAAAGAGCTAACGCAGAGGGACACGTTAATATCCATGAGTGCAGATGCTACGAAGCCGACACCGCCTTACACGAGGCCATTAAGCAAACCTTCGCCGTAGAGACTCCCCGACGCGCCCTCCTATATTCTGAAGCTGACTCCCGTGCCTTTGCCATCATGAACTCGACAGCCAAATTTAAGGATGGCAGATTTGAAATTGGACTGCTGTGGAAGAGCGAGAACGCAGCTCTACCAGATAGTTACCCAAACGCCCTTAGACGACTGATGTGCCTACAACGGAAATTCATCAAGGAACCAGCACTAAAGATTCAAACCCAAAAGGAGATCGATAATCTCGTGCAAAAGAAATATGCCCGTAATCTAAATGCAGCCGAGATACTGGAAGAACACGCGAGGATATGGTATCTACCAACCTTTATAATTACAAACCCGAACAAACCTAATAGGGTTCGGCTAGTTTGGGATGCAGCGGCGCAGTCAGAGGGACAATCCCTGAACGACTTTATTCACGCCGGTCCCGATCTCTTGAAACCATTGGTGGATCTTCTGATTTCATTTCGCGCCGGAAAGGTGGCGATCATCGGGGACATCGTAGAGATGTTTCACCAAATTCGAGTCAAGCCGGAAGATGCCCATGTTCAGCGTTTCGTTTGGTACGACCAAGATGACGAGCTACACCACCCAAGCGTCTACACGATGGAAGCGCTCAATTTGGCATAAACTGCGCACCATATATCGCACACTTCATACGGGACAGAAACGCTGATAGGTTCCAACAGCAATATCCCGCCGCCACACAAGCCGTAAAAAATTACCATTACGTCGACGACTTTATCTACAACGGCAATGACAAAAGGAGGTGATAGAAATCGCCACAGAAGTTCGCCATATTCACGCCGCAGGGGGGTTCGTGGTCGGGGGGGGGGGAGGTCGAAATCACCACCGCCGAGAAAGTCCTCGGCCTATACTGGATCCCGGAAACGGACGACCTAACGTTTATCTTCAAATTCTCACGTCTGAAACGCGACATATGGACAGAAAACGATGCACCCTCGAAGCGGGAACTTATGTCAATGTACGACCCCCTCGGCCTCATCGCCTGCGACACTATAAAGCTGAAATTCTCGGCTATCAGTTAACTCCCATTACTACTGGACGGACTCAAAAACAGTTCTCAAATGGCTGCGAATGGACCCGCGCAAGTTCCAGCAGTACGTAATGCATCGAGTAGGAGAAGTGTTGGAGCTCACCAATGTCGACCGATGGCACTGGGTGCCATCTGACTTAAACCCTGCTGACATCGCCACTAAGACTTCAAGTATCACTTCCATGCATAAATGGTTTGATGGCCCAGAGTACCTTCTCCAGGAACGCCATCGTTGGCCCACCTGTACCGACCTAGGAGCCCCAACCAACATCGAAGTGAAGCAGGTGTTCTTCGTCGCTACTACGCCACTGGACCCCATTATGAACGTAGAACACTTTTCTGACTGGCGGAGGCTATATCGAGCGGTAGCAAGGTTTATATTATACGTCGAAAAGCTGAAAGCAACAGCGTGGAAAACGCCTCCGACTACGAGCATTAACGCCGAGATGATGCGACGCGCTCAAACAACACTGATACGCTACGCGCAAGTATCAGAGTTCCGAAAATAAATATGTTTACTCTCCAAAGACGATGACCAGCCCCTACGAATCCGAGGGAGAGCTGAAAACTTGTGCCCCCAACAGCAAATAATACTCCCTTACGGACATTACGTAACACGCCTAATTGTCAACTGGTATCACCGTCAGATGCACCACACCATGCACGAGGCCTGCATCAATAGGATTCGTGGCATTTATTATATACCACGCTTACGAGTTTTATATAAGTCAGCCCGACGACCATGCCAACGCTGCAGAAACGATAATGCCTCCCCAAAACTGCCGCAAATGGCCCAACTACCCATTGCTAGAGTCGCCGCTTATCAACGCCCATTTACTTACGTTGGAATCGATTACTTTGGACCAATTCCTGTGACCGTTGGCAGGAGGAAGGAGAAACGATGGGGAGTAATATTCACCTGTCTCACTGTCAGAGCAGTGCATCTAGAAATAGCTCACTCACTCGACGCCTCGTCCTGCTTTATGTGTATCCGCAACTTCTTCAACCGCCGTGTGACACCTAGAGAAATATTCACGGACAACGGCACTAATTTTAAAGCTTCCGAGAAGGTAATCTGCGAGGAGCTTCAAAGGGTTAACTTCGACGAAATGTACGGATCGTTTGACACAATTAAGTGGAACTTTAACCCGCCAGCAGCGCCCCATATGGGGGGAGCGTGGGAGCGCCTTATAGGCTCCATAAAAAGAGTCCTGTCCGCCATCTGCCCAGCGATGAAGTTCACTAGCGAGAGTCTACAAAGCGCAATCTGGGAGATCGAATTTATAATAAACTCAAGGCCGCTCACATTCGTATCGCTGGACATTAACGACGACGAAGCCATCACACCCAACCATTTACTACTGGGGTCAGCAAGCGGATATAAGCACATTTTCGCCAACAACCTCTCGGTTCGATGCATGTGGCAATCGGCTCAACTATTCGCCGACCATTTCTGGAAACGATGGGTCAGGGAGTACGTTCCCGACTTAGCTCGCCGAGGAAAATGGTACGCCAAGCAACCACCCTTAACGATTGGCAGCGTCGTCCTCATAGTAGACGAAAACTTTCCACGGAACACGTGGCCGAGAGGAATAGTCACCGATGTGGCCTTAGCTAAGGACCAGCAGGTAAGAAGCGCTTCGATCAAGACTGCCCACGGTATCTTACGATGACCCGTAGCAAAACTGGCTGTATTAAACGTCGGCAAGATTGAGGGTAACCCAGACGCAGAAGAGCCAAGTTTACCGGGGGGAGAATGTCGCCGCCGAAATCTGTTACAATAGACAGATCCAATGAGCCCGCTATAGTTTAGTAGGTTAATGTTCCAATCAGCAGATGAGTGGCTGGAATTGTACCGTTCAACATAAGCTTTAAGCGCACCTTTCGGGTACGCGAGTACTTGTTTCGCCCATGCTTATTTAGTACAGCATTAGCCACCGTCTGCTACGATTATTTTTAAAGCGGTTCCCTTATATCTTTGTCTCACGGCTTTATGTAACGCCATACAGCCAGCAGTAATATACTGAATAATAAATTGGATATATGTTAACCTGCGAGTTTTATTAAGAACGGGACGTGCTAAGTAAAGTCGAGGTCAGGGTGGCGCTGGCCTCAACCGATATGATACGTGATAATAAGGTGATAATATATATGGATGACATTTTAATTGCAAGCCAGAATATAGAAGAGCATTTAGGAATATTAGTAGAGGTATTTAGGAGATTAGTGGAAAATAAATTATAACTAAGAATGGATAAATGCAAGTTTCTTCAAAATAAGGTGAAATATTTAGGTTTTATAATTTCAAATGAAAGAATAAAAGCTGATGATAGGGGATTAGAAGCTATAAAGAGCTTTCCTGTGCCAAATAAAGTGCAAGCTGTACAAAGTTTCTTAGGTCTTTGTTCTTACTTTCGCCGCTTTATAAAGGACTTTTCGATATTGGCGAAACCATTATATTATTTACTGATGAAAGATAGGACGTTTGAATTTGGAAATGAAGAGTTAACTTGTTTCACACTGTTAGCCATTATTTATGCACTTAGAAGGTTTATGATATATTTACAGGGGAAACGTTTCAAGATTGTTACAGATTGTAATTCTCTAACATTAACGTTGAATAAGATAGATTTAAACCCAAGAATTGCAAGGTGGGCTTTAGAATTACAAGAATTCGATTATGAATTAAAACACAGGGCAGGAAAACAAATGCAGCATGTTGATGCACTCAGCAGATGTAATAATGTAATGATAATAGAGGCAAATACGTTTGAGAATAATTTGGTAATTTGTCAGTCAAGAGATGGCAAGGTACAAGAAATTAGGGAAATTTAAGAAAACGGAGAGCATAAGTGGTTTGAAATAAGGAATGGGGTTATATATAGAAAGAATAATAATAACAAGTTACTGTTTTATGTACCAAATAGAATGGAGGAACACGAGATGTATAAATATCATGACGAATTATGTCACATTGGAAGGGATAAGATGTTAGATGCGATTAGTTAAAGTTATTGGTTTCCGAGCATGAAACAAAAGGTTGGTGACCACATTCAAAACTGTTTGAAATGTATAGCTTTCTCTCCTAAATTAGGTAAAGGAGAGGGAGCGCTACACAGTATCCCCAAAGGGAATAGACCATTTGAAGTTATTCATATTGATCACAATGGGCCAGTAGACAATAGTAGATTAAACAAGGGAGAACGCTATAGTCGGGTGCCCCGACTATCAGATACCCGTTACTCAGGTAAAAGGAGTGCGCGGGAGATGGAGATAGAAACTTTGATCACGCATAACTTTTTAACGAATGGTCCGATTTGAAAAATTTCTTCTACATTTCGATAGGTATTGATAAACACAATAAAACTGCATTTTTACTTTTCCGAAATATTTAAATTGTGGGCGTTAAAGGGGGCGTGGCACCCTTTTGAAACAAACTTGCGCTGCGTAGGAACACCTAGAATCTGCATGCAAAATGCCAATCTTCTAGCTTTTATAGTTTCCGAGATCTCAGCGTTCATACGGACGGACAGACGGACAGACGGACATGGCTAGATCGACTCGGCTAGTGATCCTGAACAAGAATATATATACTTTATAGGGTCGGAAATGCTTCCTTCTACCTGTTACATACTTTTGCACGAATACAATATACCCTTTTACTCTACGAGTAACGGGTATAACAACGAATACAAAAGAAGTTCTGACTACTTTCGGTCATACAGCAGACCAAAGTGTAATATTTCGGATCGTGAGAGATGTTTTACGTAAACGGATTTTACAAACTTCACCGAAGAAAGAAACATAAAACACATTAAAATTGCTACAGGATCACCACAAGCTAATGGGCAAGTTGAGCGAGTAAATAGGAGTTTGGGACCGATGATTGCAAAACTATCGGAACCAGAGAGAGGATTACATTGGAATGTAATTATTGAAAAAGGATGTAATTATTGAAAAAGGAGTACTCGTTAAACAATACACTTCATATCAGCATCAAACAGCTTCCCCGTGAAACTTTATTTGGAATACCTCAGAGAGGAGAAAATAGTGATGAATTAAAGGAAAAATTAGGAGAGGAAGAAAAGATTGAGGATAATAGACAAAATTTAGAACAGATTAGGCAGAACGCGGAAGAAAATCAAATAAAATCTCAAACAAAAAACGAAGCCCATTACAATGCGAAAAGGAAGATTAATACAGAATATAGTGAAGGAGATTATGTCATGGTAAGGAATTTTGATAGTACTGCAGGGGCTTCGAGAAAGCTTATACCGAAGCACAAAGGATCATACATTATTGGAAAAGTTTTAAGAAATTACAGATTTTTATTAAAAGACATCGACGGGTTTCAGTTATCTCGGAATCCATACCAAGTGGTTTGGAGCGCAAGTAATATTCGTCATTGGATAAAAGATAAAAATAAATCTTAATAAATTAAATAAAATGAAAATACTAACAATAAGAATGAAATTGTAAAAGACAAAACTGTATAAAATTGTAAACTAATTCTAAGACTTAGCTTAAGATATGTTGTAACACCGAGATAGTGGGCTATCTCAAAGCCAGGATGGCCGAGTTTTAACAGGCCAAGTATAATAAAGATATGCTGGCCACACTAATAGAGCAGTGGATATCTCTTTTAAGAGAGGTGCTGTTCCTATCTCTCAAGAGAGTGCCAGAGAGAGCTGCCTGCGTGCAGCGAAGCTCAGTCTCGATCGAACCAAAAAGTAAAGAAGACGTGTGTGAGAGATTAAATTAAAATAAAGAGACAAACTTTTCCTGGTACAATATGATCAAAACTTAAAAATGGAATATTATCAAAAGTATTAATATTTTCAAAATTCTAAAAGATGGGCAAACGTGAGCCAACGATTCTCTTGCGATTAAAAAAATTCGAATAAGTCAACTTTTATGTTTCCGAAAATGTTCGAAAATTTTCAAAGATTCCATATTTTCAAAACTAAAGGTGGGAAAAAATTAAACGATTCAAACGATTACGCTATTCAATTTTCGAGCTGAATAACGGAGATTACCAAAATAATGACTATAACTATAAAAAATAACAAATAACAAATAACAAATAGTCAAAACAATAATAATGTCCGACAGGTACAAACCACTTCGGAAAACCAATAAAGACCCTTAAGATAAAAACCCAGTAAAGCATATGGTTCAAACTATCAACCTAAACTTCAATCTCTTTGTTTCACTTAAAAATGAACATACAAATAAATTTTATATGTACATTATTAGTTGATACAGGTGCAGACATCTCCTTAATAAAAGAATCTTCAGACTCATTTAACAATGTTAACTATAACAAGAAAGGAAAGCTAACTTCGGGCGGAGCCGAAGTTGAAATACCCTTGCAGAATATTCGGTAAATTATATTCTTCAAAATTGATCATATGATGCATTCTTAACACTCATAAAAATCCCAACTTCCTAACTTTAAAAACACCAAAGTTATTGCAATTCCAATCGTTCAGTTATATGCCGGCTATAGGATATAGTCGGCCGATCCTGCCCTTTCCGACTTATATACTGCTTGCAAGGGAAAGAAGGGTGTGTGCAAACTTTCAATTCGATATCTTTAAAACTGAGAAATTAGTTCGCGTAGAAACAGACAGACGGTCAGACGGACAGACGGACATGCTTATATCAACTGAGAAGGTGATCCTGATCAAGAATATATATACTTTATAGGGTGAGAGATGTCTCCTTCACTGCGTTGCACACTTTTGACCAAAATTATAATACCCTCTGCAAGGGTATACAAATATTACGCAAATATCAGGTGTTGGTGAAGGAACAACCAATTCAAAAGGATTAGTAACAAGCAACTATGCCATATCGCATAATCATAATCAATCAATCCGACATAAGAAATTTCGGCCGACTATATTCTATAGCTCCAATACAAATGAACGATTCCAATTGCCATACGTTTAGTGTTTTTAAAGTTAGGAAGTTTGGATTTTTATGAGTGTTAAGAATGCATGATGTGAATAATTTTGGAGAATATCATTTACAGAGTATTCTGCAAGGGTATTTTAACTTTGGCTCCGCCCGAAGTTAGCTTTCCTTTTTGGTTTATAGTAGCATCAAATTTTCCTATTTTATGTGATGGAATTATAGGCATAGTTCTTATAAAAAATACAAATGTCAACTAGATTTAAAACCAGAAAAAGTTTGGTTGATACTGAGACCAGATAACCTCTATAATCCCATTCACATTCCAATAAATCATACACTCGAAAATAATTTGACAATTCTACCAGCAAGTTCTTTCTTGTATATGGATGACCTAATTGTCATCGGTTGTTCAGAAAAACATATGATTAAAAATTATTTTTAATTTATGTAGGAAACACAACTTTAAGCTTTACCCAGAAAAGTGAACATTTCCCAGACAGGTAGTGACCTTCCTTGGACACAAGTGTACTGACAAAGATATTTTGCTAGACAGTAAGAAATACGATGTAATAGAAAAATACCCAGCCCCAACGGACGCTGACAGCGCTAGAAGATTCGTTGCATTTTGCAATCACTACAGACGTTTTATTACAAATTTTTCCGATTACTCACGTCACGTAACTAGATTATCCTAAAACGAAGTTTATAAGTAGACTAAAGGCGACAAGTGTTCCAGGTTTACAATTGTCGAATCATAAATTTATGGTTTTGGAAAGTACAAGTTATAAAAACCTTAAAAATTCAAACCCCTTGCCTCAGGTAAAAAAGTTAAGAACCCCCAGGGCGACTTTTTAATAAATTTGGTAGGCAAGAGGAATTACTTATGTCTATCATATTTCTATGTTTACAAATGGTTATCTCATTATAATTATTACATTTGAAAATTTTTGCAAAAAGTTTTCCTTTACATTTGATTACATTTTCGCTTTGAATTTTATTAACATATTGACCAAATTTTATTGGTTTGATTAAAAGTTCTTCACAATAGTTGGTGTCGGTTATAGGAATTTTAATGATATAAATAAGTGTTGGCCCATTGCTTGCTACGCTTACTTCTGCTATTTTCATGACTTCTTCAAAATTAGTATATGGCAACTAGTCTTGATCAAGTGTTTTTATAACTTCATTTACCTCTTCATCTCCTAATATCTGTGTGTTACTAATATCTGCTTTTGCCCCTTGTATTGCGTGGTTTAAGTTGACAATTTCTTCTTTAAGCATTTTAATTTAAAACATTAATATTGTGCTAGTGTCTCTTTGAGGATCTCCTCCGTATTTTAAGCTGTTTATAAGATTTGCATTGGCCTGGGTGATATTATTTATTTTTTCTACGATAAGTCTGTTTAGAATAACTTGATTGTTGTTGTTAGTTAATTTTTTTTTTTTTTTTTTTAACTTTGCTTTTATTTATTGAATCTTCTCTTAATTTTGAGACTAACAATAAGTTTACGAATCTTAACATTAAAATTTAACTAACAGTATAATAAGACTGCATTCTGGTTGCGCGTGCCTCAAGTCGGTCGCTGGGTGGGTAAGTCATTGCGACGAAGGCGTGATTGGTTGATCAACCTTGTAAGACCTCTCGCTAGGTGGTTAGGGTGCAACGATAGCTTGGTAAAGTACTTTTCCTTCTGTTCTGCGATCACTTCTTTGACTGGTAGAATGTTTAAGTCGCGATGTATGGTTTCGTTGCGAACGTACCACGGTGCCCCGGTGTTTGTTCTCAAGATCTTCGACTGAGCTCGCTGGACTATGTCAATATTGCTATTGCTGGCATTCCCCCATAACTGTGAACCGTACATCCATATAGGTTTTAGTACCGAGTTATACAGCAGGACTTTATATTCAAGACTAAGGGGAGACCGAGCTTTGATAAGCCAATGAAGGCTACTGGCTTTTAGTTTTAGGTGTGTTCTTTTGGCTTCAATGTGCCGGCGCCATGTGAGTCTTCTGTCGAGGTGTACTCCTAGATATGTCACTTCGTTTGCTTGCGGGAGTAGAGTATGGTTTAACATGAGCGGCGGGAAGTTTTGCCTGTTCAGGGTGAACGTAACGTGCTTGCATTTTTGTTCGTTCACTTTAATTCGCCAATCTGATAGCCATTTTTCTACATCGACCAGATGAAGAGCGAGCTGCGCAGTTGCTTGCATCGGGCATTTTGAGCGGCTGAGAATGGCTGTATCATCAGCAAACGTAGATGTTGTTAGTCGTGTGCTTGTTGGGATGTCTGCTGTGTAGAGGACATATAATGTTGGCCCAAGCACGCGTCCTTGAGGAACTCCAGCTCCAATAGTGAAATCGTCAGTTATAGCAGTGTTGCATCGAACAGCAAATTTTCTGTCGTAGAGGTAAGACTCTAGAAGCTTATGGGTGTTGTAGGGGAGCATTGTCTTGATCTTGTACATTAGACCTTCTAGCCAAACTCTATCAAATGCTTGAGAGACGTCTAAAAATATGGCAGTACAGTACTCTCGTTTTTCGAACGCGTTCCGAATTTCTGATGTTATCCGGTTGACCTGCTCAATTGTTCCGTGCTTTTCACGAAACCCAAATTGATGTGACGGAATTCCTTCCTGGATTCTTAGGTATGTGTTTATCCGAATCAATACGCATTTTTCAAAGAGTTTAGATAAGCATGAGAGTAGGCTTATAGGTCTATACGACGTGGGAATTGTGTGGTCTTTTCCTGGCTTTGCTATCATTATTATAATCGACTTTTTCCATCTCACTGGAAAGTGGCCAAGTTTTGCGATGGCATTAAAAAGCTGGGTGATAGTGCAAATATGGGAGCTCAATGATCATTTTGGGAGTTATGAGGTCGCAGCCCGGGGATTTTTTCGGATTCAGCTGATTTTTGATGATGTTAACGATTTCGTTTGGGCGAAACTCAATTGGTTCATGTTGAAGCTGAGGCTCATGTGGTAAAGTCGGCAAGGTGAACGCACTAGTGACCAGGATTTGGTTGGAAGACATTTTTAAGGTGGTTGGCAAACGTGCTGGCTCTGTCTGCATCGCTGCGCGCCCAGCCGCCTGTGGGGTTTCTAATAGGCATCACGGTTACTTTCGGTGAGCTTAGAGTAGGGTGAGCTCTCCATAGTGAGTGTTTTGTGCTAGATGTTGACAATTGCTCTATGTAGCGTCGGTGGACATGTGCTTCTTCTTGATGTAAAGCTTTTGTGAGTTGACGTGAGGCATATTTGAAGCTTTGCCTAGCAGATGGTGATCTGTGGAGTTGCCACTCTCGACGTAAGCGTCGCTTTTCGAGGACGAGCTGTTCTATTTGTAGATTTGTCTTCTTTTGGTTGCTTTGTGTACTTGTAGTTTGGGGTGTTGAAACTCGAGCTGCAGAGACGAGTACAGACTCCAGTGTATTAACAAATCTGTCTACGTTGGCTTCATCGTTGAGATGAGGACTTAGCTCAATGTGTGAGCTAATGTATTTCTTGTACTTAACCCAATTGGTTTTCTGAGATGTCAATTTAAACGATTGCTCCAATGCGCCTGGATGTCGGAGAAGAATAAACAGGACAGGCGAGTGATCCGATGAAAGATCCGAGAGGCATTCGGCGCTTATCAGATTTTTAGGAATGTTTTTGGTAATTGCAAAGTCTATTAAATCGGGTATTTTCCTTGGGTCTGCCGGCCAGTATGTTGGCCTGCCAGGAGAAACATAGTCCAGCTTGTTCTTGGCTTTTATAACTGCATTATAGAGCTGTTTTCCTTTTGGAGTCACGAGACGTGATCCCCAGTGTGTGTGCTTGGCGTTGTAGTCCCCTGCTGCTATGAAGTGGTCTCCTAGTGAGTTGAAAAACTGCATAAACTCATCTTCAGCTATGGTGAAGCGAGGGGGGCGGCAGTATACGGCGGCTAGTGTAAGTTGGTTGCCAGTATTTGTTTGTATATTTATAGATGTGGCCTGTAGGTAATTTTTTAGCAAATTTGTTATGATAGTGGTGCTTAATACGGCTTCTGATTAGAATTCCAGTCCCACCATGTGCTTTACCATCTGGCTGATTTGTTCCGTAGAATGAATAACCTCGTAAACGTCGTAAGGCTTTGCTGCAGGCTGTATATCATATCTTCAAAGTTGCTTTTTGACTGCTCCGGGAATTGTTGGTGCTGAGCCGTGTTTGGTTCTTGAGCTTTTTGAGAAAAGGTAGCCAGTCCTGATTTTAAAGCGCTTGCGTAAGTCACATTTTTATCAGAGTTTAAGGGTCCTAGTGAGGATCTGGCTGCAGTCGAGAAGAAGACTTCAGGGTTTGATCTGGAAGCTGTCATCTGTTTATTTTGGGTCCGGGCGGCAGTTCCTCTCTGGTGGATACGACTTTTCAGCTCCTTATAAACGGGGCAGCCTCTGTAGTTAGCAGTGTGATTGCCACCGCAGTTGCCGCACTTTTTCGAGTTGCAGTCATCTTTGCTCGCTGGGCAGTGTGCGGAGTCATGAAGATCTCCACAAAGTACACACACCGGGCGCAGTTTACAGTATGACCTTGTATGGCCATATTCTTGGCAGTTCGCACATTGTACCGGGCCATTGCGTTTGTGCGGTTCCTCAACTGTAATTCTGCGGTGCAGCAGGAACTGAAGATTGTAAATGGGATGCACTTCGTATTTCTTTAGGGGCTTATTTTCTGGTTCGAGCTCAACCTTAAAGAGTGGCTGCGGCTTTCTATACCTGTTAAGGATGTTGAAGACTGTCTTAGCGTTAAATCCCTTCTCTTGAAGCGCCTTTGTTATCTCTGCAGGCGTTACGTCGGACTCTATGCCCTTAAGTACGACTTGCAGGCCCTTGCTACTTTTTAGCTGATACGTGTAAAAGTTCTTTTTATTCTCGGAAAGATATTTCGATAATACTCTGTAATTATCTTCAGACTTCATTTGAACCTTTGTTTCCTGGATGTTGCCCTTTACTAGAGGTATTATGTGGAAGTTATCCTTTCCATTAAGCTCGATAATTTTGTTGACAAGAACATTGGAATTTTTTCTCGAATATAAATTGGCGGAGGTTTTGGCTTCCTTTTCTCGACTTCAGTGGATTCGGCCGCCTCAACGTCATAGGCGTCTTCCAAGATTTTAAATCGATTTGAGTTCGTGGGCGTTTCTATTCCAGCTAGGCTAGCATTGTTACGGGTTATTTTGCGTTGAGAATTTAGAGGGCTCAGCTTCCTTTTGATTTGGATGTAGCGATCCATACCAGTCTGCACAGCCGGCTTAGTACATTCATTGGTTTTGTTCTGTTTTTCGGGCAGCGCAGTGGCAGACGTATTAATATTTGCGCTGCTAACTGATGATGTCATTAAACGAGCAGTCGATACGGTTGCAGTTGTTGTTGTAGTTACAGTTGACGTTGTTAAAGATATTGCGGTGCTAGTTACTGCTGATGAGCTTAGGTTATTGCATACCTGCATTGGAGCACATTCAGCGCTCTTTGGCCGCAGAGACGTCGATGGTAGCGAGGGGAAGCAAGAACGCGCTCTCTCGCTCGATTCGTTTAAGAACTCGGTCAAATTGGGGGTAATTGCCCGCGCTTGATCAGAGCTTGCATTATTTTCGGTTGCTTTAAAAGAGAAGTACGCGTTATTTCTTTGTTCTGAGAGCCGTCTCTCGTCTTGCTCACGTTGACGTTGTGTGCGAACGTCGTTCAGACTCATTGTATTCGAGGTAAAGTTAATTAGAGTTTTAAGTGTTAAGTTTTATAGTAATTAAATGACCAATCAATATAAACATTCGCGATTTCATCGCAGAAAGCGTCTTTTCGCGTTATTGTAGATTTATTAAAACGGTCACTGCACTTTTGTGATTTTATTGAATATTTTTTCCCGGAGCACAATAAATACACGTCTGCATGCGACGACGGTTAGTTAATGCTGAATTTATTTTTTCTTGAACTATTTCGAAATCTCTACTGTCGGGAGATCCAGCTAACCATTTCCAGGCGCTGCCTAATAAATCTATATGTCTTTTCATTCTACTCTTAATCTTGAGGTTATTAATTAAATTTTTTGAAATTCTAATTTCTTCGGTTATAAATGGCAATATTGGGTCGTATGTTTTTAATTTATAGTTAGCAGTGTAATTAATGTTTCTTCGTATTTTTCTAAGTCAATAATATAAATTAATCTGAAGGTTCCCGTTTGAACCTTTGCCAGTCCGGTAATTAGAGTCACGATATTGGATTTCGTGTAGTCAGTTATTTGTACGTCAGCAGCGCACGCAGTGAAAAGGGTTCTGTAAATGTGATTTAATTTCGAATAAGTTGTTTATGAATAATTCTTCCAGTTTCTGTTAGTACTGTGGTGTTTCTGTCTTCTTTTACGGTTTCTTTTTATATCTGGCGGATAGTTTTGTACCTAATCTTTTAATATTTTGAACAAATATCTCATCTCCTGGGGAATACTTTTTTATTTGATCTCTACTTTTTTTATGGTATGTTAGGTCTTTTTCCTGAGTGGTTGTAATTCTCTCTGTAATTTTTTGTCTGTCTGTTTGTTCTAATTTAGGGTTAAGTGCTACCTTTCTTCCAAAAAATAAGCCAACTGGTTTTCTGTTAGTGGTTGAGTGTATTGAATAATTATATTTGACAACTGATCTGTCTATAAGATCTTTCAACGAAGCGTGTACTATGTCGGCCTTTTGGCACCGAATAACTTCTGACAGTGTTGAATGGAAACGTTCGATTTGGCCGTTTGCTGAACTGTTATGTGGAGGTGTTTTGTAAGCTTCGATATTAAATTGATCTTGTAGAATCCGCATTACGGGAGCCGAACGAAGTGATTTCTCATTATCCATTACTACTATTTCTGGGATACCAAAATTGATTAATAAATCTTTTAAAGGTTCTTTTATGTCTTAAGTTGCTCGAGATTTGACTATCCTAGCCTGTGCAAATTTTGAAAATTTATCTATTGCAGTCAAAACGACTTGTTTGCATGTGAGATAAAAATCAACGTGAATAATTTGACCTGGGTATTGTGGTATGGGTGTTTTTTGTAACTCTGGTTTGTTGGGGTGTCTTTCGTATTTATGATCCTTACAAATTTGGCATTCTTTTACAAGTTTTATTATTTTGGCCCTCATGTGTGGAAAGTAAACTTTGTTTAACAATTGTTGTTTGTTTTCATTGCTATTTCTATGTGCTCTTCTATGCTCTGTTATAATTGCATTCTCTTGATCAGTTTCGTCTTTTAAATCTTTAACTAGTCTGCTTGAGAATCTGGTTTTATATTTATTGACTGATAGATTTCTTGAAGTTGACCTAAGGTTTTTTCGTCTGTATGAATTCCGTTAATGACGGACAGGTTGAGTCTATCTCTTACAATTTTTGATAAGATTTCTGAATTAAAAATTGGTTCTGTAATAATGTGTCTATGGAACGTGGGAAAAACAAGTTCGAATTTATAGGAGGGTGTATTTCCAAAATATAATAGTATTTGATTTTTAAAAACATTTTCTTGGTTTTTCTGCCATTGGTATTAGTCTCTCAGGAGAACTAGAACTGCTGTGAATAGTGCCTGTTAGTGTGTTTACTTCCCCTCGCGTTTGAATGGGAGGTCTACTCAGAGCATCGGCAACAACGTTTGCTTTGCCAGGTGTGTGGAGTAGTTCGTGATTGTACTCCTCTAGAATTGCTTTCCCTCTCTTCATCTGATCGTTACGGCTTTTAGGGTTAGTTGGGTGTGTGAGAGATTCGTGGTCTGTAAATATTTTCACTTTATTCGGACCGTACAGAAAATTTCTAAGAGTCTGTATAGACCAAATATAGCTAGCATTTCCTTTTTGTTAGGGGCATAACTTTCTTCTGCCTTACTTAGAGTCCTAGAAATAAACATTATAGGTTTGTCTTCTTGGGCCAATACGGCACCAATTGCATAATCTGAAGCATCGGTAGTTAATTGAAATTCTTTATTGTAGTCTGGATAACATTACCTCCTCGGAGACGAGAGTTTGTTTTAATTTTCTAAATGCTTCCCTTGCCTCTTTGTCAAGATCATTCAGAGTTTTGCTTGAGGCATTTTTGAGTTACGGCCTCGGCCCTCTTCCCCTCTTAAAAGGGCTGTTAGGGGCTTTGCAAGCTTTGCATAATCTTTAATGAAGCGACGGTAGAACCCTGACAGTCCTAAAAAGGAACGAAGATCTTTAAGTGTCTTTGGTTCGGGGAATTCGACGATCGCTCTCACCTTTTCCGGATTTTTCTTAATACCGGTATCTGCTACTAAAAATCCTAAAAATTCAACTTCTTTCTTAAAAAATTCGCATTTATCTAACTGAATTCTCATGTTTGCGTCTTCAAACATTTTGAATACAATTTCTATGTCTTTTAGATGATTTTCTTCGTTTTTACTGAAGATAATAATGTCGTCAATGTAGACGAAACACCTAATTTCTATATGTTCTCTAAGAATGTCATCTAGGGCTCTTTGAAAAATGGGAGGGGCATTTTTAAGTCCAAACGGGAGTCTGGTAAACTCATATTTGCCTTGATTTACTGAAAATGCAGTTTTTTCTATGTCTGATTGTCTGAGTGGGATTTGGTGAAATCCACTTTTAAGGTGTAAAACAGAAAAAAATTTATTTTGTCCTAGTTGTGCCAGTACATTGTTTATGTCTGGTATAGGGTATCTGTCTGGAATAGTGACCAACTTAAGCTTCCTATAGACAATCACCATTCTATGTTTTTTCTGTCCGGAGGCATCCATTTTTTTGGGTACAATCCATATTGGAGAATTATACGGAGACCTTGAAGGTCTAATTACGCCGTTTTCGAGTAGCTCTTGTATTTGTTTTTGGACTTCGGGCCTAAGAGCTTCTGGGTATGGGTAGTGCCTCGAGTATATTGGACTTTCGTTTGTACTTCTTATAGTGGCTTCTACTTTGGTAGTGTATGTCAGTTTTTCGTCCGGGTCGCCAAATAAGTTTGGAAATTTTAAGCAAATAATTTTTAAATTTTCTTTTTGCGTTTTTGTTGTATGGTCTATTCGAATATCTAACTTGTTGACTTCGGGAGAAGCTTTCTGTTTTATTTTAATTTTACGTTTGTTTTTAATTGAAATGTAACCTTTCTGCATATTTATTTGAGCGTTGATTTCACGAAGTGTATCATTTCCTATAATAGCATCGAAAGATTTTAATGAGGGTAGTAAAAAGAATTTAACAAATGTATCTTTTAAGTCAAATGGGTTGGCAATTGTGTGGTGGGTGATATGGATATCTCCGGCTACGGAGCTTACATAAAAAGATTTATTATTTTCGATTGGTTTTTTTACCAATCGCGGTTGGATATAATTTTTATTAGAGCCGGTGTCTGTTAAAATTTTGATCATCTCTCCATCACCGGTTTTACATTGAAAGTAAGGTAATGAAGAGGATTTTACTCTTAACAAGAGAGAACGCTATAGTCGAGTGCCTGGACTATTAGATACCCGTTACTCAGCTAAACAACTTAATATAAATATGTCTTCTTGTATTATCTTTGCCGGGCAATTGCAACTGTGTACAATGTAAATACATATGTACAGATGTATATGCTTACATACATACACACATACGCCATTGTTTGTCTCAGACCTCCAATTTGGCTAAATTGATTTGATTTGCATAGTTCTTGGGATATAGTTCGGTATTGACAAATGAAAACCACGCAATTTCCTTTAATATAAATCCTTATCGAGAATTAACGTTGATTATGTTGAGCACCTTGACCAGCTGTTCCAAAGTCATCCTTTAGATGGCGCTATTGGTACCACGGGCCATGAAAGGCGGAAATGTTGGCGCTAGCCAGGCTTAAGCGTTTAATGGGTTTTTGGGCGTTAGAGTGGGCGTGGCAAACTTTTATTATGCCAATCGATAGGTATTGACGAAACAAATACATATAAATTAAAATTTTCAAAATAGCATCAAAACTGTGGCCACAGCTTGTGGCTTGTGGCCGTCAAAGGAGGAGTGGCACCATTTTGAAACAAACTTGCGCTGCGTAGGTACTCCTAAAATCTACATGCAAAATGCCAATCTTCTAGCTTTTATAGTTTCCCAGATCTCAGCGTTCATACGGACAGATAGACGGACAGACAGACGGACAGACGGACATGGCTAGATCGACTCGGCTAGTGATCCTGAAGAAGAATATATGTATATACTTTATAGGGCCGGAAACGCTTCCTTCTACCTGTTACATACTTTTGCACGAATACAATATACCCTTTTACTCTACGAGTAACGGGTATAAAAATAAAGGCCAGTATATTCAGTTTCCTCTGGTTCGAATTCTGGAATTTCCGCGTAGTATTCGACTGCTGTCTCGTCAGTTTCCGTTGTTTGGTCGGTATTTTCTAATGTCTGTTCTTGTTCAGTGTTTATGTGAAAGTTTCTCTGTCTTTTATCTACCAGTCCGCTTGTCATTTGAGGTGGTGGTCGTTTTCCCTGCATTCCATTATTTAAGTGATAAGTGAGTATAGACCTGTTGGTAGAAATCTGCTGTGGTTTGATTACCCTGTACTAACGAAGTCATCTGATATTCTAATGTCGTAACGTCTCGTTTATCAGCGTAGTGGGCTGTTAAACATTTGGAGATTGCTGTCCAGTTTAGTGGTGTGTTATATGATTCTAGAACTGAGTCTGCATTACCTACTATTTTGTTTCTAATAACATTTAAAATTGAATAGTACCTGGGGTATCCTTCTGTTAATGAATATATTTTTATTATTCTCTCTACGCTCTTTCTCCAAGAGCTGAATTCTCCTGCTTGGCCAGAAAATTCCCTGACGCTTTTTACTATGTCTGGGACTCTGTCAAATTCATTCATATTATTTGCATTAGCAGTTTAGTAGGTTTGATCGAGTAGCGGCACTGAATCTGGATTTAATTTTTGATTTAGAATTCTCTCTACTATTTCTTGTATTTGGGCTTCCATATTAACTAAGTTTGCTGGGACTTGGTTTATTTCAGGGGCTTGTACCCCACTATTGGGTAGCATCGCGCGCCTGATCAGATTATTAGGATTAGCCATTGTAATAAAATATTTTTTGTATGTGTAGGGTTGTGTAGGGTTATATGTAAAATATAAATTCTTAAATTAATAATCTTTTAGATTTTAGATAAATTTGTTTTGTGTGTTTCTGTGCTTTGGTTGTGGCTTTTTTGCCTTTGTTTTAGCTTTTGTTTAAAAAGATTTCTTTTAGGTATGTTTCACTTTTGTGATTTCTGATTTGGTTTGTGGTTTGTAATTAAAAGTTAGCTTACAGTAAAATAAAATACATCCTGAACCGGTCAGTTGGTAGTAGTCCTTTTTGCTCCTTGCTACTGGGGTATAAATATATATGTTATAAAATATTAGCCAAAATAAAAAGGCATTATTTTTGGAAAAATATGTCCCGAGATATTCTAAATTATATACAAAAATCAAAAACAACAAATCATAAAAAAACACCATTGACTATACTGATTCGCCACAAATGGCATTTGTCAGGGTAATAGTGGATACGATCGGTACATTACCTAATCCGAGAAAGGAAATTAATATGCAGTAACACTAATCCTCGATTTAACTAAATACCTTGTGGCAATACCAATTCAAAACAAAAGTGCAAAAACAGTAGCATAAACTATATTCGAAGATTTTAATATGAAGTACGGTCCAATGAAGACGTTCATAACGGACATGGAAACAGAATATAAAAATTCGATAATTGAAGATTTATTTAAAAATGTACATGTCAAAATCACTAGACTGTAGGAACTGTGGAGCGAAGCCACAGAACATTTAATGAGTTCATCCGTTCATATATCTCAGTTGATAAAACTGATTGGGATATATGGCTCCAATACTTCGTATATTGTTTCAACACAACACCCTCTATGGCACATGACTATTGTCCATATGAGATATTTTTGCTAAAATTTCAAATTTACCTAAACATTTTAATAGTATAGACAAAATTAAACCACTATATAATATAGATGATTATGCAAAAGAATCTAAGTTTAGACTAGAACACGCATTTAAGAGAGCTGGATTAATGTTAGAATCTCATAAGCACAAACCAAAAATTAACTATGACAAAAATACTTTAGATTTTGATTTAAAAATAGGAGATCAGGATTTATTGAAAAATGAAACTGGACATAAGCTAGACTTTAAATATACTGGACCCTATAAAGTTTAAGGTGTAAAAAAATAAAAAAACAAACACTACATAAGGATAGGTTACAAATTTTTAATGCATAATCACTTTAATTCTCTTATATCTTATATCACAGAACTTTTAATGAGTTCATCCGTTCATATATCTCAGTTGATAAAACTGATTGGGATATATGGCTCCAATACTTCGTATATTGTTTCAACACAACACCCTCTATGGCACATGATTATTGTCCATATGAGATATTTTTGCTAAAATTTCAAATTTACCCAAACATTTAAATAGTATAGACAAAATAGAACCACTATATAATATAGATGATTATGCAAAAGAATCTAAGTTTAGACTAGAACACGCATTTAAGAGAGCTGGATTAATGTAAGAATCTCATAAGCACAAACAAAAAATTAACTATGACAAAAATACTTTAGATTTTGATTTAAAAATAGCAGATCAGGATTTATTGAAAAATGAAACAGGACATAAGCTTGACTTTAAATATACTGGACCCTATAAAGTTTAAGGTGTAAAAAAATAAAAAAACAAACACTACATAAGGATAGGTTACAAATTTTTAATGCATAATCACTTTAATTCTCTTATATCACATATGGCAATACATAAAATAAGTACAATAATTATAATGAACAATAGATACAAAAATATATATAAATAATACTTTTTGATTCAAAATAATACTTTCTGATTCGAACAAAAAAAAATAATAATATAAAAAAAAAAAAAAAAAAATAAATAAAATGTTCATTTATAATTATATACATATACTAAGAAAATAACTCCATAGAATTCAGTATCAGTTCAGACTTCATAGAAGACAGACGTACTACAGAGATCACCTCGCCAAAATCTGCAACAACAACACAAACCCAACATCCAAAAAAACAAATAAGACCACAAAGAACACTTCAACAATTACCCAAAAACAACTACCCGAATAGAACCGTCACAAAAAAGTGCACCGGGCAGCGGCCCAAGTGAACGAACAATGCGACCGCCAGACTTAAAAGACCCACTACCATGGGATAAAAAAACAATTTTCGAGCCAAAATATATTATAATTAACCGGCAAGATAACCAAACCTTCGAAACAGTCTCCCCCTTCATTATTAAAAAAGTGATTGATTTCCAATGCGGTGGTGAAGTGGAAACTGTAAATAAATCAAGAGACAATCTCCTAGTGAAAACCAAAGGCTTAGCCCAAGCACAACGACTACTAAAACTAACCAAATTCCACGATTTCCTGGTCAACACATCCGAACACAGAACCCTCAACACATCCAAAGGAGTAATATACTCTAACGACCTACGCAACATAGATAAAGATATAATATTAAAAGAACTCGCATCACAAAAAGTAACAGAAGTCGAAAAAATCTACCATTTCAAAAACCACCTCTCACAAGACACTGGTCTAATAATCCTTACATTTGCCACAACAACCCTACCAACAACAATAATGATAGGATATGAACGAGTCAATATACGGCCCCATATTCCTAGACCCTTAAAATGCCGTAACTGCCAACATTTTGGATACCCCACTAAGTTTTGCAAAAGCCCGAAAGTATGCAAAAACTGCTCACAGCCTCACTCCCCAGATGACGAACACTGTACCAATCCTAAGTCCTGCTCAAACTGTAAGAGACAAGACGCCAATAGCAATTACAACCACTCCCCAACCGACAAACAATGCCCAACATTCATAAAACAAAAAGAAATTATTGCAATAAAAACCATCGAAAGAGTAGACTTCAAAACTGCATTAAAATTATACAATGAACGCCACACACATCAACCAACAACATACTCCAGTACACTGCAACAACAACCAAAACCTTCAACACCAGCGCAACCAACAAACAACACTCCATCAACCTCAACTAACATTCAAAAACATGCAAATAGAAAAATCACCAACTACGACGACCTCCTCAAAGACGCAAATAAACAAGTCAATCCACAACAAACGGCCTATACCTCGGAAGAAGACATGGACACAACCGAATCCACCAACCCCAAAAGGCACATTCCCGAGTCTGACCGCAAGCTCAGATCACAAACAAAAGACAAGTCCAACAATCTTAGTAAACCGCTGAAAGCTAAAGACAAATCCGAAAAAAAAGTATCCCCAACACCAACCTCATAAACAAACTATCTAATTAAGAGAACCCAATACTAACTAGAACATAAGTACAAAAACCACATACACACTTAAGAACACATAACTTTAAAACTTAAATCCGATGCTTAAAATTATACAATGGAATATACATGGTTACAAAAACGACTACATAGAACTACAAGTACTTAGTAAAACCTACAACCCACAGATTATTGCCCTCCAAGAAACACATATTACTAACCATCACTCCCTCCCCACCCCCATAAACTACACCCTTTACACCAGTAAAATCAACCACAACAGCTTTGGAGGCACAGCCCTCCTGATACACAACTCCATACCACAGAAGGAAATCTCGATAAGCTCAGATTTTAACGTGGTTGGAGTGTCCATACAATCCAAAACCAAATTTAATATAATATCAGCCTATATCTCCCCCTCCAAACCCTTCAACACAAATAACTTGTCCAACGTTCTTGATTCCCAAAACGCCCACACCCTAGCATTGGGCGACTTTAACAGCTGGCACCCCTATTGGGGTTCCCCAAGATCCAACAAAAGAGGAAGGATTCTAGCCAACTACATAGACCGATCTAACTACATATTGCTTAACGACAAATCCCCAACACATTACTCAACCCATAACACATACACACACATAGACCTATATTTTGCCACCGCCAGTATTGCTCCAGAAACGTCCTGGGAAGTGTTAGACGACCTTCATGGCAGCGACCACTTTCCTATACTAATCTCGATGTTCCGCAACCAATCCCTCCCAACCTTCACCGCAAAACCAACATTTAAACTTAAAGATGCAGATTGGGACCTCTTCAAGCAAAACATTTCGTTCTTAAACTTGGAAGCCAACTCTAGCACAAATGTCAACCAAGAAGCTGCTATTATAAAAAAAATTCTAACTCCTTATTATTCCCCAAAACACAACCTTCACCCAACCCCGAACTGTTCCCTGGTGGAACGGCAACCTTTCACTCCTCAAAAGAGACAAAATCAAAAAATTGAGGAAACTCAACAGAGAGCCAAATACACATAACATTATAGAATACAAGAAATCAAATGCAAAACTCAAAAGATCCATTAGAGATGCAAAAAAGTCAATATACAACAATTTACGTCCGACATCAACCCATTCACAAACCCAAATAAAACATGGGCAAACATTAAAAGAATATGTGGCCTATACCCTCAGAAAATCATTCACTGCCTAAACAACCCTACTCCCACAATCGACCCAACAGAAATTGCCAATTCTTTTGGTCAAACCTGGTCAGATGAAGCCGGCGATCATAACTTCTCCGCAACTTTTCGACTTAACAAACAACTCCTTGACCCAATACCTAACTACATTCCATCCAAAAAAGCATTTGAAATTGAAAAAGACATAACCTTTATTGAATTCTGCTCTGCCCTTAACACACTGAAAGGAAACACACCAGGTCTCGACCGGATTTCCTACTCTATGGTTAAAAACTCGCCCAACACTTTCAAACACAGAATTATCAACCTTTACAATAAAATACTCTCTTCCCATATCCCACAATCATTTAAACTCAACCTAGTACTACCTATTCTAAAACCATAAAAACCCCAAACAAACATAAAATCTTACAACACATCCAAAGGAGTAATATACTCTAACGACCTACGCAACATAGATAAAGATATAATATTAAAAGAACTCGCATCACAAAAAGTAACAGAAGTCGAAAAAATCTACCATTTCAAAAACCACCTCTCACAAGACACTGGTCTAATAATCCTTACATTTGCCACAACAACCCTACCAACAACAATAATGATAGGATATGAACGAGTCAATATACGGCCCCATATTCCTAGACCCTTAAAATGCCGTAACTGCCAACATTTTGGATACCCCACTAAGTTTTGCAAAAGCCCGAAAGTATGCAAAAACTGCTCACAGCCTCACTCCCCAGATGACGAACACTGTACCAATCCTAAGTCCTGCTCAAACTGTAAGAGACAAGACGCCAATAGCAATTACAACCACTCCCCAACCGACAAACAATGCCCAACATTCATAAAACAAAATGAAATTATTGCAATAAAAACCATCGAAAGAGTAGACTTCAAAACTGCATTAAAATTATACAATGAACGCCACACACATCAACCAACAACATACTCCAGTACACTGCAACAACAACCAAAACCTTCAACACCAGCGCAACCAACAAACAACACTCCATCAACCTCAACTAACATTCAAAAACATGCAAATAGAAAAATCACCAACTACGACGACCTCCTCAAAGACGCAAATAAACAAGTCAATCCACAACAAACGGCCTATACCTCGGAAGAAGACATGGACACAACCGAATCCACCAACCCCAAAAGGCACATTCCCGAGTCTGACCGCAAGCTCAGATCACAAACAAAAGACAAGTCCAACAATCTTAGTAAACCGCTGAAAGCTAAAGACAAATCCGAAAAAAAAGTATCCCCAACACCAACCTCATAAACAAACTATCTAATTAAGAGAACCCAATACTAACTAGAACATAAGTACAAAAACCACATACACACTTAAGAACACATAACTTTAAAACTTAAATCCGATGCTTAAAATTATACAATGGAATATACATGGTTACAAAAACGACTACATAGAACTACAAGTACTTAGTAAAACCTACAACCCACAGATTATTGCCCTCCAAGAAACACATATTACTAACCATCACTCCCTCCCCACCCCCATAAACTACACCCTTTACACCAGTAAAATCAACCACAACAGCTTTGGAGGCACAGCCCTCCTGATACACAACTCCATACCACAGAAGGAAATCTCGATAAGCTCAGATTTTAACGTGGTTGTAGTGTCCATACAATCCAAAACCAAATTTAATATAATATCAGCCTATATCTCCCCCTCCAAACCCTTCAACACAAATAACTTGTCCAACGTTCTTGATTCCCAAAACGCCCACACCCTAGCATTGGGCGACTTTAACAGCTGGCACCCCTATTGGGGTTCCCCAAGATCCAACAAAAGAGGAAGGATTCTAGCCAACTACATAGACCGATCTAACTACATATTGCTTAACGACAAATCCCCAACACATTACTCAACCCATAACACATACACACACATAGACCTATATTTTGCCACCGCCAGTATTGCTCCAGAAACGTCCTGGGAAGTGTTAGACGACCTTCATGGCAGCGACCACTTTCCTATACTAATCTCGATGTTCCGCAACCAATCCCTCCCAACCTTCACCGCAAAACCAACATTTAAACTTAAAGATGCAGATTGGGACCTCTTCAAGCAAAACATTTCGTTCTTAAACTTGGAAGCCAACTCTAGCACAAATGTCAACCAAGAAGCTGCTATTATAAAAAAAATTCTAACTCCTTATTATTCCCCAAAACACAACCTTCACCCAACCCCGAACTGTTCCCTGGTGGAACGGCAACCTTTCACTCCTCAAAAGAGACAAAATCAAAAAATTGAGGAAACTCAACAGAGAGCCAAATACACATAACATTATAGAATACAAGAAATCAAATGCAAAACTCAAAAGATCCATTAGAGATGCAAAAAAGTCAATATACAACAATTTACGTCCGACATCAACCCATTCACAAACCCAAATAAAACATGGGCAAACATTAAAAGAATATGTGGCCTATACCCTCAGAAAATCATTCACTGCCTAAACAACCCTACTCCCACAATCGACCCAACAGAAATTGCCAATTCTTTTGGTCAAACCTGGTCAGATGAAGCCGGCGATCATAACTTCTCCGCAACTTTTCGACTTAACAAACAACTCCTTGACCCAATACCTAACTACATTCCATCCAAAAAAGCATTTGAAATTGAAAAAGACATAACCTTTATTGAATTCTGCTCTGCCCTTAACACACTGAAAGGAAACACACCAGGTCTCGACCGGATTTCCTACTCTATGGTTAAAAACTCGCCCAACACTTTCAAACACAGAATTATCAACCTTTACAATAAAATACTCTCTTCCCATATCCCACAATCATTTAAACTCAACCTAGTACTACCTATTCTAAAACCATAAAAACCCCAAACAAACATAAAATCTTACAGGCCCATCTCTCTAAATTTATGCCTAGCCAAAATTCTCGACAAAATAATAGCAAAAAGGTTGTGGTGGTTCGTTTTAAACAACGACCTAATCCACAACAGCCAATTCGGATTCAAAAGGGGCAAATCTGTACTAGACAGTCTACTTTATGTCGACCACCTAGCCTCCAGATCAATTGCCCTCAAAAAACACCTATCTATTATATCACTCGATTTTACCAAGGCTTTTGATAAAATTGGGATACACACTGGCATACAACAACAACACGATTGGAATGTAGGCACTCGTATTATTAATTATATAAAAAACTTCATGACAAATAGGAAAATAATAGTAAAAATCGGCACCAACCTCTCTAATACCTACCCCCTTAGCAATGGCATCCCGCAAGGTTCACCAATCTCTGTCATTTTATTCCTAATAGCCTACAACTCCCTTACCAACATCATCTCTACATCAAATCAAATTAAATTCTGCGCTTACGCAGATGACTTCCATCTCCTCATCCAACACAAGAAACGTAAAAACCCCACAACAAACCTAACAAACATCTTTAACCGAATTGACGAGTGGTGCACCCACTCAGGGTCAGTCTTATCAAAAGACAAATGTCAGTTACTACACATTTGCCGTAAACACAACTGCAAGGCAAAGATACAAACAGGAGACACCACCATACCAATCACAGACACCCTCAAAATACTAGGACTTACATTCAATCACAGATACAAGTGGAACTCACACATATCCAAATTAAAAACCGAACTCTCCAAACCTTTAGCAATAGTTAAACACCTTTCTTCCCTCAAATACAACACGAACACTGCTTCTCTCATCCAAGTCATAAATTCGATCATCATTTCTAAAATAGACTACTGTCTCCCAATTTATGGCCACGCCCCCAAATCCCAACTTAATAAGATTAAAACTTCCCTTAATTCCGCAATAAGAGCCGGCCTTGGAGAATTCCGTTCCACGCCCATAAACAAAGCCAATATAAGCCCCATAGAACACAAACGAGACTTTTTAACAGGGAAATTAGTTAAAAACCTAATGCAATCTAAAGATACACCATTAAAAAACCTTACCAAATCGACTAATAGAATCCATAGATACCCCAGCACAATAGACCGCGTAATAAATACAGCTAAACTCAACTTCATTCCCTACCTTCCAATCACCAAAAATAAATGCAAATCATTCAACATGGTTAACGTTATTAAAGCAACCAACACCACCTTATCAAAATACAATAAAAACACAACATCACCAACCATTTTTCATCAACTTTTTCACAACATCAAATCCTCTTATCCAAACCACAAATTCGTCTATACCGACGGATCCAAATCGGTAGACGTCATATCCTACAGCATCACAAGCGAAACAGAAACAATAAAACTAGGTCTCCTGCCTTACTATTCCTCAGTCCTTTCGAGTGAGATAATAGCAATTCAAGAGGCCATCAAAATATGCGCCAAGATCCCAGGCAAACACGCTATATGCACAGACTCCCTTTCCTCCATCTCCTCGATCACTAACCACAACAACCATACACATTATGCCACCTCAGTCAGAAACCTAATCACCAAACACTTCCCAAAAATCTCTCTCATCTGGGTTCCTAGCCACATAGGACTCATAGGAAACGAAAACGCAGACGAGGCAGCCAAACGTGCTGCTAAATTCCCCTTAGCCTTTACCCCAAACAACAACACTAAAGACGTAACACACTTTCTGAAAACAAAACTAAAAGATAAACAAACGGACCTACTCAATTCAACCTCCAATTGGTACCAACAAATAGCAAAACTATCACCCTCCAACACCCACCATAAAAACTCTCCACTGAACAGGAGACAACAAATAATAATAACAAGATTTAGACTAGGACATACAAACTTAACTAATGCCCACTACCTTGACAACACAAAAAACAACTTGTGCCCACTATGCACCAATGCACGCATAAGCGTGGAACATATAATATGTTCTTGCCCCTCCCTCTCCACACAACGCTCCCAATGCTTCCACAACCCCAATCCTATGCTATATATTGCAAACCCCCCGAATAACAACTTCAACAACATCATAAACTTTCTTACAAAATCCCACATTATAAATAAATTATAAAAATAAATAAAAAAAATAAACAAAAAATATATAAATGTACATCAAATAAGTATCAGTAAAAAAAGTTAAATAAAAATAAGCAAGAATACCTGTAAATAAAAACACCTAGTGAACATGAAATTGAAGAATATAAGAAGCACAAAGAGCTGAAGGCCTACAGCTGCTAAAGTTTATACCCACTGTTAGCAAGTAATTTTAATTATTTGTTAGCATTAAATAAATAAATAAATAAATAAAACTCCATAGAATTACGTTATTTTTCAAAAGGAGGGAGATGTAGTTTGTTCACATATCGATTGCACACTATACTCAGTGTTATGCATTAATATACGTACAAACACATTGTAGCACTTGGCCGCAATAGGTAATCACAAATCTACGACCCATGCAGTTCCCACAGTGCACAGTAATATTACCGCTCTTGAGTGCACTGGGACTGGAAATTGCAGATTCAGCATAGCTGACATGCGCGACCGCTCTGTCACCAAGTGAACATAGTACCTCTCTCTTCCGCGGCGACCCTCCGTCAGCCTTACACATTTATACATAAGCGTCGACCGCAGCTCTTCCGGCGTATCTGCCGGCATAGTTGAGTGATCGTTACCCATATGCACCAAGGCAATAAAATCAAAGAACATTCAAGTCGAAAGCCTTAGCAGCTATGGCTGTCACCCATCAAGTTACTATTTAAATAAGTAAGTAAGATCTAATAAAGTGAAAACAACTAAACCGAAAATCGTATTATACCCCAAAAGAAAAGAGGAAACAAAACAAATACCTGCTAAATTACTAAAATGGCATGAAGGTAGCTAATTTAAGTTTCTTTGCATCTAAAAGGATTTTTTCGTTTATACCCTGGCAGAGGGTATTATAAATTTGGCCAGACGTTTGTAACGCAGTGAAGGAAACATGTCCGACCCCATAAAGTATATGTAGACATGTCCGTCTGTCCGTCCGTCAGTCTGTCCGCCCGTCCAACTGTCCGTCTGTTTTAATACCGTATCCGTCTGTTTTAATCGTCCTAAAACATGTGTACGCAGATCAAGTTTGAATATCGCCCCGATCGGATGTCTATATCCTATAGCTCCCATAGGAAAAATCGGATTTAACTTGCAAGAATTGATGATATTTCGCGCAGTGTAAAAGCAATTGACATGAATTTATCCAAATCGTATTTATACCCGTTACTCGTAGAGTAAAAGGGTATATTGTATTCGTGCAAAAGTATGTAACAGGTAGAAGGAAGCGTTTCCGACCCAATAAAGTATATATATTCTTGATCAGGGTCACTAGCCGAGTCGATATAGCCATGTCCGTCTGTCCGTCTGTCTGTCCGTCTGTCTGTCCGTATGAACGCTGAGATCTCGGAAACTATAAAAGCTAGAAAGCATTTTGCATGCAGATTCTAGGAGTTCCTACGCAGCGCAAGTTTGTTTCAAAAAGGTGCCACGCCCCCTTTAACGCCCACAATCGCTTAAATACGATTTTAAAAATTTTAATATTTCGGAAAAGTAAAAATGCAGTTTTATTGTGTTTATCAATACCTATCGAAATGAAGCAGAAATTTTTCATATCGGACCATTCGCTAAAAAGTTATGCGTGATCAAAGTTTCTATCTCAATCTCCCTCGCACTCCCTTTACCTGAGTAACGGGTATCGGATAGTCGGGGCACCCGACTATAGCGTTCTCTCTTGTTTTTTATACATACATTGATCAAGTAAAAGCACGTGCCTCTCGGACATCTATATCCCATAGGAACAATAGGGTGAAATCGAAAAGAAAAGTGCACATTTCCCAGACACGTAGTGACCTTCCTTGGACACAAGTGTAGTGAAAAAGGTATTTTGCCAGACAGTAAGAAATACGATGTAATAGAAAAATACCCAGCCCTAACGGACGCAGAAAGCGCTAGAAGATTCGTTTCATTTTGCATTTACTACAGACGTTTTATAAAAAAATTTCCCGATTACTCACGTCAAATAACTAGATTATCCTAAAACGAAGTTTTATCATAAATATATGGTTTTGGAAAGTACAAGTTATTAAAACCCTAAAAATTCAAACCCCTTGCCTCAGGTAAAAAAGTTAAGAACCCCCAAATGACAAGTAGACCTAATATGAGAAACGAGAAGGAAAACAATTTTTTAAAAGGCGACAAGTGTTCTAGGTTAACAATTGCGCAATCATAAATTTGTGGTGTTGGAAAGTACGAGTTAAAAACAACCTTTACAAAATTCCAACCCCTCGCCTAAGGTAAAAATGATAAGAACCTCCAAATGTTAGGCTAAAAATACTTGTAACATTTAACTACCTGCTAAAATTGTCAACTCATAAATGTAATAACTTCGTTTTAGGAGGTGGGAATATTATATTTTTTTCGAAGAAATTATTTTTAAGCAGTCGACAAACGTTTTTGTCAAAATAAACTATTTTTAGGAGGTGGACAAACGATTTCTTTTAAATTTCACGAAATCGGCTAACATTGGCATCTTTATTTTTTCGAAAAAACGTTTTTAAATTTTGAATTTTAAGTTTTTTTGTTAAAAAATTTCATTTTTAATCTGTCGGCAATCGTTTTTGTCAAAATAAATTAAATAATTCTTAAATTTCACGAGATGGGCAAAAAGCGTCATCTTTTCTTCTTTCGAAAAATCGATTTTTAAGGGGTGGGCAAACAATTTTTTTTACAGGTAAATATGATCAAAACTTAAAAGTCGAATATTTTCAAAAGTATTAATATTTTCAAAATTCTAAAAGATGGGCAAACGTGAGCAAACGATTCTCTTGTGATTAAAAAAATTCGAATAAGTCAACTTTTATGTTTTCGAAAATGTTCGAAAATTTTCGAAGATTCCATATTTTCAAAACCAAAGGTGGGAAAAAAATTAAACGATTCAAACGATTACGCTATTCAATTTTTGAGCTGAATAACGGAGATTACCAAAATAATGACTATAACTATAAAAAATAACAATAAATATACAAACAGTCAAAACAATAATAATGTCCGACAGGTACAAACCACTTCGGAAAACCAATAAAGACCCTTAAGATAAAAACCCAGTAAAGAATATGGATTAAACTATCAACCTAAACTTCAATCTTTTTGTTTCACTTAAAAATGAACACACAAATAAATGTTATCTGTACATTATAAGTTGATACAGGTGCAGACATATCTTTAATAAAAGAATCTTCAGACTCATTTAACAATGTTAACTATAACAAGAAAGGAAAGCTAACTTCGGGCGGAGCCGAAGTTGAAATACCCTTGCAGAATATTCGGTAAATTATATTCTTCAAAATTGATCAAATGATGCATTCTTAACTCTCATAAAAATCCTAACTTCCTAACTTTAAAAACACCTTTTATGTCTTGAGTTGCTCGAGATTTGACTATCCTAGCCTGTGGAAATTTTTTGAAAATTTATCTATTGCAGTCAAAACGACTTGTTTGCATGTAAGGTAAAAATCAACGTGAATAATTTGACCTGGGTATTGTGGTATTGGTGTTTTTTGTAACTCTGGTTTGTTGGGGTGTCTTTCGTATTTATGTTCCTTACAAATTTGGCATTCTTTTACAAGTTTTATTATTTTGGCCCTCATGTGTGAAAAGTAAACTTTGTTTAACAATTGTTGTTTGTTTTCATTGCTATTTATATGTGCTCTTCTATGCTCTGTTATAATTGCATTCTCTTGATCAGTTTCGTCTTTTAAATCTTTAACTAGTCTGCTTGAGAATCTGGTTTTATATTTATTGAAAAGTGGATAGATTTCTTGAAGTTGACCTAAGGTTTTTTCGTCTGTATGAATTCCGTTGATGACGGACAGGTTGAGTCTATCTCTTACAATTTTTGAAAAGATTTCTGAATTAAAAATTGGTTCTGTAATACTGTGTCTATGGAACGTGGGAAAAACAAGTTCGAATTTATAGGGGGTGTATTTCCAAAATATAATATTATTTGATTTTTAAAAACATTTTCGTGGTTTTTTTGCCATTGGTATTAGTCTCTCAGGAGAACTAGAACTGCTGTGAATAGTGCCTGTTAGTGTGTTTACTTCCCCTCGCGTTTGAATGGGAGGTCTACTCAGAGCATCGGCAACAACGTTTGCTTTGCCAGGTTTGTGGAGTAGTTCGTGATTGTACTCCTCTAGAATTGCTTTCCCTCTCTTCATCTGATCGTTACGGCTTTTAGGGTTAGTTGGGTGTGTGAGAGATTCGTGGTCTGTAAATATTTTCACTTTATTCGGACCGTACAGAAAATTTCTAAGAGTCTGTATAGACCAAATATAGCTAGCATTTCCTTTTTGTTAGGGGCATAACTTTCTTCTGCCTTACTTAGAGTCCTAGAAATAAACATTATAGGTTTGTCTTCTTGGGCCAATACGGCACCAATTGCATAATCTGAAGCATCGGTAGTTAATTGAAATTCTTTATTGTAGTCTGGATATGATAACATTACCTCCTCGGAGACGAGAGTTTGTTTTAATTTTCTAAATGCTTCCCTTGCCTCTTTGTCAAGATCATTCAGAGTTTTGCTTGAGGCATTTTTGAGATACGGCCTCGGCCCTCTTCCCCTCTTAAAAGGGCTGTTAGGGGCTTTGCAAGCTTTGCATAATCTTTAATGAAGCGACGGTAGAACCCTGACAGTCCTAAAAAGGAACAAAGATCTTTAAGTGTCTTTGGTTCGGGGAATTCGACGATTGCTCTCACCTTTTCCGGATTTTTCTTAATACCGGTATCTGCTACTAAAAATCCTAAAAATTCAACTTCTTTCTTAAAAAATTCGCATTTATCTAACTGAATTCTCATGTTTGCGTCTTCAAACATTTTGAATACAATTTCTATGTCTTTTAGATGACTTTCTTCGTTTTTACTGAAGATAATAATGTCGTCAATGTAGACGAAACACCTAATTCCTATATGTTCTCTAAGAATGTCATCTAGGGCTCTTTGAAAAATGGAAGGGGCATTTTTAAGTCCAAACGGGAGTCTGGTAAACTCATATTTGCCTTGATTTACTGAAAATGCAGTTTTTTCTATATCTGATTGTCTGAGTGGGATTTGGTGAAATCCACTTTTAAGGTCTAAAACAGAAAAAAATTTATTTTGTCCTAGTTGTGCCAGTACATTGTTTATGTCTGGTATAGGGTATCTGTCTGGAATAGTGACCAACTTAAGCTTCCTATAGTCAATCACCATTCTATGTTTTTTCTGTCCGGAGGCATCCATTTTTTTTGGGTACAATCCATATCGGAGAATTATACGGAGACCTTGAAGGTCTAATTACGCCGTTTTCGAGTAGCTCTTGTATTTGTTTTTCGACTTCGGACCTAAGAGCTTCTGGGTATGGGTAGTGCCTCGAGTATATTGGACTTTCGTTTGTACTTCTTATAGTGGCTTCTACTTTGGTAGTGTATGTCAGTTTTTCGTCCGGGTCGCCAAATAAGTTTGGAAATTTTAAGCAAATAATTTTTAAATTTTCTTTTTGCGTTTTTGTTGTATGGTCTATTTCTGTTTTATTTTAATTTTACGTTTGTTTTTAATTGAAATGTCCCCTTCCTGCATATTTATTTGAGCGTTGATTTTACGAAGTGTATCATTTCTTTTAATAGCATCGAAAGATTTTAATGGGGGTAGTAAAAAGAATTTAACAAATTTAAGTCAAATGGGTATTGGCAATTGTGTGGTGGGTGATATGGATATCTCCGGTTACGGAGCTTACATAAAAAGATTTATTATTTTCGATTGGTTTTTTTACCAATCGCGGTTGGATATAATTATACCCGTTACTCGTAGAGTAAAAGGGTATATTGTATTCGTGCAAAAGTATGTAACAGGTAGAAGGAAGCGTTTCCGACCCTATAAAGTATATATATTCTTGTTCAGGATCACTAGCCGAGTCGATATAGCCATGTCCGTCTGTCCGTCTGTCCGTCTGTCCGTCTGTCCGTCCGTATGAACGCTGAGATCTCGGAAACTAAAAAAGCTAGAAGATTGGCATTTTGCATGCAGATTTTAGGAGTTCCTACGCAGCGCAAGTTTGTTTCAAAAAGGTACCACGCCCCCTTTAACGCCCACAATCGCTTATATACGATTGATAAATATAAATTTAAATATTTCGGAAAAGTAAAAATGCAGTTTTATTGTGTTTATCAATACCTATCGAAATGTAGAAGAAATTTTTCAAATCGGACCATTCGTTTAAAAGTTATGCGTGATCAAAGTTTCTATCTCCATCTCACTCGCACTCCTTTTACCTGAGTAACGGGTATCTGATAGTCGGGGAACCCGACTATAGCGTTCTCTCTTGTTTTTATTAGAGCCGGTGTCTGTTAAAATTTTGATCATCTCTCCATCACCGGTTTTACATTGAAAGTAAGGTAATGAAGAGGATTTTACTCTTAACAAGAGAGAACGCTATAGTCGAGTGCCTGGACTATTAGATACCCGTTACTCAGCTAAACAACTTAATATAAATATGTCTTCTTGTATTATCTTTGCGGGGCAATTGCAACTGTGTACAATGTAAATACATATGCTTACATACATACACACATACGCCATTGTTTGACTCAGACCTCCAATTTGGCTAACTTGATTTGATTTGCATAGTTCTTGGGATATAGTTCGGTATTGACAAATGAAAACCATCGCAATTTCCTTTAATATAAATCCTTATCGAGAATTAACGTTGATTATGTTGAGCACCTTGGCCAGCTGTTCCAAAGTCATCCTTTAGATGGCGCTATTGGTACCACGGGCCATGAAAGGCGGAAATGTAGGCGCCAGCCAGGCTTAAGCGTTTAATGGGTTTTTGGGCGTTAGAAACTTTTATTAGGCCAATCGATTGGTATTGACGAAACAAATACATATAAATTAAAATTTTCAAAATAGCATCAAAACTGTGGCCACAGCTTGTGGCTTGTGGCCGTCAAAGGAGGAGTGGCACCATTTTGAAACAAACTTGCGCTGCGTAGGTACTCCTAAAATCTACATGCAAAATGCCAATCTTCTAGCTTGTATAGTTTCCGAGATCTCAGCGTTCATACGGACAGATAGACGGACAGACAGACGGACAGACGGACATGGCTAGATCGACTCGGCTAGTGATCCTGAAGAAGAATATATGTATATACTTTATAGGGTCGGAAACGCTTCCTTCTACCTGTTACATACTTTTGCACGAATACAATATACCCTTTTACTCTACGAGTAAAATAAAGGCCAGTATATTCGGTTTCCTCTGGTTCGAATTCTGGAATTTCCGCGTAGTATTCGGCTGCTGTCTCGTCAGTTTCCGTTGTTTGGTCGGTATTTTCTAATGTCTGTTCTTGTTCAGTGTTTATGTGAAAGTTTCTCTGTCTTTTATCTACCAGTACGCTTGTCATTTGAGGTGGTGGTCGTTTTCCCTGCATTCCATTATTTAAGTGATAAGTGAGTATAGACCTGTTGGTAGAAATCTGCTGTGGTTTGATTACCCTGTACTAACGAAGTCATCTGATATTCTAATGTCGTAACGTCTCGTTTATCAGCGTAGTGGGCTGTTAAACATTTGGAGATTGCTGTCCAGTTTAGTGGTGTGTTATATGATTCTAGAACTGAGTCAGCATTACCTACTATTTTGTTTCTAATAACATTTAAAATTGAATAGTACCTGGGGTATCCTTCTGTTAATGAATATATTTTTATTATTCTCTCTACGCTCTTTCTCCAAGAGCTGAATTCTCCTGCTTGGCCAGAAAATACCCTGAGGCTTTTTACTAAGTCTGGGACTCTGTCAAATTCATTCATATTATTTGCATTAGCAGTATGGGTTTGATCGAGTAGCGGCACTGAATCTGGATTTTATTTTTGATTTAGAATTCTCTCTACTATTTCTTGTATTTGGGCTTGCATATTAAATAAGTTTGCTGGGACTTGGTTTATTTCAGGGGCTTGTACCCCACTATTGGGTAGCATCGCGCGCCTGATCAGATTATTAGGATTAGCCATTGTAATAAAATATTTTTGTATGTGTAGGGTTGTGTAAGGTTGTATGTAAAATATAAATTCTTAAATTAATAATTTTTTAGATTTTATATATGATTTGTTTTGTGTGTTTCTTTGCTTTGTTTTTGCTTTTGTTGTGGATTTTTTTGCCTTTGTTTTAGCTTTTTAGCTTTTGATTGTAGTGTTATTGAATTTCTCGAGGTCATACGTTGGTTATATTTTAATTTCTTTTATAACACAACGTTTTTATTCCACTTAACTTTCATCACACTTACACTCCCTGGGGAGTGAACCCGACTATGATAGGACTAGCTAGTTTCGTCTGCCCGTCACCTCAGACTCATCAGCTATCTACGGGGATGGAAGCAGAGCGTCAGAAACTCCCCAATTTTACGATCAGAGAAGCTTTTGGCAATTGTTAGTTGCCAAAGTTCATTGGTTTTAACATAGGTGAAGTTCTGTCGTTAAAGCTTCTATCAGTGTGTGAAGGTTTTCAGTGTTTTGTCTGTTGAAAAACATTCGGTTTTTTCGATATGCAGACTGGTAAATACAACAAATAGTTGAAGATTGTTTTTAATTGCTGAATTTTTGGGCGAGTGGATCCCTTTTGTTTATGTTGGTTTTGTATCGACCTGTTAAACAATAATTGTAGTGTTATTGAATTACTCGAGGTCATACTGGTTATATTTTAATTTCTTTCTTTTATTTAAAAAGATTTATTTTAGGTATGTTTCACTTTTGTGATTTCTTATTTGGTTTGTGGTTTGTAATTAAAAGTAAGCTTACAGTAAAATAAAATACATCCTGAACACTCTTACGAGTGTTCCTTTGATTCGATACCAAGGATATTTCCGCGGACAGGACCCTTAAACCTTGTGCGCCAGTTAAACACGAGTGACTTCAGTATTTAAAAAAATATATAAATTTTAGGACACTTGGTCCGTATTTATTTGCACAAAAATTGGAACTAAATTATGTTTATAGAAATTGCCATATTTATACCCAATAACTTTGTCGCTGCCTCTGCCAACGTCGGAGCTTTGCCACTCTCGTCGCTGCAGCGGGAAGTGGTTCAGACGCTGCAGTCAGCACTTTTTGGGAGCTACTGACCGATGCCGGGAAGTTGCCCTTGCACTTCTGCTTGCTGGTGCAATACCGGATGCGCGTGGCCAACTTCTGTTGCGAATTCGTTTTGTGTTAACTTATACATTCCATGACGATCTAATACAAGAAGGTCATACAGGCATAGCTAAAATATTAGCCAAAATAAAAAGGCATTATTTTTGGAAAAATATGTCCCGAGATATTCTAAATTATAAACAAAAATCAAAAACAACAAATCATAAAAAAACACCATTGACTATACTGATTCGCCACAAATGGCATTTGTCAGGCTAATAGTGGATACGATCGGTACATTACCTAATCCGAGAAAGGAAATTAATATGCAGTAACACTAATCCTCGATTTAACTAATTACCTTGTGGCAATACCAATTCAAAACAAAAGTGCAAAAACAGTAGCATAAACTATATTCGAAGATTTTAATCTGAAGTACGGTCCAATGAAGACGTTCATAACGGACATGGAAACAGAATATAAAAATTCGATAATTGAAGATTTATTTAAAAATGTACATGTCAAAATCACCAGACTGTAGGAACTGTGGAGCGAAGCCACAGAACATTTAATGAGTTCATCCGTTCATATATCTCAGTTGATAAAACTGATTGGGATATATGGCTCCAATACTTCGTATATTGTTTCAACACAACACCCTCTATGGCACATGACTATTGTCCATATGAGATATTTTTGCTAAAATTTCAAATTTACCTAAACATTTTAATAGTATAGACAAAATTAAACCACTATATAATATAGATGATTATGCAAAAGAATCTAAGTTTAGACTAGAACACGCATTTAAGAGAGCTCGATTAATGTTAGAATCTCATAAGCACAAACAAAAAATTAACAACGACAAAAATACTTTAGATTTTGATTTAAAAATAGGAGATCAGGATTTATTAAAAAATGAAACAGGACATAAGCTAGACTTTAAATATACTGGACCCTATAAAGTTTAAGGTGTAAAAAATAAAAAAACAAACACTACATAAGGATAGGTTACAAATTTTTAATGCATAATCACTTTAATTCTCTTATATCACATATGGCATTACATAAAATAAGTACAATAATTATAACAAGAGAGAACGCTATAGTCGAGTGCCTCGACTATTAGATACCCGTTACTCAGCTAAACAACTTAATATAAATATGCCTTCTTGTATGTTTTTCGCCCCTCGAAATAGCTCCCGATTTTTATGTTAAAATCGGTACCCAGGGAACACCTCCAATTTGGCTAACTTGATTTGATTTGCATAGTTCTTGGGATATAGTTCGGTATTGACAAATGAAAGCCATCGCAATTTCCTCTAATAGAAATCCTTATCGAGAATAAACGTTGACTCTGTTGAGCACCTTGGCCAGCTGTTCCAAAGTCATCCGTTAGATGGCGCTATTGTGCCATGAAAGGCGGAAATGTAGGCGCTAGCCAGGCTTAAGCGTTTAATGGGTTTTTGGGCGTTAGAGTGGGCGTGGCAAACTTTTATTAGGCCAATCGATAGGTATTGACAAAACAAATACATATCAAAAAAATTTCATAATAGCATCAAAACTGTGGCCACAGCTTGTGACTTGTGGGCGTCAGAGGGGGCGTGGCACCATTTTGAAACAAACTTGCGCTGCGTAGGAACTCCTAAAATCTACATGCAAAATGCCAATCTTCTAGCTTTTATAGTTTCCGAGATCTCAGCGTTCATACGGACAGACAGACAGACGGACAGACGGACAGACGGACATGGCTAGATCGACTCGGCTAGTGATCCTGAACAAGAATATATATACTTTATAGGGTCGGAAACGCTTCCTTCTACCTGTTACATACTTTTGCACGAATACAATATACCCTTTTACTCTACGAGTAACGGGTATAATGAACAATAGATACAAAAATATATATAAATAATACTTTTTGATTCAAAATAATACTTTCTGATTCGAACAAAATAAAATAATAAAATAAAAAAAATAAAAAAAAATTAAATAAAATGTTAATTTATAATTATATACATATACTAAGGAAATAACTCCTTAGAATTACGTTATTTTTCAAAAGGAGGGAGATGTAGTTTGTTCACATATCGATTGCTCACTGTACTCAGTGTTATGCATTAATATATGTACAAACACATTGTAGCACTTGGCCGCAATAGGTAGTCACAAATCTACGACCCATGCAGTTCCCAAAGTGCACAGTAATATTACCGCTCTTGAGTGCACTGGGACTGGACATTGCAGATTCAGCATAACTGACATGCGCGACCGCTCTGTCACCAAGGATTTTTTCGTTGTATACCCTGGCAGAGGCTATTATAATTTTGGCCAGACGTTTGTAACGCAGTGAAGGAAACATGTCCGACCCGTCTGTCCGTCCGTCAGTCTGTCCGTCCGTCAGTCTGTCCGTCCGTCAGTCTGTCCGTCCATCCATCTGTCCGTCCGTCAGTCTGTCCGACCGTCCAACTGTCCGTCTGTTTCAATACCGTATGCGTCTGTTTTAATCGTCCTAAAACATGTGTACGCAGATCAAGTTTGAATATCGCCCCGATCGGATGTCTATGTCTTATAGCTCCCATAGGAACAACCGGATATATCTTGCAAGAATTGATGATATTTCGCGCAGTGTAAAAGCTATTGACATGAATTTATCCAAATCGTATTTTTTATACATACATTGATCAGGTAAAAGCACGTGCCTTTCGGACGTCTATATCCCATAGGAACAATAGGGTGAAATCGAAAAGAAAAGTGCACATTTCCCAGACACGTAGTGACACAAGCGTACTGACAAAGGTATTTTGCCAGACAGTAAGCAATACGATGTAATAGACAAATACCCAGCCCCATCGGAAGCAGAAAGCGCTAGAAGATTCGTTTCATTTTGCAATTACTACAGACGTTTTATAAAAAAATTTTACGATTACTCACGTCAAATAAGTAGACTAAAGGCGACAAGTGTTCCAGGTTTACAATTGTGGAATCATAAATTTATGGTTTTGGAAAGTACAAGTTATTAAAACTCTAAAAATTCAAACCCCTTGCTTCAGGTAAAAAGTTAAGAACCCCCAAATGACAAGTAGACCTAATATGAGAAACGAGAAGGAAAACAATTTTTTAAAAGGCGACAAGGCTTACAATTGCGCAATCATAAATTTGTGTTTTTGGAAAGTACGAGTAAAAAAAAAACCTTAACAAAATTCCAACCCCTTGTTACGGGTAATTGTCAACTCATAAATGTAATAACTTCGTTTTAGGAGGAAGGAATCTTATATTTTTTCAAAAAAATTATTTTTAAGCCGTCGACAAACGTTTTTGTCAAAATAAACTATTTTTAGGAGGTGGACAAAAGATTTCTTTTTAATTTCACGAGATCGGCAAACATTGGCATCTTTTATTTTTTCGAAAAAACGTTTTAAATTTTGAATTTTAAGTTTTTTTGTTAAAATATTACATTTTTAATCCGTCGGCAATCGTTTTTGTCAAAATAAATTAAATAATTCCTAAATTTCACGAGATGGGCAAAAAGTGTCATCTTTTATTTGTTCGAAAAATCGATTTTTAAGGGGTGGGCAAACAATTTTTTCTGCAGGTAAATATGATCAAAACTTAAAAGTGGAATATTTTCAAAAGTATTAATATTTTCAAAATTCTAAAAGATGGGCAAACGTGAGCAAACGATTCTCTTGTGATTAAAAAAATTCGAATAAGTCAACTTTTATGTTTTCGAAAATGTTCGAAAATTTTCGAAGATTCCATATTTTCAAAACCAAAGGTGGGAAAAAAATTAAACGATTCAAACGATTACGCTATTCAATTTTTGAGCTGAATAACGGAGATTACAAAAATAATGACTATAACTATAAAAAATAACAATAAATATACAAACAGTCAAAACAATAATAATGTCCGACAGGTACAAACCACTTCGGAAAACCAATAAAGACCCTTAAGATAAAAACCCAGTAAAGAATATGGATTAAACTATCAACCTAAACTTCAATCTTTTTGTTTCACTTAAAAATGAACACACAAATAAATGTTATCTGTACATTATAAGTTGATACAGGTGCAGACATATCTTTAATAAAAGAATCTTCAGACTCATTTAACAATGTTAACTATAACAAGAAAGGAAAGCTAACTTCGGGCGGAGCCGAAGTTGAAATACCCTTGCAGAATATTCGGTAAATTATATTCTTCAAAATTGATCAAATGATGCATTCTTAACACTCATAAAAATCCTAACTTCCTAACTTTAAAAACACCTTTTATGTCTTGAGTTGCTCGAGATTTGACTATCCTAGCCTGTGCAAATTTTGAAAATTTATCTATTGCAGTCAAAACGACTTGTTTGCATGTAAGGTAAAAATCAACGTGAATAATTTGACCTGGGTATTGTGGTATTGGTGTTTTTTGTAACTCTGGTTTGTTGGGGTGTCTTTCGTATTTATGTTCCTTACAAATTTGGCATTCATTTACAAGTTTTATTATTTTGGCCCTCATGTGTGGAAAGTAAACTTTGTTTAACAATTGTTGTTTGTTTTCATTGCTATTTATATGTGCTCTTCTATGCTCTGTTATAATTGCATTCTCTTGATCAGTTTCGTCTTTTAATTCTTTAACTAGTCTGCTTGAGAATCTGGTTTTATATTTATTGAAAAGTGGATAGATTTCTTGAAGTTGACCTAAGGTTTTTTCGTCTGTATGAATTTCGTTAATGACGGACAGGTTGAGTCTATCTCTTACAATTTTTGATAAGATTTCTGAATTAAAAATTGGTTCTGTAATAATGTGTCTATGGAACGTGGGAAAAACAAGTTCGAATTTATAGGGGGGTGTATTCCCAAAATATAATAGTATTTGATTTTTAAAAACATTTTCTTGGTTTTTCTGCCATTGGTATTAGTCTCTCAGGAGAACTAGAACTGCTGTGAATAGTGCCTGTTAGTGTATTTACTTCCCCTCGCGTTTGAATGGGAGGTCTACTCAGAGCATCGGCAACAACGTTTGCTTTGCCAGGTTTGTGGAGTAGTTCGTGATTGTACTCCTCTAGAATTGCTTTCCCTCTCTTCATCTGATCGTTACGGCTTTTAGGGTTAGTTGGGTGTGTGAGAGATTCGTGGTCTGTAAATATTTTCACTTTATTCGGACCGTACAGAAAATTTCTAAGAGTCTGTATAGACCAAATATAGCTAGCATTTCCTTTTTGTTAGGGGCATAACTTTCTTCTGCCTTACTTAGAGTCCTAGAAATAAACATTATAGGTTTGTCTTCTTGGGTCAATATGGCACCAATTGCATAATCTGAAGCATCGGTAGTTAATTGAAATTCTTTATTGTAGTCTGGATATGATAACATTACCTCCTCGGAGACGAGAGTTTGTTTTAATTTTCTAAATGCTTCCCTTGCCTCTTTGTCAAGATCATTCAGAGTTTTGCTTGAGGCATTTTTGAGATACGGCCTCGGCCCTCTTCCCCTCTTAAAAGGGCTGTTAGGGGCTTTGCAAGCTTTGCATAATCTTTAATGAAGCGACGGTAGAACCCCGACAGTCCTAAAAAGGAACAAAGATCTTTAAGTGTCTTTGGTTCGGGGAATTCGACGATTGCTCTCACCTTTTCCGGATTTTTCTTAATACCGGTATCTGCTACTAAAAATCCTAAAAATTCAACTTCTTTCTTAAAAAATTCGCATTTATCTAACTGAATTCTCATGTTTGCGTCTTCAAACATTTTGAATACAATTTCTATGTCTTTTAGATGATTTTCTTCGTTTTTACTGAAGATAATAATGTCGTCAATGTAGACGAAACACCTAATTCCTATATGTTCTCTAAGAATGTCATCTAGGGCTCTTTGAAAAATGGAAGGGGCATTTTTAAGTCCAAACGGGAGTCTGGTAAAGTCATATTTGCCTTGATTTACTGAAAATGCAGTTTTTTCTATATCTGATTGTCTGAGTGGGATTTGGTGAAATCCACTTTTAAGGTCTAAAACAGAAAAAAATTTATTTTGTCCTAGTTGTGCCAGTACATTGTTTATGTCTGGTATAGGGTATCTGTCTGTCAATCACCATTCTATGTTTTTTCTGTCCGGAGGCATCCATTTTTTTTGGGTACAATCCATATCGGAGAATTATACGGAGACCTTGAAGGGGTAATTACGCCGTTTTCGAGTAGCTCTTGTATTTGTTTTTCGACTTCGGACCTAAGAGCTTCTGGGTATGGGTAGTGCCTCGAGTATATTGGACTTTCGTTTGTACTTCTTATAGTGGCTTCTACTTTGGTAGTGTATGTCAGTTTTTCGTCATTTCTCATTTTATGTAGTAGACAGCACCGGAGGTACGGACCATCCAGTGTATAGAGGATTCGGAGTCGTGCACTTCTAGCGTTGCTCGGTACTAAACTCGTCGGATGGGGTAGGGTTCTTTCCTCGTCCTCTATATGATGTACACTGTCCCACAAACAAAGAAAGTTTTAAGTGCACTAAGCGGTACTCTAACTGGTTCCAAACAAATGAGGATGTGAACGGACATTTTTACAAGCGGATGGACGGTGAAGACTAAGCGGATCAAGCAACATATTAAGAGTTCGGGGAAGCTAGGTGTTATTCACTCCCCGTTCTATACCCTCCCTACCTTGATAACACGTGATTAAATTTGGCGGTTATCCCTTTACTGGTTGAACTTTCACTTGCTTGCAAAACTGCTCGTGAGTCCTGATTTCTTCTCTAAGACTGGCTAAGGTGTTTATGCGTAAATGCATAAGTTCATACTGAAGAGATGGCTTCGAATGTCGTATGAGAAGTCTAACTAACGATTCTTCTGAGAGTGGATTATCCAAGCGAGCAACAAGCTTTTCCACTTGAAATTGGTATTCCTCAAATGGTTCCTTATCTGCTTGACGCCTGCTGTTTATGGATTCCCAAATATCCATATCGGTATCACTTTCTTTAAACTTATTTCGAAATTCTCTGCAAAATTCTACCCAATTAAATTGACTATACATTCGGTGAAATCTCCAGTACCATTCACTAGCTTTGCCGACGAAAAATAAATGTAAGTTATCGCAAAGTTGACGATCTCCACTTAAATTCTGTCGAGCCAATGCTTGTACTCGATAAAGAAACTCCTCAGCCTGTAAACCGTCCTTGGATCCATCAAACTTAATGTGCCAGCTTTGAATAATATTTGGCACCTTATCTGGCTGTATCGAAGAAAGCGATCTATCGACGCGCTGAGTATTTAGACGAATGTCCTGATACACAGTTCCTGCCGAATGAGCTTCTGCTGGTCCCTGATTCTCGGTCATCCTCCGATTTGGAGTTTGAACTGAACTACCAATTTGTAGGCTTGCTATATGCGACCTAATGAGCTCAGACAGTTCTTGTCTAAGGCTTTGCTGCTGCGCTTGCATTGCCGTACGAACCACTCTATCTATTTCCTCCAAATTCTCTGTCCTAGAAGTCTCTACCACTGAGTCCGTGTCTACACTTCGCTCGTGGCGATTCTCTGGTTGGTTTCGGTTGGATCTAAGTGTCATTCCGGTACTGGGTGCTGTACCTCTCTGATGTCCTGCATTCCTACCTCTTCTACCTCCTGTTCTGCCCCTATTCGCGTTCCTGCTGGCTGGTAAGTTATTGTTTGCTACATTAACTTCTCCTGTCCTCCCTTCAGCTGCTGACAATTCTGCCAACAGGTTGTTGTTCGACAAAGATAATTGTTGTACCGTACATCCATGGTTGCAAATAGGGCATACATTTGACTCCAGCACATAATCTCTGATACACTGGTGGTGGAATGTGTGACCACATGGTGTTGATGCTGTTAAATCGTTTGCGATTAATGGCTGTGTACAAATTGTACAAGATACTATCTCGGCATCCACAGCGATCGAAAGATCGAGATTGCTGTGACGTACTGACATATTTTTTTCCCTCAAAAATTTTTAAATCCAAAATAAAATATATTAACTCTGGTCCGTGCTTGGTTTATAACTGCTTGCATGTTACATAAATAAACTCTTAAATGTTCCTTGACCTTTAGCCCAAAACAATAATTTAATTAAATCAAAATACTTTTGAACTCTTGTCTCTCAAGTGACGTTTCTTATTCTGGTCAAAGATCGAAGTTTCTTCAGTGCTTTGCATTTCCTAGAACAGACTACCAGCTTTCTAAAAAAAGTTAAACGAGAAATTGCTGAAAACGAGGTATAAAGTGAACGGTTGGCTCTGGTCGACTATTCCGTAAAAACTCGAAATACAATCGCAATTCCTAGAAACCTAGTTCTCTTCACCTTTATCCACAGAAAATTTCTGACTCATGTTAATTTCGAATTCTACCTATTGCACTGGTTCCTAGATTTGTGTGGTCGTCCCAGTCCGTAAGTTTTCGGACTGCGGTCGCAGTTCCAGACATCAAATTTCTAGTGAGCCTCAAACAACAAAGAAAACAAAATTAAGCTTAAGCTGAATCTACTGACAAAATACTAGAATTTACTAAAGCAATATCGTGAGGCTAAAGCTTCCCCTAGCGTCCTGCACTTTGAAATTTACGAACTTCTTGGTGGTTTCGGTACCTAGGGCTTTCGTAAGTGAAACTAGAATGCCTCAAATACATTTCGATTGAAATTAAGCTCCTCGGGCCCCACACGTTGGGCGCCATTTCTTACATTAAAAGATTTATTATTTTCGATTGGTTTTTTTACCAATCGCGGTTGGATATAATAAAAAAATAAAAAATAATAATAAAAGTTTGCCACGCCCACTCTAACGCCCAAAAACCCATTAAACGCTTAAGCCTGGCTAGCGCCTACATTTCCGCCTTTCATGGCACAATAGCGCCATCTAACGGATGACTTTGGAACAGCTGGCCAAGGTGCTCAACAGAGTCAACGTTAATTCTCGATAAGGATTTCTATTAAAGGAAATTGCGATGGCTTTCATTTGTCAATACCGAACTATATCCCAAGAATTATGAAAATCAAATCAAGTTAGCCAAATTGGAGGTGTTCCCTGGGTACCGATTTTAACATAAAAATCGGGAGCTAATTCGAGCGGCGAAAAACATACAAGAAGGCATATTTATTTTAAGTTGTTTAGCTGAGTAACGGGTATCTAATAGTTGAGGCACTCGACTATAGCGTTCTCTCTTGTTTTTATTAGAGCCGGTATCTGTTAAAATTTTGATCATCTCTCCATCACCGGTTTTACAATGAAAGTAAGGTAATGAAGAGGATTTTACTCTTAACAAGAAAACCATCGCAATTTCCTTTAATATAAATGTTTATCGAGAATTAAAGTTGATTATGTTGAGCACCTTGGCCAGCTGTTCCAAAGTCATCCTTTAGATGGCGCTATTGGTACCACGGGCCATGAAAGGCGGAAATGTAGGCGCCAGCCAGGCTTAAGCGTTTAATGGGTTTTTGGGCGTTAGAAACTTTTATTAGGCCAATCGATAGGTATTGACGAAACAAATACATATAAATTAAAATTTTCAAAATAGCATCAAAACTGTGGCCACAGCTTGTGGCTTGTGGCCGTCAAAGGAGGAGTGGCACCATTTTGAAACAAACTTGCGCTGCGTAGGTACTCCTAAAATCTACATGCAAAATGCCAATCTTCTAGCTTTTATAGTTTCCGAGATCTCAGCGTTCATACGGACAGATAGACGGACAGACAGACGGACAGACGGACATGGCTAGATCGACTCGGCTAGTGATCCTGAAGAAGAATATATGTATATACTTTATAGGGTCGGAAACGCTTCCTTCTACCTGTTACATACTTTTTCACGAATACAATATACCCTTTTACTCTACGAGTAACGGGTATAAAAATAAAGGCCAGTATATTCGGTTTCCTCTGGTTCGAATTCTGGAATTTCCGCGTAGTATTCGGCTGCTGTCTCGTCAGTTTCCGTTGTTTGGTCGGTATTTTCTAATGTCTGTTCTTGTTCAGTGTTTATGTGAAAGTTTCTCTGTCTTTTATCTACCAGTCCGCTTGTCATTTGAGGTGGTGGTCGTTTTCCCTGCATTCCATTATTTAAGTGATAAGTGAGTATAGACCTGTTGGTAGAAATCTGCTGTGGTTTGATTACCCTGTACTAACGAAGTCATCTGATATTCTAATGTCGTAACGTCTCGTTTATCAGCGTAGTGGGCTGTTAAACATTTGGAGATTGCTGTCCAGTTTAGTGGTGTGTTATATGATTCTAGAACTGAGTTAGCATTACCTACTATTTTGTTTCTAATAACATTTAAAATTGAATAGTACCTGGGGTATCCTTCTGTTAATGAATATATTTTTATTATTCTCTCTACGCTCTTTCTCCAAGAGCTGAATTCTCCTGCTTGGCCAGAAAATACCCTGAGGCTTTTTACTAAGTCTGGGACTCTGTCAAATTCATTCATATTATTTGCATTAGCAGTATGGGTTTGATCGAGTAGCGGCACTGAATCTGGATTTTATTTTTGATTTAGAATTCTCTCTACTATTTCTTGTATTTGGGCTTGCATATTAAATAAGTTTGCTGGGACTTGGTTTATTTCAGGGGCTTGTACCCCACTATTGGGTAGCATCGCGCGCCTGATCAGATTATTAGGATTAGCCATTGTAATAAAATATTTTTTGTATGTGTAGGGTTGTGTAAGGTTGTATGTAAAATATAAATTCTTAAATTAATAATTTTTTAGATTTTATATATGATTTGTTTTGTGTGTTTCTTTGCTTTGTTTTTGCTTTTGTTGTGGATTTTTTGCCTTTGTTTTAGCTTTTTAGCTTTTGATTGTAGTGTTATTGAATTTCTCGAGGTCATACGTTGGTTATATTTTAATTTCTTTTATAACACAACGTTTTTATTCCACTTAACTTTCATCACACTTACACTCCCTGGGGAGTGAACCCGACTATGATAGGACTAGCTAGTTTCGTCTGCCCGTCACCTCAGACTCATCAGCTATCTACGGGGATGGAAGCAGAGCGTCAGAAACTCCCCAATTTTACGATCAGAGAAGCTTTTGGCAATTGTTAGTTGCCAAAGTTCATTGGTTTTAACATAGGTGAAGTTCTGTCGTTAAAGCTTCTATCAGTGTGTGAAGGTTTTCAGTGTTTTGTCTGTTGAAAAACATTCGGTTTTTTCGATATGCAGACTGGTAAATACAACAAATAGTTGAAGATTGTTTTTAATTGCTGAATTTTTGGGCGAGTGGATCCCTTTTGTTTATGTTAGTTTTGTATCGACCTGTTAAACAATAATTGTAGTGTTATTGAATTACTCGAGGTCATACGTTGGTTATATTTTAATTTCTTTCTTTTGTTTAAAAAGATTTATTTTAGGTATGTTTCACTTTTGTGATTTCTTATTTGGTTTGTGGTTTGTAATTAAAAGTTAGCTTACAGTAAAATAAAATACATCCTGAACACTCTTACGAGTGTTCCTTTGATTCGATACCAAGGATATTTCCGCGGACAGGACCCTTAAACGTTGTGCGCCAGTTAAACACGAGTGACTTCAGTATTTAAAAAAATATATAAATTTTAGGACACTTGGTCGGTATTTATTTGCACAAAAATTGGAACTAAATTATGTTTATAGAAATTGCCATATTTATACCCAATAACTTTGTCGCTGCCTCTGCCAACGTCGGAGCTTTGCCACTCTCGTCGCTGCAGCGGGAAGTGGTTCAGACGCTGCAGTCAGCACTTTTTGGGAGCTACTGACCGATGCCGGGAAGTTGCCCTTGCACTTCTGCTTGCTGGTGCAATACCGGATGCGCGTGGCCAACTTCTGTTGCGAATTCGTTTTGTGTTAACTTATACATTCCATGACGATCTAATACAAGAAGGTCATACAGGCATAGCTAAAATATTAGCCAAAATAAAAAGGCATTATTTTTGGAAAAATATGTCCCGAGATATTCTAAATTATAAACAAAAATCAAAAACAACAAATCATAAAAAAACACCATTGACTATACTGATTCGCCACAAATGGCATTTGTCAGGGTAATAGTGGATACGATCGGTACATTACCTAATCCGAGAAAGGAAATTAATATGCAGTAACACTAATCCTCGATTTAACTAAATACCTTGTGGCAATACCAATTCAAAAAAAAAGTGCAAAAACGGTAGCATAAACTATATTCGAAGATTTTAATCTGAAGTACGGTCCAATGAAGACGTTAATAACGGACATGGAAACAGAATATAAAAATTCGATAATTGAAGATTTATTTAAAAATGTACATGTCAAAATCACCAGACTGTAGGAACTGTGGAGCGAAGCCACAGAACATTAAATGAGTTCATCCGTTCATATATCTCAGTTGATAAAACTGATTGGGATATATGGCTCCAATACTTCGTATATTGTTTCAACACAACACCCTCTATGGCACATGACTATTGCCCATATGAGATATTTTTGCTAAAATTTCAAATTTACCTAAACATTTTAATAGTATAGACAAAATTAAACCACTATATAATATAGATGATTATGCAAAAGAATCTTAGTTTAGACTAGAACACGCATTTAAGAGAGCTTGATTAATGTTAGAATCTCATAAGCACAAACAAAAAATTAACAACGACAAAAATACTTTAGATTTTGATTTAAAAATAGGAGATCAGGATTTATTGAAAAATGAAACAGGACATAAGCTAGACTTTAAATATACTGGACCCTATAAAGTTTAAGGTGTAAAAAATAAAAAAACAAACACTACATAAGGATAGGTTACAAATTTTTAATGCATAATCACTTTAATTCTCTTATATCACATATGGCAATACATAAAATAAGTACAATAATTAAATGAACAATAGATACAAAAATATATATAAATAATACTTTTGATTCAAAATAATACTTTCTGATTCGACTTTAAATATACTGGACCCTATAAAGTTTAAGGTGTAAAAAAATAAAAAAACAAACACTACATAAGGATAGGTTACAAATTTTTAATGCATAATCACTTTAATTCTCGTATATCACATATGGCATTACATAAAATAAGTACAATAATTATAACAAGAGAGAACGCTATAGTCGAGTGCCTCGACTATTAGATACCCGTTACTCAGCTAAACAACTTAATATAAATATGCCTTCTTGTATGTTTTTCGCCCCTCGAATTAGCTCCCGATTTTTATGTTAAAATCGGTACCCAGGGAACACCTCCAATTTGGCTAACTTGATTTGATTTGCATAGTTCTTGGGATATAGTTCGGTATTGACAAATGAAAGCCATCGCAATTTCCTCTAATAGAAATCCTTATCGAGAATAAACGTTGACTCTGTTGAGCACCTTGGCCAGCTGTTCCAAAGTCATCCGTTAGATGGCGCTATTGTGCCATGACAGGCGGAAATGTAGGCGCTAGCCAGGCCTAAGCGTTTAATAGGTTTTTGGGCGTTAGAGTGGGCGTGGCAAACTTTTATTAGGCCAATCGATAGGTATTGACAAAACAAATACATATCAAAAAAAATTTCATAATAGCATCAAAACTGTGGCCACAGCTTGTGACTTGTGGGCGTCAGAGGGGGCGTGGCACCATTTTGAAACAAACTTGCGCTGCGTAGGAACTCCTAAAATCGACATGCAAAATGCCAATCTTCTAGCTTTTATAGTTTCCGAGATCTCAGCGTTCATACGGACAGACAGACAGACGGACAGACAGACGGACAGACGGACATGGCTAGATCGACTCGGCTAGTGATCCTGAACAAGAATATATATACTTTATAGAGTCGGAAACGCTTCCTTCTACCTGTTACATACTTTTGCACGAATACAATATACCCTTTTACTCTACGAGTAACGGGTATAATGAACAATAGATACAAAAATATATATAAATAATACTTTTTGATTCAAAATAATACTTTCTGATTCGAACAAAATAAAATAATAAAATAAAAAAAATCAAAAAAAAATTAAATAAAATGTTAATTTATAATTATATACATATACTAAGGAAATAACTCCTTAGAATTACGTTATTTTTCAAAAGGAGGGAGATGTAGTTTGTTCACATATCGATTGCTCACTGTACTCAGTGTTGTGCATTAATATATGTACAAACACATTGTAGCACTTGGCCGCAATAGGTAGTCACAAATCTACGACCCATGCAGTTCCCAAAGTGCACAGTAATATTACCGCTCTTGAGTGCACTGGGACTGGACATTGCAGATTCAGCATAACTGACATGCGCGACCGCTCTGTCACCAAGTGAACATAGTACCTCTCTCTTCCGCGGCGACCCTCCATCAGCCTTACACATTTATACATAAGCGTCGACCGCAGCTCTTCCGGCGTATCTGCCGGCATAGCTGAGTGATCGTTACCCATATGCACCAAGGCAATAAAATCAAAGAACATTCACGTCGAAAGCCTTAGCAGCTATGGCTGTCACCCATCAAGTTACTTAATTTAAATAAGTAAGCTTACAAGTGTACTAATAATAACGAAGCTCTAATAAAGCGAAAACAACTAAACCGAAAATCGTATTATACCCCAAAAGAAAAGAGGAAACAAAACAAATACCTGCTAAATTACTAAAATGGCATGAAGGTAGCTAATTTAGGTTTCTTTGCATCTAAAAGGATTTTTTTGTTGTATACCCTGGCAGAGGCTATTATAATTTTGGCCAGACGTTTGTAACGCAGTGAAGGAAACATGTCCGACCCCATAAAGTATATGTAGCCATGTCCGTCTGTCCGTCCGTCAGTCTGTCCGTCCATCTGTCCGTCCGTCAGTCTGTCCGACCGTCCAACTGTCCGTCTGTTTCAATACCGTATGCGTCTGTTTTAATCGTCCTAAAACATGTGTACGCAGATCAAGTTTGAATATCGCCCCGATCGGATGTCTATGTCTTATAGCTCCCATAGGAACAACCGGATATATCTTGCAAGAATTGATGATATTTCGCGCAGTGTAAAAGCTATTGACATGAATTTATCCAAATCGTATTTTTTATACATACATTGATCAGGTAAAAGCACGTGCCTTTCGGACGTCTATATCCCATAGGAACAATAGGGTGAAATCGAAAAGAAAAGTGCACATTTCCCAGACACGTAGTGACACAAGCGTACTGACAAAGGTATTTTGCCAGACAGTAAGCAATACGATGTAATAGACAAATACCCAGCCCCATCGGAAGCAGAAAGCGCTAGAAGATTCGTTTCATTTTGCAATTACTACAGACGTTTTATAAAAAAATTTTACGATTACTCACGTCAAATAAGTAGACTAAAGGCGACAAGTGTTCCAGGTTTACAATTGTGGAATCATAAATTTATGGTTTTGGAAAGTACAAGTTATTAAAACTCTAAAAATTCAAACCCCTTGCTTCAGGTAAAAAAGTTAAGAACCCCCAAATGACAAGTAGACCTAATATGAGAAACGAGAAGGAAAACAACTTTTTAAAAGGCGACAAGGCTTACAATTGCGCAATCATAAATTTGTGTTTTTGGAAAGTACGAGTAAAAAAAAAACCTTAACAAAATTCCAGCCCCTTGTTACGGGTAATTGTCAACTCATAAATGTAATAACTTCGTTTTAGGAGGTGGGAATCTTATATTTTTTTCAAAAAAATTATTTTTAAGCCGTCGACAAACGTTTTTGTCAAAATAAACTATTTTTAGGAGGTGGACAAAAGATTTTTTTTTAATTTCACGAGATTGGCAAACATTGGCATCTTTTATTTTTTCGAAAAAACGTTTTTAAATTTTGAATTTTAAGTTTTTTTGTTAAAAAATTACATTTTTAATCCGTCGGCAATCGTTTTTGTCAAAATAAATTAAATAATTCTTAAATTTCACGAGATGGGCAAAAAGTGTCATCTTTTATTTGTTCGAAAAATCGATTTTTAAGGGGTGGGCAAACAATTTTTTCTGCAGGTAAATATGATCAAAACTTAAAAGTGGAATATTTACAAAAGTATTAATATTTTCAAAATTCTAAAAGATGGGCAAACGTGAGCAAACGATTCTCTTGTGATTAAAAAAATTCGAATAAGTCAACTTTTATGTTTTCGAAAATGTTCGAAAATTTTCGAAGATTCCATATTTTCAAAACCAAAGGTGGGAAAAAAATTAAACGATTCAAACGATTACGCTATTCAATTTTTGAGCTGAATAACGGAGATTACCAAAATAATGACTATAACTATAAAAAATAACAATAAATATACAAACAGTCAAAACAATAATAATGTCCGACAGGTACAAACCACTTCGGAAAACCAATAAAGACCCTTAAGATAAAAACCCAGTAAAGAATATGGATTAAACTATCAACCTAAACTTCAATCTTTTGTTTCACTTAAAAATGAACACACAAATAAATGTTATCTGTACATTATAAGTTGATACAGGTGCAGACATATCTTTAATAAAAAAATCTTCAGACTCATTTAACAATGTTAACTATAACAAGAAAGGAAAGCTAACTTCGGGCGGAGCCGAAGTTGAAATACCCTTGCAGAATATTCGGTAAATTATATTCTTCAAAATTGATCAAATGATGCATTCTTAACTCTCATAAAAATCCTAACTTCCTAACTTTAAAAACACCTTTTATGTCTTGAGTTGCTCGAGATTTGACTATCCTAGCCTGTGCAAATTTTGAAAATTTATCTATTGCAGTCAAAACAACTTGTTTGCATGTAAGGTAAAAATCAACGTGAATAATTTGACCTGGGTATTGTGGTATTGGTGTTTTTTGTAACTCTGGTTTGTTGGGGTGTCTTTCGTATTTATGTTCCTTACAAATTTGGCATTCTTTTACAAGTTTTATTATTTTGGCCCTCATGTGTGAAAAGTAAACTTTGTTTAACAATTGTTGTTTGTTTTCATTGCTATTTATATGTGCTCTTCTATGCTCTGTTATAATTGCATTCTCTTGATCAGTTTCGTCTTTTAAATCTTTAACTAGTCTGCTTGAGAATCTGGTTTTATATTTATTAAAAAGTGGATAGATTTCTTGAAGTTGACCTAAGGTTTTTTCGTCTGTATGAATTCCGTTAATGACGGACAGGTTGAGTCTATCTCTTACAATTTTTGATAAGATTTCTGAATTAAAAATTGGTTCTGTAATAATGTGTCTATGGAACGTGGGAAAAACAAGTTCGAATTTATAGGGGGGTGTATTTCCAAAATATAATAGTATTTGATTTTTAAAAACATTTTCTTGGTTTTTCTGTCATTGGTATTAGTCTCTCAGGAGAACTAGAACTGCAGTGAATAGTGCCTGTTAGTGTGTTTACTTCCCCTCGCGTTTGAATGGGAGGTCTACTCAGAGCATCGGCAACAACGTTTGCTTTGCCAGGTTTGTGGAGTAGTTCGTGATTGTACTCCTCTAGAATTGCTTTCCCTCTCTTCATCTGATCGTTACGGCTTTTAGGGTTAGTTGGGTGTGTGAGAGATTCGTGGTCTGTAAATATTTTCACTTTATTCGGACCGTACAGAAAATTTCTAAGAGTCTGTATAGACCAAATATAGCTAGCATTTCCTTTTTGTTAGGGGCATAACTTTCTTCTGCCTTACTTAGAGTCCTAGAAATAAACATTATAGGTTTGTCTTCTTGGGCCAATACGGCACCAATTGCATAATCTGAAGCATCGGTAGTTAATTGAAATTCTTTATTGTAGTCTGGATATGATAACATTACCTCCTCGGAGACGAGAGTTTGTTTTAATTTTCTAAATGCTTCCCTTGCCTCTTTGTCAAGATCATTCAGAGTTTTGCTTGAGGCATTTTTGAGTTACGGCCTCGGCCCTCTTCCCCTCTTAAAAGGGCTGTTAGGGGCTTTGCAAGCTTTGCATAATCTTTAATGAAGCGACGGTAGAACCCTGACAGTCCTAAAAAGGAACGAAGATCTTTAAGTGTCTTTGGTTCGGGGAATTCGACCATTGCTCTCACCTTTTCCGGATTTTTCTTAATACCGGTATCTGCTACTAAAAATCCTAAAAATTAAACTTCTTTCTTAAAAAATTCGCATTTATCTAACTGAATTCTCATGTTTGCGTCTTCAAACATTTTGAATACAATTTCTATGTCTTTTAGATGACTTTCTTCGTTTTTACTGAAGATAATAATGTCGTCAATGTAGACGAAACACCTAATTCCTATATGTTCTCTAAGAATGTCATCTAGGGCTCTTTGAAAAATGGAAGGGGCATTTTTAAGTCCAAACGGGAGTCTGGTAAACTCATATTTGCCTTGATTTACTGAAAATGCAGTTTTTTCTATATCTGATTGTCTGATTTGGTGAAATCCACTTTTAAGGTCTAAAACAGAAAAAAATTTATTTTGTCCTAGTTGTGCCAGTACATTGTTTATGTCTGTTATAGGGTATCTGTCTGGAATAGTGACCAACTTAAGCTTCCTATAGTCAATCACCATTCTATGTTTTTTCTGTCCGGAGGCATCCATTTTTTTTTGGGTACAATCCATATCGGAGAATTATACGGAGACCTTGAAGGTCTAATTACGCCGTTTTCGAGTAGCTCTTGTATTTGTTTTTCGACTTCGGACCTAAGAGCTTCTGGGTATGGGTAGTGCCTCGAGTATATTGGACTTTCGTTTGTACTTCTTATAGTGGCTTCTACTTTGGTGGTGTATGTCAGTTTTTCGTCCGGGTCGCCAAATAAGTTTGGAAATTTTAAGCAAATAATTTTTAAATTTTCTTTTTGCGTTTTTGTTGTATGGTCTATTCGAATATCTAACTTGTTGACTTCGGGAGAAGCTTTCTGTTTTATTTTAATTTTACGTTTGTTTTTAATTGAAATGTAACCTTCCTGCATATTTATTTGAGCGTTGATTTTACGAAGTGTATCATTTCCTATAATAGCATCGAAAGATTTTAATGGGGGTAGTAAAAAGAATTTAACAAATTTAAGTCAAATGGGTTGGCAATTGTGTGGTGGGTGATATGGATATCTCCGGCTACGGAGCTTACATAAAAAGATTTATTATTTTCGATTGGTTTTTTTACCAATCGCGGTTGGATATAATTTTTATTAGAGCCGGTGTCTGTTAAAATTTTGATCATCTCTCCATCACCGGTTTTACATTGAAAGTAAGGTAATGAAGAGGATTTTACTCTTAACAAGAGAGAACGCTATAGTCGAGTGCCTGGACTATTAGATACCCGTTACTCAGCTAAACAACTTAATATAAATATGTCTTCTTGTATTATCTTTGCCGGGCAATTGTAACTGTGTACAATGTAAATACATATGCTTACATACATACACACATACGCCATTGTTTGACTCAGACCTCCAATTTGGCTAACTTGATTTGATTTGCATAGTTCTTGGGATATAGTTCGGTATTGACAAATGAAAACCATCGCAATTTCCTTTAATATAAATCCTTATCGAGAATTAACGTTGATTATGTTGAGCACCTTGGCCAGCTGTTCCAAAGTCATCCTTTAGATGGCGCTATTGGTACCACGGGCCATGAAAGGCGGAAATGTAGGCGCCAGCCAGGCCTAAGCGTTTAATGGGTTTTTGGGCGTTAGAAACTTTTATTAGGCCAATCGATAGGTATTGACGAAACAAATACATATAAATTAAAATTTTCAAAATATCATCAAAACTGTGGCCACAGCTTGTGGCTTGTGGCCGTCAAAGGAGGAGTGGCACCATTTTGAAACAAACTTGCGCTGCGTAGGTACTCCTAAAATCTACATGCAAAATGCCAATCTTCTAGCTTGTATAGTTTCCGAGATCTCAGCGTTCATACGGACAGATAGACGGACAGACAGACGGACAGACGGACATGGCTAGATCGACTCGGCTAGTGATCCTGAAGAAGAATATATGTATATACTTTATAGGGTCGGAAACGCTTCCTTCTACCTGTTACATACTTTTTCACGAATACAATATACCCTTTTACTCTACGAGTAACGGGTATAAAAATAAAGGCCAGTATATTCGGTTTCCTCTGGTTCGAATTCTGGAATTTCCGCGTAGTATTCGGCTGCTGTCTCGTCAGTTTCCGTTGTTTGGTCGGTATTTTCTAATGTCTGTTCTTGTTCAGTGTTTATGTGAAAGTTTCTCTGTCTTTTATCTACCAGTCCGCTTGTCATTTGAGGTGGTGGTCGTTTTCCCTGCATTCCATTATTTAAGTGATAAGTGAGTATAGACCTGTTGGTAGAAATCTGCTATGGTTTGATTACCCTGTACTAACGAAGTCATCTGATATTCTAATGTCGTAACGTCTCGTTTATCAGCGTAGTGGGCTGTTAAACATTTGGAGATTGCTGTCCAGTTTAGTGGTGTGTTATATGATTCTAGAACTGAGTCTGCATTACCTACTATTTTGTTTCTAATAACATTTAAAATTGAATAGTACCTGGGGTATCCTTCTGTTAATGAATATATTTATACCCGTTACTCGTAGAGTAAAAGGGTATATTGTATTCGTGCAAAAGTATGTAACAGGTAGAAGGAAGCGTTTCCGACCCTATAAAGTATATATATTCTTGTTCAGGATCACTAGCCGAGTCGATCTAGCCATGTCCGTCTGTCCGTCTGTCCGTCTGTCCGTCCGTATGAACGCTGAGATCTCGGAAACTATAAAAGCTAGAAGATAGGCATTTTGCATGCAGATTTTAGGAGTTCCTACGCAGCGCAAGTTTGTTTCAAAAAGGTGCCACGCCCCCTTTAACGCCCACAATCGCTTATATACGATTTTATTTAAATATAAATTTAAATATTTCGGAAAAGTAAAAATGCAGTTTTATTGTGTTTATCAATACCTATCGAAATGTAGAAGAAATTTTTCAAATCGGACCATTCGTTTAAAAGTTATGCGTGATCAAAGTTTCTATCTCCATCTCCCTCGCACTCCGTTTACCTGAGTAACGGGTATCTGATAGTCGGGGCACCCGACTATAGCGTTCTCTCTTGTTTTATTATTCTCTCTACGCTCTTTCTCCAAGAGCTGAATTCTCCTGCTTGGCCAGAAAATTCCCTGACGCTTTTTACTATGTCTGGGACTCTGTCAAATTCATTCATATTATTTGCATTAGCAGTTTAGTAGGTTTGATCGAGTAGCGGCACTGAATCTGGATTTAATTTTTGATTTAGAATTCTCTCTACTATTTCTTGTATTTGGGCTTCCATATTAACTAAGTTTGCTGGGACTTGGTTTATTTCAGGGGCTTGTACCCCACTATTGGGTAGCATCGCGCGCCTGATCAGATTATTAGGATTAGCCATTGTAATAAAATATTTTTTGTATGTGTAGGGTTGTGTAAGGTTGTATGTAAAATATAAATTCTTAAATTAATAATTTTTTAGATTTTATATATGATTTGTTTTGTGTGTTTCTTTGCTTTGTTTTTGCTTTTGTTGTGGATTTTTTGCCTTTGTTTTAGCTTTTTAGCTTTTGATTGTAGTGTTATTGAATTTCTCGAGGTCATACGTTGGTTATATTTTAATTTCTTTTATAACACAACGTTTTTATTCCACTTAACTTTCATCACACTTACACTCCCTGGGAGTGAACCCGACTATGATAGGACTAGCTAGTTTCGTCTGCACGTCACCTCAGACTCATCAGCTATCTACGGGGATGGAAGCAGAGCGTCAGAAACTCCCCAATTTTACGATCAGAGAAGCTTTTGGCAATTGTTAGTTGCCAAAGTTCAATGGTTTTAACATAGGTGAAGTTCTGTCGTTAAAGCTTCTATCAGTGTGTGAAGGTTTTCAGTGTTTTGTCTGTTGAAAAACATTCGGTTTTTTCGATATGCAGACTGGTAAATACAACAAATAGTTGAAGATTGTTTTTAATTGCTGAATTTTTGGGCGAGTGGATCCCTTTTGTTTATGTTGGTTTTGTATCGACCTGTTAAACAATAATTGTAGTGTTATTGAATTACTCGAGGTCATACTGGTTATATTTTAATTTCTTTCTTTTATTTAAAAAGATTTATTTTAGGTATGTTTCACTTTTGTGATTTCTTATTTGGGTTGTGGTTTGTAATTAAAAGTAAGCTTACAGTAAAATAAAATACATCCTGAACACTCTTACGAGTGTTCCTTTGATTCGATACCAAGGATATTTCCGCGGACAGGACCCTTAAACCTTGTGCGCCAGTTAAACACGAGTGACTTCAGTATTTAAAAAAATATATAAATTTTAGGACACTTGGTCCGTATTTATTTGCACAAAAATTGGAACTAAATTATGTTTATAGAAATTGCCATATTTATACCCAATAACTTTGTCGCTGCCTCTGCCAACGTCGGAGCTTTGCCACTCTCGTCGCTGCAGCGGGAAGTGGTTCAGACGCTGCAGTCAGCACTTTTTGGGAGCTACTGACCGATGCCGGGAAGTTGCCCTTGCACTTCTGCTTGCTGGTGCAATTAAAAATTAATATGCAGTAACACTAATCCTCGATTTAACTAAATACCTTGTGGCAATACCAATTCAAAACAAAAGTGCAAAAACAGTAGCATAAACTATATTCGAAGATTTTAATCTGAAGTACGGTCCAATAAAGACGTTCATAACGGACATGGAAACAGAATATAAAAATTTGATAATTGAAGATTTATTTAAAAATGTACATGTCAAAATCACCAGACTGTAGGAACTGTGGAGCGAAGCCACAGAACATTTAATGAGTTCATCCGTTTATATATCTCAGTTGATAAAACTGATTGGGATATATGGCTCCAATACTTCGTATATTGTTTCAACACAACACCCTCTATGGCACATGACTATTGTCCATATGAGATATTTTTGCTAAAATTTCAAATTTACCTAAACATTTTAATAGTATAGACAAAATTAAACCACTATATAATATAGATGATTATGCAGAAGAATCTAAGTTTAGACTAGAACACGCATTTAAGAGAGCTTGATTAATGTTAGAATCTCATAAGCACAAACAAAAAATTTACTACGACAAAAATACTTTAGATTTTGATTTAAAAATAGGAGATTAGGATTTATTGAAAAATGAAACAGGACATAAGCTAGACTTTAAATATACTGGACCCTATAAAGTTTAAGGTGTAAAAAAATAAAAAAACAAACACTACATAAGGATAGGTTACAAATTTTTAATGCATAATCACTTTAATTCTCTTATATCACATATGGCATTACATAAAATAAGTACAATAATTATAACAAGAGAGAACGCTATAGTCGAGTGCCTCGACTATTAGATACCCGTTACTCAGCTAAACAACTTAATATAAATATGCCTTCTTGTATGTTTTTCGCCCCTCGAATTAGCTCCCGATTTTTATGTTAAAATCGGTACCCAGGGAACACCTCCAATTTGGCTAACTTGATTTGATTTGCATAGTTCTTGGGATATAGTTCGGTATTGACAAATGAAAGCCATCGCAATTTCCTCTAATAGAAATCCTTATCGAGAATAAACGTTGACTCTGTTGAGCACCTTGGCCAGCTGTTCCAAAGTCATCCGTTAGATGGCGCTATTGTGCCATGAAAGGCGGAAATGTAGGCGCTAGCCAGGCTTAAGCGTTTAATGGGTTTTTGGGCGTTAGAGTGGGCGTGACAAACTTTTATTAGGCCAATCGATAGGTATTGACAAAACGAATACATATCAAAAAAAAATTTCATAATAGCATCAAAACTGTGGCCACAGCTTGTGACTTGTGGGCGTCAGAGGGGGCGTGCCACCATTTTGAAACAAACTTGCGCTGCGTAGGAACTCCTAAAATCTACATGCAAAATGCCAATCTTCTAGCTTTTATAGTTTCCGAGATCTCAGCGTTCATACGGACAGACAGACAGACGGACAGACAGACGGACAGACGGACATGGCTAGATCGACTCGGCTAGTGATCCTGAACAAGAATATATATACTTTATAGAGTCGGAAACGCTTCCTTCTACCTGTTACATACTTTTGCACGAATACAATATACCCTTTTACTCTACGTGTTTGGATTGTATATTGTCAACACGAGAACTTGCAGTGTAACTGACGTCACACTGTAAGCTCTCTAGTTACAGACATTCTTTTTTGCCTTTATTCGTAGTCTTGTTCGAAAGATCGAACCAGATCACAGTTAATTTGTTCATATCTATATACATAATTTGGAGAGCTGCAGCTTCGGTGAAAACGAAATGTAAAACCGACAATTGTTCTTATTCTGCGAGCGACAGTCAATCTATTCAGAAGCACCCTCTGTGCTCTTATTTTTTACGTTTCCTTACATAACCAAATTAAATCAAACGCACATTTTTGGAACCTCTCGACTTCTTATTTGGGACCTTGGGAAACAGACCGCCACTCCGAGGAACTTCCAACGCCGCCACAGGTGGACAATCACTCTGTGCGCCGCATCATATTTTGCTGAAGATTGGGGCTCCGTCGGTACGCAGCCACAGCCAACACATTTTGGTGCCGAAACCCGGGAAGACTTCTCTTGGACTGAGTGGATTATCTGTGGGTCACTACTTGGACTACGCTGGAGCGCGAAGAGGTTATTGTAGAAGGTTAGTGCACTGTGTTTTGTTGTGAGATAGAGGGTCAAGGTCATGGCTGAGACATTTGAGGAATTAATTGCGGAGCAATCAGCTTTGATTGATTCGGTACGCCGCATTTTAGAGAACTTTCGGAAAGCTGGCACTAATAATTCGGAAGCGCATATGGAGACTAGATTAGAATCTCTGGCCAATATTCGCATGGAGTTCCGAGAGAACCATCGAAAATTGGTGCGTGCAGATGACCAATTGATTCGGAACGATTATATGGAGGCAGATCTTGAAGGAAAGTTCCAAGAAGCGTATATTGATAGTGTGGCGCAGATTAGAACTGACCTAAATGAGACTAAGGATCGACTTTTGGCATCAACAGGAATTAACAATCTTGATTTTCAGGATGGGCATCGCAACGCGCCACCGTCAGGGTTTATAGCACCAGACCAAACCACGATCGATGAGGTTAAACTTCCAACGGTTAAATTGCCTATATTTAGCGGTGAATTTGTAGATTGGCCGGCATTTAAGGAAATATTTGAAGCGCGAGTTCATAATAGCCCTAGACTCACTGATCTACATCGATTCCATTACCTTAAAGATTCTTTGTCAGGGGAAGCAATCAAAGATATCCAACATCTAACACTGATCGGAACAAATTATCATGTAGCTTGGCAAATGTTATTAAACTTATATGATAATAAGCGTGTTCTGTTTCAACATTATATGCAGGTATTAGAACAACAGCCAATGGTACAGAGCGATGACCCTGTTTCGCTTAAGGGGTTTTTACAAACTTGTCGTTCTTGTATTAAATCATTGGAAATGGTTGGTGTTAACATTTTCGATCAAAGTCATGCCATAGTTTACATGGTGACGAAGAAACTACCTGCGGAGCTGCGTTTGGACTGGGAAAAATCCCTGGCTACTTCGCAGGAGTTACCAACATTCGAAGAATTATCCGCGCATCTCGATGGACAATACAGGACTATGCTTACGTCCGCCAGGGGCGAGAGGACAATATTGTCTAACAAGGATCGAAAGGGAGCATCGGGATCATCTGAGAAGCGCCGAGATGTGAAATCTTCCTTTGTCGCCCGATCGGAGCAGAAATGTGCCATATGTTGCAAGAACGGTCATTCCGTCCAAGATTGCAAGGTTTTCGAGCATGCATCTAACAGCACGGAGGGAAGCTGTTATGAAGCAACGTTTGTGCTTCAACTGTTTGGGGAATAACCATAACTCACGAAGGTGCAAACTTAAAAACAATTGTTCGGTATGCGCAGATCGGCATCACACGCTCATACATTTGGATCGGGTTCGGCTAACTAAAGAGCCAAATGATCAGGTTCAACAAGTTACTTCCAACGCAATTAGCGGGACTTCAAGTACTACTGGGACTAGTTATGAAGTGCTATTGCCAACAGCGTTAGTTCTGATCCAGTCAGCAGAAGGGTTTACACTACAGTTCCGAGCATTTCTGGACCAAGGATCGCAAGCTTCGTTTGTATCGGAAAACGTAGTTCAGAAGTTGGGACTAACTCGTCAAAAGGCATACATTAAGGTTAATGGACTGGCCAACGCCCAAGTTACCGAAGCGTCTTCTTCCGTTCTTTTATGTTTTGGATCAAGGTTTGAGCCACAGGCAAGGTATAGTCTGACTGCGTATGTGTTACCAAAGGTGAGTAAGCGCATGCCAAATCGTCGCTTATCTGTGGAAAAATGGTCTCAATTTGAACAGCTTTGCCTGGCTGATCCTAATTATTTTGTTCCACAAGGTGTGGACATATTGTTGGGGAGTGATATCTATGATGAATTGATGCTGAGTGAAATACATCGTGGACCGGATGGCTGGCCTATTGCTCAAAGCACACGACTTGGATTTATTATATCAGGAAAAGTTAAGGAACCCATCACAAGGGTCTCTGTGCATACGGTGACCATAATCAAGGACGAATCATCTGCGGAATTAGAAGGATTACTTCGCAGATTCTGGGAATTTGAACAGTTGGATGAGGCAGCAGAAGTTTTGTCGAAGGAAGATTTGTGGTGTGAGGAACATTTTGTTAATACACATGTGCGGTTACCTTCAGGGAAATATCAAGTGCGTTTGCCATTTCTATCCACTTTGGATCCCCAGTTAGTAATTGGATCGTCGCGTCAAGGTGCTTTGAAACGGTTGTGCCATTTGGACAAGCGTTTACGCAACGATGCCAACCTGAAGGAGGTGTATTCCAAAACCATAAAGGAATACTTGGAGTTGGGCCAAATGGAAAAGGTTGTTACACAAGCTGGGCAAACGGAAGAAACAGACTACCCGGGGGGAGCCACACATTGTTATTTACCTCACCACCCAGTAATCAAGGAATCGTCAACGACTACCAAGGTGCGCGTCGTCTTTGACGGATCGATGAAGACGAGCAATGGGAAATCTTTGAATGAAATCTTAGCAGTAGGGCCCAAATTGCACATGGAGCCTCCAGCAATACTGATCAACTGGAGAGTAATAAGATTTGCATTCCTTGCGGACGTGGAAAAAATGTATAGATGTATTAATATACATAAAAAGGATGCTCAATTTCAAAGAATTTTGTGGAAAACGGACAACACTGTCGTAGAGGAATATGCCTGCTGCACGGTCATGTTTGGCACGAGCTGTGCTCCGTATCTGGCCATTAGAGTTATGCAGCAGTTAGCCGAAGATGAAGAGCATAACTACCCGCTGGCAGCCAATGTACTTAAACGTCAGATGTATGTGGACGACGTTTTATCTGGAGCAAACAGTATTTCCGATGCAAAGGAACTGCAAGCTCAAGTTAGAGGAATGATGAGAAGGGGATCTTTTGAGTTGCGAAAATGGGCCAGCAACTGTTCTCAACTGTTGGAAGGAATACCTCTAGAACATCGGGAAACCAAAGAGCCTCTAAACTTTCAAGGTGACGAGACGATTAGAGCGTTAGGATTATATTGGAAACCCAATGAAGATGAGTTTCGATTTAAAATTAATTTTGATCTCCCGGCAGGTACACCAACGAAGAGAAAGATGCTTTCGACGATTGCGAGGTTATTCGACCCAATGGGATGGTTGAGCCCAATTACCGTTGTTGGAAAGCGAATGGTGCAAGCCCTGTGGAAGACAAAACTTAGTTGGGACGACCACGTACCAATGGAACTTCAAAAGGAATGGCAGAAATTCATTCAAGAGCTACCAAACTTGTCTAAGATTCATATACCGCGCTACATTGCGTGGGGAATGTCAAAGGGAACTCCACAGCTACACCTGTTCTGCGACGCGTCAGGATACGCGTACGGTGCGGCGGCTTACTTACGAATTCCGATAGGAGAGAACGCCTTTCATGCGGAACTAATTTTAGCGAAATGCAAGGTAGCGCCTATCAAGCCGCAGCTTACAATTCCAAGAGCGGAATTGTGTGCAGCAGTCATTGCTGCGAAAATATTTAAGTATTTAAAGGATCACTTAACCATTCATATTGATTTTGCAGAGACTGTCTTTTGGTCAGATTCGATGATCGTTTTGAGCTGGATCCAAGGAGGTGCTGCGAGGTGGAAGGTTTTCGTTGCCAACCGCATAAGCAAAATTTTGGAGCTATGCGATGGGAAACAATGGCGACATATAGCATCTGAGGATAATCCTGCCGATCTTCTAAGTCGTGGTATCAGTGTTACTAAATTAGCATCGTGCCAATTATGGTGGAATGGACCGCCGTGGCTGAGATTTAAAGATTGTGAGTGGCCATCGACAAAACTAGATTCTGGAACCGATATGCGAGTCACCAGCGAGCAGAAGCAGATGCACTGCAACGCTATTTCTGTGGAGAAAGAGAACGGATCCGATATATTAGAAAGGTTTTCATCGTACACATTTCTCATTCGCATGTTGGCCTATATTCATAGATTTATAAGGAATTGCAAGATATCGAAATCTGCTCGAATAGTAGATTCTCTCACGGTAAGCGAACTTTCTGAAGGGTTTTTGTATGCGGTTCGTATGTGCCAAATGGAAGGCTTTGCAGGCGATTGGAAACTATTATCGGAAGGGAAAATGTTACATAAGCAAAGTCCGCTATTACCACTCAATCCGTATTTTGATGAATCGGAAAAAATCATTCGACTTGGAGGACGCTTGAGGGACGCACTGCTGCCGATGGCGGAAAAACACCCATACATTCTACCTTATCAGCATTCATTTACAAGCTTGGTCATTCGTTATAGCCATGTCAGTACCTTACATGGAGCTGCGGCCCTTACACTCAATCATATCAGGAAAAAATGTTGGATCATCAACGGACGTAACGCCGTACGAAGAGAAATCCATAAATGTATTGTTTGCTATAAATTTAACCCTAGTATTGCAAGCCAAAAGATGGGTAATCTGCCACCGGCCAGGATTCGGCCACAGAAGGCTTTTACGTCAGTTGGGATTGACTACGCAGGACCGTTCAACATTTCGCCATCTAAAGGAAGAGGAAGGACTTCGGTTAGAGGCTATATCGCTGTTTTTGTATGTCTTGTAACAAAAGCTATCCACCTAGAACCAGTGGGGGATTTGACATCGGACGCATTCCTTGGAGCACTTCACCGATTCATCGGCCGACGTGGAAAATGTGTTCATATTTATAGCGACTGTGGCACAAATTTCGTCGGGGCAAATCGGAAGCTGCAGGCAGACAAGTTGGCATACAAGTTGTACATCGAAAAAACGATTCTAGGTAAACTCACAGATGACGGGATTACGTGGCATTTTAACTTTCCCTCAGCTCCACATTTTGGAGGTCTATGGGAGGCGGGTGTTAAGTCAATGAAACACCACTTAAAAAGGACAGTTGGTGATCGTACGCTTACATACGAGGAATTGGCCACTGTATTAGCTCAAATTGAAGCGTGCTTAAACTCTCGTCCGTTGTGCCCGCTAAGCAATGACCCGGAAGACTTGATGGTCCTAACTCCAGGCCATTTCTTAGTTGGGGATGCTCTACTCGCTATGCCAACAGAGCAGGCCGACAAACTAAGTGTCACCGAGAGATGGAGGAACTGTCAGCACCTGGTTCAGCAATTTTGGAAGCGTTGGTCCTCGGATTATCTATCACGCTTGCAGCGGAAACCGAAATGGTTGGAAAATAGGCGTAACTTGCAGGCTGGAGATCTAGTACTCATTAAAGATGAACGTTTGCCGTCTAATCTATGGGCTCTTGGTCGAATTACTGAAACTCATTGCGGCCAAGACGGTTTGCTTCGAGTGGTTAAACTCCAGTCTCAGAGTGGTATTATTAAACGGCCAGTAGCAAAATTGTGCCCATTACCCATACAAGATAATTGGATAAATCGTGATCTTGACCCTCCACAACAATTCTAAGTTGCATTATCTTTTTAGCGTCCAACCTACCGAAGACGTTGAAGAAGGAGTTAATAATATTTTTATAATATCATTAGGGGGAGAATGTTTGGATTGTATATTGTCAACACGAGAACTTGCAGTGTAACTGACGTCACACTGTAAGCTCTCTAGTTACAGACATTCTTTTTGCCTTTATTCGTAGTCTTGTTCGAAAGATCGAACCAGATCACAGTTAATTTGTTCATATCTATATACATAATTTGGAGAGCTGCAGCTTCGGTGAAAACGAAATGTAAAACCGACAATTGTTCTTATTCTGCGAGCGACAGTCAATCTATTCAGAAGCACCCTCTGTGCTCTTATTTTTTACGTTTCCTTACATAACCAAATTAAATCAAACGCACATTTTTGGAACCTCTCGACTTCTTATTTGGGACCTTGGGAAACAGACCGCCACTCCGAGGAACTTCCAACGCCGCCACAGGTGGACAATCACTCTGTGCGCCGCATCATATTTTGCTGAAGATTGGGGCTCCGTCGGTACGCAGCCACAGCCAACACACTACGAGTAACGGGTATAATGAACAATAGATACAAAAATATATATAAATAATACTTTTTGATTCAAAATAATACTTTCTGATTCGAACAAAATAAAATAATAATATAAAAAAAAATTCAAAAAAAAAATTAAATAAAATGTTAATTTATAATTATATACATATACTAAGGAAATAACTCCTTAGAATTACGTTATTTTTCAAAAGGAGGGAGATGTAGTTTGTTCACATATCGATTGCTCACTGTACTCAGTGTTATGCATTAATATATGTACAAACACATTGTAGCACTTGGCCGCAATAGGTAGTCACAAATCTACGACCCATGCAGTTCCCAAAGTGCATAGTAATATTACCGCTCTTGAGTGCACTGGGACTGGACATTGCAGATTCAGCATAACTGACATGCGCGACCGCTCTGTCACCAAGTGAACATAGTACCTCTCTCTTCCGCGGCGACCCTCCATCAGCCTTACACATTTATACATAAGCGTCGACCGCAGCTCTTCCGGCGTATCTGCCGGCATAGCTGAGTGATCGTTACCCATATGCACCAAGGCAATAAAATCAAAGAACATTCACGTCGAAAGCCTTAGCAGCTATGGCTGTCACCCATCAAGTTACTTAATTTAAATAAGTAAGCTTACAAGTGTACTAATAATAACGAAGCTCTAATAAAGCGAAAACAACTAAACCGAAAATCGTATTATACCCCAAAAGAAAAGAGGAAACAAAACAAATACCTGCTAAATTACTAAAATGGCATGAAGGTAGCTAATTTAGGTTTCTTTGCATCTAAAAGGATTTTTTTGTTGTATACCCTGGCAGAGGCTATTATAATTTTGGCCAGACGTTTGTAACGCAGTGAAGGAAACATGTCCGACCCCATAAAGTATATGTAGCCATGTCCGTCTGTCCGTCCGTCAGTCTGTCCGTCCGTCAGTCTGTCCGTCCATCCATCTGTCCGTCCGTCAGTCTGTCCGACCGTCCAACTGTCCGTCTGTTTCAATACCGTATGCGTCTGTTTTAATCGTCCTAAGACATGTGTACGCAGATCAAGTTTTAATATCGCCCCGATCGGATGTCTATGTCTTATAGCTCCCATAGGAACAACCGGATATATCTTGCAAGAATTGATGATATTTCGCGCAGTGTAAAAGCTATTGACATGAATTTATCCAAATCGTATTTTTATACATACATTGATCAGGTAAAAGCACGTGCCTTTCGGACGTCTATATCCCATAGGAACAATAGGGTGAAATCGAAAAGAAAAGTGCACATTTCCCAGACACGTAGTGACACAAGCGTACTGACAAAGTTATTTTGCCAGACAGTAAGCAATACGATGTAATAGAAAAATACCCAGCCCCATCGGAAGCAGAAAGCGCTAGAAGATTCGTTTCATTTTGCAATTACTACAGACGTTTTATAAAAAAATTTTACGATTACTCACGTCAAATAAGTAGACTAAAGGCGACAAGTGTTCCAGGTTTACAATTGTGGAATCATAAATTTATGGTTTTGGAAAGTACAAGTTATTAAAACTCTAAAAATTCAAACCCCTTGCTTCAGGTAAAAAAGTTAAGAACCCCCAAATGACAAGTAGACCTAATATGAGAAACGAGAAGGAAAACAACTTTTTAAAAGGCGACAAGGCTTACAATTGCGCAATCATAAATTTGTGTTTTTGGAAAGTACGAGTAAAAAAAAAAACCTTAACAAAATTCCAACCCCTTGTTACGGGTAATTGTCAACTCATAAATGTAATAACTTCGTTTTAGGAGGTGGGAATCTTATATTTTTTTCAAAAAAATTATTTTTAAGCCGTCGACAAACGTTTTTGTCAAAATAAACTATTTTTAGGAGGTGGACAAAAGATTTTTTTTAATTTCACGAGATCGGCAAACATTGGCATCTTTTATTTTTTCGAAAAAACGTTTTTAAATTTTGAATTTTAAGTTTTTTTATTAAAAAATTACATTTTTAATCCGTCGGCAATCGTTTTTGTCAAAATAAATTAAATAATTCTTAAATTTCACGAGATGGGCAAAAAGTGTCATCTTTTATTTGTTCGAAAAATCGATTTTTAAGGGGTGGGCAAACAATTTTTTCTGCAGGTAAATATGATCAAAACTTAAAAGTGGAATATTTTCAAAAGTATTAATATTTTCAAAATTCCAAAAGATGGGCAAACGTGAGCAAACGATTCTCTTGTGATTAAAAAAATTCGAATAAGTCAACTTTTATGTTTTCGAAAATGTTCGAAAATTTTCGAAGATTCCATATTTTCAAAACCAAAGGTGGGAAAAAAATTAAACGATTCAAACGATTACGCTATTCAATTTTCGAGCTGAATAACGGAGATTACCAAAATAATGACTATAACTATAAAAATTACAATAAATATACAAACAGTCAAAACAATAATAATGTCCGACAGGTACAAACCACTTCGGAAAACCAATATAGACCCTTAAGATAAAAACCCAGTAAAGAATATGGATCAACCTATCAACCTAAACTTCAATATTTTTGTTTCACTTAAAAAATGAACACACAAATAAATTTTATATGTACATTATTAGTTGATACAGGTGCAGACATCTCTTTAATACAAGAATCTTCAGACTCATTTAACAATGTTAACTATAACAAGAAAGCAAAGCTAACTTCGGGCGGAGCCGAAGTTTAAATACCCTTGCAGAATATTCGGTAAGCTAGACTTTAAATATACTGGACCCTATAAATTTTAAAGTGTAAAAAAATAAAAAAACAAACACTACATAAGGATAGGTTACAAATTTTTAATGCATAATCACTTTAATTCTCTTATATCACATATGGCAATACATAAAATAAGTACAATAATTAAATGAACAATAGATACAAAAATATATATAAATAATACTTTTTGATTCAAAATAATACTTTCTGATTCGACTTTAAATATACTGGACCCTATAAAGTTTAAGGTGTAAAAAAATAAAAAAAACAAACACTACATAAGGATAGGTTACAAATTTTTAATGCATAATCACTTTAATTCTCTTATATCACATATGGCATTACATAAAATAAGTACAATAATTATAACAAGAGAGAACGCTATAGTCGAGTGCCTCGACTATTAGATACCCGTTACTCAGCTAAACAACTTAATATAAATATGCCTTCTTGTATGTTTTTCGCCCCTCGAATTAGCTCCCGATTTTTATGTTAAAATCGGTACCCAGGGAACACCTCCAATTTGGCTAACTTGATTTGATTTGCATAGTTCTTGGGATATAGTTCGGTATTGACAAATGAAAGCCATCGCAATTTCCTCTAATAGAAATCCTTATCGAGAATAAACGTTGACTCTGTTGAGCACCTTGGCCAGCTGTTCCAAAGTCATCCGTTAGATGGCGCTATTGTGCCATGAAAGGCGGAAATGTAGGCGCTAGCCAGGCTTAAGCGTTTAATGGGTTTTTGGGCGTTAGAGTGGGCGTGACAAACTTTTATTAGGCCAATCGATAGGTATTGACAAAACAAATACATATCAAAAAAAAATTTCATAATAGCATCAAAACTGTGGCCACAGCTTGTGACTTGTGGGCGTCAGAGGGGGCGTGCCACCATTTTGAAACAAACTTCCGCTGCGTAGGAACTCCTAAAATCGACATGCAAAATGCCAATCTTCTAGCTTTTATAGTTTCCGAGATTTTTTTTTTGAATTTTTTTTTTATATTATTATTTTATTTTGTTCGAATCAGAAAGTATTATTTTGAATCAAAAAGTATTATTTATATATAGTTTTGTATCTATTGTTCATTATACCCGTTACTCGCAGAGTGAAAGGGTATATTGTATTCGTGCAAAAGTATGTAACAGGTAGAAGGAAGCGTTTCCGACCCTATAAAGTATATATATTCTTGTTCAGGATCACTAGCCGAGTCGATCTAGCCATGTCCGTCTGTCCGTCCGTCAGTCTGTCCGTCCGTCAGTCTGTCCGTCCATCCATCTGTCCGTCCGTCAGTCTGTCCGACCGTCCAACTGTCCGTCTGTTTCAATACCGTATGCGTCTGTTTTAATCGTCCTAAGACATGTGTACGCAGATCAAGTTTTAATATCGCCCCGATCGGATGTCTATGTCTTATAGCTCCCATATGAACAACCAAATATATCTTGAAAGAATTGATGATATTTCGCGCAGTGTAAAAGCTATTGACATGAATTTATCCAAATCGTATTTTTTTATACATACATTGATCAGGTAAAAGCACGTGCCTTTCGGACGTCTATATCCCATAGGAACAATAGGGTGAAATCGAAAAGAAAAGTGCACATTTCCCAGACACGTAGTGACACAAGCGTACTGACAAAGGTATTTTGCCAGACAGTAAGCAATACGATGTAATAGACAAATACCCAGCCCCATCGGAAGCAGAAAGCGCTAGAAGATTCGTTTCATTTTGCAATTACTACAGACGTTTTATAAAATTTTACGATTACTCACGTCAAATAAGTAGACTAAAGGCGACAAGTGTTCCAGGTTTACAATTGTGGAATCATAAATTTATGGTTTTGGAAAGTACAAGTTATTAAAACTCTAAAAATTCAAACCCCTTGCTTCAGGTAAAAAAGTTAAGAACCCCCAAATGACAAGTAGACCTAATATGAGAAACGAGACGGAAAATAAATTTTTAAAAGGCGACAAGGCTTACAATTGCGCAATCATAAATTTGTGTTTTTGGAAAGTACGAGTAAAAAAAAACCTTAACAAAATTCCAACCCCTTGTTACGGGTAATTGTCAACTCATAAATGTAATAACTTCGTTTTAGGAGGAAGGAATCTTATATTTTTTTCAAAAAAATTATTTTTAAGCCGTCGACAAACGTTTTTGTCAAAATAAACTATTTTTAGGAGGTGGACAAAAGATTTTTTTTAATTTCACGAGATCGGCAAACATTGGCATCTTTTATTTTTTCGAAAAAACGTTTTTAAATTTTGAATTTTAAGTTTTTTTGTTAAAAAATTACATTTTTAATCCGTCGGCAATCGTTTTTGTCAAAATAAATTAAATAATTCTTAAATTTCACGAGATGGGCAAAAAGTGTCATCTTTTATTTGTTCGAAAAATCGATTTTTAAGGGGTGGGCAAACAATTTTTTTCTGCAGGTAAATATGATCAAAACTTAAAAGTGGAATATTTTCAAAAGTATTAATATTTTCAAAATTCTAAAAGATGGGCAAACGTGAGCAAACGATTCTCTTGTGATTAAAAAAACTCGAATAAGTCAACTTTTATGTTTTCGAAAATGTTCGAAAATTTTCGAAGATTCCATATTTTCAAAACCAAAGGTGGGAAAAAAATTAAACGATTCAAACGATTACGCTATTCAATTTTCGAGCTGAATAACGGAGATTACCAAAATAATGACTATAACTATAAAAATTACAATAAATATACAAACAGTCAAAACAATAATAATGTCCGACAGGTACAAACCACTTCGGAAAACCAATATAGACCCTTAAGATAAAAACCCAGTAAAGAATATGGATCGACCTATCAACCTAAACTTCAATATTTTTGTTTCACTTAAAAAATGAACACACAAATAAATTTTATATGTACATTATTAGTTGATACAGGTGCAGACATCTCTTTAATACAAGAATCTTCAGACTCATTTAACAATGTTAACTATAACAAGAAAGCAAAGCTAACTTCGGGCGGAGCCGAAGTTTAAATACCCTTGCAGAATATTCGGTAAATTATATTCTTCAAAATTTATCATATGATGCATTCTTAACACTCATAAAAATAAAAAAAACTCAGAAAAATTATTTTTAAGCAGTCGACAAACGTTTTTGTCAAAATAAACTATTTTTAGGAGGTGGACAAACGATTTCTTTTAAATTTTACGAAATCGGCTAACATTGGCATCTTTATTTTTTCGAAAAAACCTTTTTAATTTTAAATTTTAAGTTTTTTGGTTAAAAATTTCATTTTAAGCTGTCGGCAATCGTTTTTGTCAAAATAAATTAAATAATTCTTAAATTTCAAGAGATGGGCAAAAAGCGTCATCTTTTCTTTTTTCGAAAAATCGATTTTTAAGGGGTGGGCAAACAATTTTTTCTGCAGGTAAATATGATCAAATCTTAAAAGTGGAATATTTTCAAAAGTATTAATATTTTTAAAATTCTAAAAGAGCAAACGAATAAGTCAACTTTTATGTTTTCGAAAATGTTCGAAAATTTTCGAAGATTCCATATTTTCAAAACTAAAGGTGGGAAAAAAATTAAACGATTCAAACGATTACGCCATTCAATTTTCGAGCTGAATAACGGAGATTACCGAAATAATGACTATAACTATTAAAAAATAACAATAAATACATAAACAGTCAAAACAATAATAATGGCCGACAGGTACAAACCACTTCGGAAAACCAATAAAAAACCTTAAGATAAAAACCCAGTAAAGAATATGGATCAAACTATCAACCTAAACTTCAATCTTTTTTGTTTCACTTAAAAATGAACACACAAATAAATTTTATATGTACATTATTAGTTGATACAGGTGCAGACATCTCTTTAATACAAGAATCTTCAGACTCATTTAACAATGTTAACTATAACAAGAAAGGACAGCTAACTTCGGGCGGAGCCGAAGTTTAAATACCCTTGCAGAATATTCGGTAAATTATATTCTTCAAAATTTATCATATGATGCATTCTTAACACTCATAAAAATCCCAACTTTCTAACTTTAAAAACACCAAAGTTATTGCAATTCCAATCGTTCAGTTATATGCCGGCTATAGGATATAGTCGGCCGATCCCGCCCTTTCCGACTTATATACTGTGTGCAAGGGAAAGAAGGGTGTGTGCAAACTTTCAATTCGATATCTTTAAAACTGAGAAATTAGTTCGCGTAGAAACAGACAGACGGTCAGACGGACAGACGGACATGCTTATATCAACTGAGAAGGTGATCCTGATCAAGAATATATATACTTTATAGGGTGAGAGATGTCTCCTTCACTGCGTTGCACACTTTTGACCAAAATTATAATACCCTCTGCAAGGGTATACAAATATTACGCAAATATCAGGTGTTGGTGAAGGAACAACCAATTCAAAAGGATTAGTATCAATAGAACTTATCGCAAGCAACTATGCCATATCGCATAATCATAATCAATCAATCCGACATAAGAAATTTCGGCCGACTATATTCTATAGCTCCAATACAAATGAACGATTCCAATTGCCATACGTTTAGTGTTTTTAAAGTTAGGAAGTTGGGATTTTTATGAGTGTTAAGAATGCAAGATATGAATAATTTTGGAGAATATAATTTACAGAGTATTCTGAAAGGGTATTTTAACTTCGGCTCCGCCCGAAGTTAGCTTTCCTTTTTTGTTTTATAGTAGCATCAAATTTTCCTATTTTATGTGATGGAATTATAGACATAGTTTTTATGAAAAAATACAAATGTCAACTAGATTTAAAACCAGAAAAAGATTGGCTCATACTGAGACCAGATAACCTCTATAATCCCATTCACATTCCAATAAACCATACACTCGAAAATAATTTGACAATTATACCAGCAAGTTCTTTCTTGTATATGGATGACCTAATGGTCATCGGTTATTCAAAAAAAACATATGATTAAAAATTGTTTTTAATTTTTGTAGGAAACACAACCTTAAGCTTCACCTAGAAAAGTGCACATTTCCCAGACACGTAGTGACCTTCCTTGGACACAAGTGTACTGACAAAGGTATTTTGCCAGACGGTAAGAAATACGATGTAATAGAAAAATTCCCAGCCCCAACGGACGCCGACAGCGCTAGAAGATTCGTTGCATTTTGGAATCACTACAGACGTTTTATTAAACATTTTTCCGATTACTCACGTCACATAACTAGATTATCTTAAAACGATGTTTATAAGTAGACTAAAGGCGAAAAGTGTTCCAGGTTTACAATTGTGGAATCATAAACTTATGGTTTTGAAAAGTACAAGTTATAAAAACCCTAAAAATTCAAACCCTTTGCCTCATGTAAAAAAGTTAAGAACCCCCAAATGACAAGTAGACCTAATATGAGAAACGAGAAGGAAAATAAATTTTTAAAAGGCGACAAGTGTTCGAGGTTTACAATTGCGCAATCATAAATTTGGGATTTTGAAAAGTACGAGTTAAAAAAACCGTTACAAAATTCCAGCCCCTTGCTTCAGGTACAAATGGTAAGAACCTCCAAATGTCAGGCTAAAAATACTTGTAATATTTAACTACTTGCTAAAATTGTCAAGTGTAAATGTAATAACTTCTTTTTTGGAGGTATATTTCAATATATTATTTTTTTCGAAAAAATTATTTTTAAACTTTTTTTAGGAGGTGGGCAAACGATTTTTTTAATTCTTTAATTTCACGAGATGGGCAAACATTGGCAACTTTTATTATGTCGAAAAAACGTTTTTAAATTTTTAATTTTAAGTTTTTTGTTGTTAAAAAATTACATTTTTTAAGCCGTCGGCAATCGTTTTTGTCAAAATAAATTAAATATTTCTTAAATTTCACGAGAAGGCGTCATCTTTTATTTTTTCGAAAAATCGATTTTTAAGGGGTGGGCAAACAATTTTTTCTGCAGGTAAATATGATCAAAACTTAAAAGTCGAATATTTTCAAAAGTATTAATATTTTCAAAATTCTAAAAAGATGGGCAAACGTGAGCAAACGATTCTCTTGTGATTAAAAAAATTCGAATAAGTCAACTTTTATGTTTTCGAAAATGTTCGAAAATTTTCGAAGATTCCATATTTTCAAAACCAAAGGTGGGAAAAAAATTAAACGATTCAAACGATTACGCTATTCAATTTTTGAGCTGAATAACGGAGATTACAAAAATAATGACTATAACTATAAAAAATAACAATAAATATACAAACAGTCAAAACAATAATAATGTCCGACAGGTACAAACCACTTCGGAAAACCAATAAAGACCTTAAGCGTTTAATTGGTTTTTGGGCGTTAGAAACTTTTATTAGGCCAATCGATAGGTATTGACGAAACAAATACATATAAATTAAAATTTTCAAAATAGCATCAAAACTGTGGCCACAGCTTGTGGCTTGTGGCCGTCAAAGGAGGAGTGGCACCATTTTGAAACAAACTTGCGCTGCGTGGGAACTCCTAAAATCTACATGCAAAATGTCAATCTTCTAGCTTTTATAGTTTCCGAGATCTCAGCGTTCATACGGACAGATAGACGGACAGACAGACGGACAGACGGACATGGCTAGATCGACTCGGCTAGTGATCCTGAAGAAGAATATATGTATATACTTTATAGGGTCGGAAACGCTTCCTTCTACCTGTTACATACTTTTGCACGAATACAATATACCCTTTTACTCTACGAGTAACGGGTATAAAAATAAAAGCCAGTATATTCGGTTTCCTCTGGTTCGAATTCTGGAATTTCCGCGTAGTATTCGGCTGCTGTCTCGTCAGTTTCCGTTGTTTGGTCGGTATTTTCTAATGTCTGTTCTTGTTCAGTGTTTATGTGAAAGTTTCTCTGTCTTTTATCTATCAGTCCGCTTGTCATTTGAGGTGGTGGTCGTTTTCCCTGCATTCCATTATTTAAGTGATAAGTGATATAGACCTGTTGGTAGAAATCTGCTGTGGTTTGATTACCCTGTACTAACGAAGTCATCTGATATTCTAATGTCGTAACGTCTCGTTTATCAGCGTAGTGGGCTGTTAAACATTTGGAGATTGCTGTCCAGTTTAGTGGTGTGTTATATGATTCTAGAACTGAGTCTGCATTACCTACTATTTTGTTTCTAATAACATTTAAAATTGAATAGTACCTGGGGTATCCTTCTGTTAATGAAAATATTTTTATTATTCTCTCTACGCTCTTTCTCCAAGAGCTGAATTCTCCTGCTTGGCCAGAAAATTCCCGGAGGCTTTTTACTAAGTCTGGGACTCTGTCAAATTCATTCATATTATTTGCATTAGCAGTATGGGTTTGATCGAGTAGCGGCACTGAATCTGGATTTTATTTTTGATTTAGAATTCTCTCTACTATTTCTTGTATTTGGGCTTGCATATTAAATAAGTTTGCTGGGACTTGGTTTATTTCAGGGGCTTGTACCCCACTATTGGGTAGCATCGCGCGCCTGATCAGATTATTAGGATTAGCCATTGTAATAAAATATTTTTTGTATGTGTAGGGTTGTGTAAGGTTGTATGTAAAATATAAATTCTTAAATTAATAATTTTTTAGATTTTATGAATGATTTGTTTTGTGTGTTTCTTTGCTTTGTTTTTGCTTTTGTTGTGGATTTTTTGCCTTTGTTTTAGCTTTTTAGCTTTTGATTGTAGTGTTATTGAATTTCTCGAGGTCATACGTTGGTTATATTTTAATTTCTTTTATAACACAACGTTTTTATTCCACTTAACTTTCATCACACTTACACTCCCTGGGGAGTGAACCCGACTATGATAGGACTAGCTAGTTTCGTCTGCACGTCACCTCAGACTCATCAGCTATCTACGGGGATGGAAGCAGAGCGTCAGAAACTCCCCAATTTTACGATCAGAGAAGCTTTTGGCAATTGTTAGTTGCCAAAGTTCAATGGTTTTAACATAGGTGAAGTTCTGTCGTTAAAGCTTCTATCAGTGTGTGAAGGTTTTCAGTGTTTTGTCTGTTGAAAAACATTCGGTTTTTTCGATATGCAGACTGGTAAATACAACAAATAGTTGAAGATTGTTTTTAATTGCTGAATTTTTGGGCGAGTGGATCCCTTTTGTTTATGTTGGTTTTGTATCGACCTGTTAAACAATAATTGTAGTGTTATTGAATTACTCGAGGTCATACGTTGGTTATATTTTAATTTCTTTCTTTTGTTTAAAAAGATTTCTTTTAGGTATGTTTCACTTTTGTGATTTCTTATTTGGTAATTAAAAGTTAGCTTACAGTAAAATAAAATACATCCTGAACACTCTTACGAGTGTTCCTTTGATTCGATACCAAAGATATTTCCGCGGACAGGACCCTTAAACGTTGTGCGCCAGTTAAACACGACTTCAGTATTTAAAAAAAATATATAAATTTTAGGACACTTGGACAAAAATTGGAACTAAATTATGTTTATAGAAATTGCCATATTTATACCCAATAACTTTGTCGCTGCCTCTGCCAACATCGGAGCTTTGCCACTCTCGTCGCTGCAGCGGGAAGTGGTTCAGACGCTGCAGTCAGCACTTTTTGGGAGCTACTGACCGAAGCCGGGAAGTTGCCCTTGCACTTCTGCTTGCTGGTGCAATACCGGATGCGCGTGGCCAACTTCTGTTGCGAATTCGTTTTGTGTTAACTTATACATTCCATGACGATCTAATACAAGAAGGTCATACAGGCATAGCTAAAATATTAGCCAAAATAAAAAGGCATTATTTTTGGAAAAATATGTCCCGAGATATTCTAAATTATATACAAAAATCAAAAACAACAAATCATAAAAAAACACCATTGACTATACTGATTCGCCACAAATGGCATTTGTCAGGGTAATAGTGGATACGATCGGTACATTACCTAATCCGAGAAAGGAAATTAATATGCAGTAACACTAATCCTCGATTTAACTAAATACCTTGTGGCAATACAAATTCAAAACAAAAGTGCAAAAACAGTAGCATAAACTATATTCGAAGATTTTAATCTGAAGTACGGTCCAATGAAGACGTTCATAACGGACATGGAAACAGAATATAAAAATTCGATAATTGAAGATTTATTTAAAAATGTACATGTCAAAATCACCAGACTGTAGGAACTGTGGAGCGAAGCCACAGAACATTTAATGAGTTCATCCGTTCATATATCTCAGTTGATAAAACTGATTGGGATATATGGCTCCAATACTTCGTATATTGTTTCAACACAACACCCTCTATGGCACATGACTATTGTCCATATGAGATATTTTTGCTAAAATTTCAAATTTACCTAAACATTTTAATAGTATAGACAAAATTAAACCACTATATAATATAGATGATTATGCAAAAGAATCTAAGTTTAGACTAGAACACGCATTTAAGAGAGCTTGATTAATGTTAGAATCTCATAAGCACAAACAAAAAATTAACTACGACAAAAATACTTTAGATTTTGATTTAAAAATAGGAGATCAGGATTTATTGAAAAATGAAACAGGACATAAGCTAGACTTTAAATATACTGGACCCTATAAAGTTTAAGGTGTAAAAAAATAAAAAAACAAACACTACATAAGGATAGGTTACAAATTTTTAATGCATAATCACTGATCGTAGGGGGCGATCCTTCCACAAAAGAAGCGAATTTGAATCACAAAAATTCCCACGGCGCAAACGCAAAGGGCAGACGAAAGTGAGAAGTCGGGGGCGTCGTGGTATATTTCAGTGTTGTTTATTCAGCGTTATACATGAGACTAATTAAAACTTAAAACTAAAACCGCGCTCCCGCCCGCTTTACTCCGTTCAAGCGAGAGCGGGAGATCGGCAGCGGCCGTCCGAGGAGTTCGGATGCGAAACCCGAAGTTCGCACTCTGGAGCGCGGACGTTGTGAGAGGCGAGCGAGGGAGCGCAAGAGGGGCGAGAGCGAAAGCTCGGAGAGCTCAGTGACCAGCGCCAATGCAGTGGGCCACTGACCTAAACATTCCGCCCCCCCTTGCAACTACTCGGGTTGCAACATAGCCTGGTTGCTCTTCTCACGGCTGGTGACAGGCTCCGGACACGACCCACCCAAACACGGTGCTCTGGGCCACTGGCAATCCATCCTGAATTTTCAGGAAGCCCGGCCGCATCACACTCGGATACATATCCGCGCCCAGGATGATGGAGATCGTCGCGGGGAGATAAAACCGCTCATCAGCCAGCGTAATGTCCCGAAAGTGGGTCCTTACCGCGTCGCTCAGTTCCCGGATTGGAGTGCGGATGCGCACGTGAGGCTCGATTTTAAAAATTGTGTCGAGCCGGACAGTGCTGTCGATTTTGGACCCCACGGTTGCCGAACAAATCTGTTCGCCTCCCACGTTGGTGGTCGGCAAGCGGAAACTCGACGCTAGCGAAGCGTCGATACAGCTCATAGGCCTACACGGGTCGATGAGCGCCGCAGTGTCGAAGACTCGACTCCCGGTCTCTAAACGCACCAAAGCCGTCGGTAGGAGGTTGACGCTGTGCCGCTGTAGGAGGGACGTTAAGGACGGAGCGGTGACCGCAAGCTGCGAGGCACCCCGAGTAGCAGAAAATTGCCGCGGAGTGTCAGATGAGTGCCGTGGAGTGGCGGACGAGTGCCGAGGAGCGGTTGTAGAATGCTGTGGAGTGGCGGACGAGGGCCGAGGAGCGGCTGAGGAGTGTTGCGGAGTGGCAGCGGATCTCTGCGACCGGCGTGCTGCCGGGCGGGACTGCCGTGATGCCATGGGTGGTTCCGAGAGATGAAGCAGAGTGTGGTGATCCTGGCCGCAAGTTTTGCAGCGATCACCTCGCCGACACGCTCCATCGGAGTGCTCGTGGGCCAAACAGCGATGGCAGTACCGGTTGGCAAGGACAGCCCGGAGCCTCTTCTCGGCACTCAGACGGAGGAACCGACGACACTTCCGAAGTGGATGGATCCCGCTACAGACTCGGCAACGGTAGGATTGCATACCTCGAGTTCGTCTGTGCTCCAATGAGATCTGGTTGGCGGAATAGGACAAAATAAAAAATTTGGATCAGTAGTGATAAGAACTGTGAATTGGAACTACGGGTTGGAACTATTAATTGACGCTACGAATCGAAGTGATGAATTGAACCACCGGAGTGAAGGGTCGACTGTTTATTGCGGGCAGACGGACTCTTCCATTGGAAGAAGGACGACCTTCGCTATGGGACGCTTAATGAGTCCCCGTGCAGTGCGGATGTCGACCACACGAACATGGCCATCGGCTCCTGGAAACACCGCGGCGATTCTGCCTAATCGCCACTCATTGGACGGAAGGTTGTCTTCCTTGACTACCACCATGTCCCCGGCACGGAGATTTCTTGTAGGGGTTCGCCACTTATTCCGCTTATGGAGTTCCTTGAGGTACTCCTCTTTCCATCGCAGACAAAATTGTTGATGAAGAGCCTTCAGATGCTGCCAGCGGTTTTTAATAGATATGGTGTCCCCCTTTATCTCGGGTTCGACCATGGCGAGGAGGGGCCCTCCAACAAGAAAGTGCCCAGGCGTAAGTGCCAACAGGTCAGTGGGGTCTTCGGACATCGGCGCGAGCGGACGCGAATTCAGGCATGCTTCGATCCTAGCTAGAAGCGTGGACAGCTCTTCGAATGTGTATTTTCGCGTCGCCGTAGACTTGTAGAACAGGGTCTTGAAGCTCTTAACACCTGCTTCCCACAAACCTCCCATGTGGGGTGCTCCCGGAGGAATGAATTGCCAGAGCAGCTGCTGGTGACTATAGGCACCTATCACAGCTTCCTTGAGAGCTTGGAGAAACTCGCGGGAGAGTAAGGCAGCCGCACCCACAAAGGTCTTGCCATTGTCCGACTGAACTTGACGGGGGCATTATCTTCGGGACACGAAACGGGCGAAGGCGGCGAGAAACTTCTCAGTCGTAAGGTCGGAAGTAGGTTCTAAATGGATGGCCTTAGTGGCGAAGCACACGAACACAGCACATACCCTTTCGTAATGAGACAGGCTCGTCCCGTGTAGTTTTTGATGTCAAAGGGACCGGCATAGTCCACACCGGTATATGTGAAAGGGCGCGAGAAGGACGTTCGTTCTTTGGGTAAGTCTCCCATCAGTTGCGTTTGCAACCTTTTTTTGTGGATGATGCAGACCTTGCATGAATATATGACGGACTTGACCAAATTCCTTACCCTCGGGATCCAGAACTTGGAACGGATCAGACGGATCATAAGCTGATTGCCACCGTGCAGCGTTATACGATGCATAAAATGGACGAGGAGTCGGGACAGAAGGCAGTCGTATGGAAGGATGACAGGATGCCGTTCATCATACTGGAGAAGTTTTGGATTTTGGACCAGGCTGGATGCTGGCACTGGCCGTTTCTGGCTTAAGCAGCCCATCTCAAGGGCAAAGTGCCTGCGTTGCGTGACGGAAATCAGGAGCCGCTCGGCCGACGCAATTTCAGGAGCTGTCAAGAGATCCTCAAACGGGGACATGAGTTTTCGCGAACGCTGGATGAACCGATGAGCGTAAGCGAGGACTCGCAACGCCTTGTCGAGTGTGGAAAAACGCTCCAGAATGTCTTCAGGGGGGCCTTCGCAACATGGACCTTGACTGCTCGCTTCTCGAGTTCAGTCACAGGGGGTTCATAGCCTTGAGTGGGCCACTCGCAGCGAGGCCACTGCAGCCAGGCAGGACCATGCCACCACAGCTGGCTGTCCGCAAGGTCTTGAAGCGCCACCCCCCGGCTAGCGAGATCTGCCGGGTTATGCTCGGAGCGGACGTGTGCCCATTTCTCCACCTCGGTAAGCTGGGTAATCTTGGTCACACGATTTGCCACGAACGTTGTCCATTGGCACGCTGGCTTATGCAACCAGGCGAGAACAATCGTAGAGTCCGTCCAACAGTGCAGGGCGGACGCCTGCCCGGGCATCTTCGGAAGAACGGAAGAACGCCATTTCGGACAATAACAAGGCTCCGCACAACTCGAGCCGCGGGAGTGACACCGTTTTTACCGGGGCCACCCGTGTCTTTGCCGTGAGCAAGTTCACCATTACCGCGGACCCAGCCTCAACTCGGACTTAGAGGGCTGCGCCGTACGCCTTCTGCGAGGCGTCGCAGAACCCATGATGCTCAATTTTCCAATGTGGTCGGAAAGCGACCCATCGGGGAATGTGGATCTGATCAAGAGCGGAGTAATTTTCCAGGAAGTCAACCCATCTTTGGCAAAAATCTCGAGGGAGGGCCTCGTCCCATCCTAGATTTTGGAGCCAAATGTCCTGCATGAACATCTTTGCCCGGACTATGAAGGGGGCGAGCCAACCCGCGGGATCAAATAGTTTGGCGATTTGGGATAGGACTTGACGCTTTGTGAACGTTGAAGACAAGGTCAATTCGGGCGGAATGAAGAAAAACTCGTCAGACGTCGCCTTCCACCGCACTCCGAGAGTTTTAGCCGTGCTCTCTGCGTCGATTTCAAGGAAGTCCGCGCGAAGGAGATGGTCACTATGGATGTTGGCCAAAATCGCCTTGCTATTGGATGTCCATTTTCTAAGGGGGAATCCTGCTGAATTCAGGGCTTCCTGGAGCTCGCGGATAGCCGCTTGCGCTTCGGTTTTGGAGTCTGCCCCCGCGAGTACGTCGTCGACGTACATGAACTGTCGGATAATCCGACTCGCCTGCGGATACCTCGACTCTTCGTCGTCGGCGAGCTGTTGCAGGACACGGATCGCTAGGAACGGGGCACAATTGACCCCGAAGGTGACTGTTTTCAACTCGTAGTCGCGGATTTCCCCATCGGAATTGCGGAATAGAATGCGCTGCAAAGGAGTATGCTGGGGGTCTACCCAAATTTGCCGATACATCTTCTCGATGTCGGCGTTGAAAACGAACCTAAAGTACCGCCACTTCAGGATTTGAATCGTGAGGTCGGATTGTAAGACCGGGCCCGCGTAAAGTATGTCATTCAGACTGGTCCCGTTTGCGGAAGGGCTAGAGGCGTTGAAAACCACCCGCACTTTAGTGGTTGTGCTCTCGGGCTTAAGAACGGCGTGATGTGGAAGGTAGTACGTGGCAGAACTGCTCGTCAAAGGGACCTCGGCCATGTGACCTAAGTCGAGGTATTCTTGGATTACAGAGTCATACCGGGCCTTCAGGGGAGGATCTCTTTTTAGGCGCTGCTCGTTACGCAGAAATTGAGCCAGAGCAAAGGATCGTGAAGATGCGAGCTCGGAACCATTATGCTCGGGATCGCGCAAGGGGAGCATCACAACGTATTTGCCACGATTGTCCCTTCTTGTAGTCTGGACAAAATTGTGTTCGCAGACGGAATCAGACTCGGGGACTATCTGTGTGGGCACTTCCTACACCTCCCAGAATTTGGTAAGGAGATTATCCAACGAGTCGTCGAGTCCGCAGGTAACTCGAGTGGAGAAGGCGGACAAATTGCGGGGGGCCGCTGGAGATATGGGGCCTGTCAACACCCATCCAAAAATGGTTTCCTGGCCGAGAAGTGAACCGCAAATGTTAGCCCTGGCGTTGCCGAGGAGAATGGACGGAAGAATATCGGCTCCTATCAAGACATCGATTTGGGAGCTCTCGAAGAACTTGGGATCTGCAAGGGGGATGTCAGGAATTCCCTTAAGAAGATCTCGAGGGACTGGATACGAAGGCAAATTCCCGGCCAGCTGCGGAAGAACGTAAGCTGAAGTTTCTAAATGCAGCCCGGGTCTGGAAGGCGATCGAATAGAAAAATGACAGAGTTTCGTGGACTGAGCGGCAACGGTTTGATTAAGACCTGAGACTTGGGCCTGGATAGTCTTGAATGGAAGTTTGACGAGGTTGAAAAGTCTCTCCGTAATAAAGGTTGCCTCGGAACCAGAGTCGATTAGGGCACGCGCCTGGAAATTGCACCCTAAATGGCAAATGTTAATGAGGGCTGTGCCTAGTAAGACGGCTCTTGAGCCGGAAGCGAAGCACACTTGCACATCAGAATGATCCTCTGTGGGGCTCGTGCCTCTTGTAGTAGGCGCGGGTCGAGACCTGGATGGCGCAGACGGACTTGGAGCGGCCGCGAATGGATTACCGCGGTGCAGGAGGGTGTGATGACGGCTGTGGCACGTGAAGCAGCTATGGGCACTAGTGCAATCCCGTTGCAAGTGCCCTCGTGCAAAACAGTTCAGGCAAAGCTGCTTTTTCTTAATGTAGTCGGAGCGACCATTTACATCCATCTCAAGGAAGCGCGGACATAAGCGAACACGATGATTCTCTCTGGAGCAGAGATCGCACCCTCTTGGGGCTGGAGTCACTCTGGCCTCGTAAGAATTAAGCCTACGCGCTGGGGCGCTCGCAGGTGTCGACCTTGGCGAAACCTGACCCGAACTGCTAGGCCTGATGTCATCGATAGCCTCCAGAGTGCGATGACGCTCTGTCAGGAACGAGTCTAACTCATTCCATGTTGGAATCTCAGCCTTGTTGTGAATGGATTGCTCCCACATTGAAAGCGTGATTTTGGGAAGCTTTAAGGAAACCATGTAAACCAGGAGACAATCCCAAGTCTCGACTTGAATAGAGGACATCACTAAGGCTGTCAGGCAACTTTGGATTGTCCCTTGCAGCTCCTTCAGTGCGGCTCCGGACTCTTGGGGTACTGCCTGGATGTTGAAGAGGATTTTTAGCTGGCTATTGACTAATAACCGCCGATTTTCGAAGCGGTCGGTGAGGCTTCGCCACGCGGAGATAACCCCTTCGTTGGTCAGCGGGGCTTTGGAAACAATGGCGTGCGCATCGCCACTTGTTTTGGATAATAGGTGGAACAACTTCTCCACCGGTGTAAGACGCGAGTTGTGTATGTATATCGCGGTAAAATTAATGTGGAGAGAAAAAAAACACAAGGCAAAAAAAATATCTCGACAGCGGCGGATTGTACGGCGAACAGGGAAACTCCCGAAATTACTTCACACCGAGTGGCTGATATTAGTTATGCCTTTTTATTTTCCACCACACAATTTCACTTTTTGTCGTATTTTTTTGGAGGCAGAATTGCACTGCACTATGTACACAAGTTGTCACGCGCGTGTATGTGTATGTCTGGATGCACATATGTATGCCTTGACCGTTGGCAAGTTGATGTACAACGGGGAACGAAAGGAAAACGGCAAGGAGTATGGCGACGCACACAAAGCGGAGACGGATAGAAAATTTTTTGGAATTGAAGGAATGTTAAATTTCTCGACTGCCGTTGTGTCGGGAAAACTCGGACGTGGAGTTGACACGAAAAAAAATCTTACTGCAGTGTGAACGAAATTTAATGTTCGAACCACTGCTAAAGACCGGCAGCGAGAGGGAGTCGGAAAATGCTCGTACTTATCTTTTTTGCGGAAGAAATCACAGGAGCTGCTGGTCGAATGGATATCCTTATCCGGTTCGAATGGACCAATTGATCGTAGGGGGCGATCCTTCCACAAAAGAAGCGAATTTGAATCACAAAAATTCCCACTTCGCAAACGCAAAGGGCAGACGAAAGTGAGAAGTCGGGGGCGTCGTGGTATATTTCAGTGTTGTTTATTCAGCGTTATACATGAGACTAATTAAAACTTAAAACTAAAACCGCGCTCCCGCCCGCTTTACTCCGTTCAAGCGAGAGCGGGAGATCGGCAGCGGCCGTCCGAGGAGTTCGGATGCGAAACCCGAAGTTCGCACTCTGGAGCGCGGACGTTGTGAGAGGCGAGCGAGGGAGCGCAAGAGGGGCGAGAGCGAAAGCTCGGAGAGCTCAGTGACCAGCGCCAATGCAGTGGGCCACTGACCTAAACAATCACTTTAATTCTCTTATATCACATATGGCAATACATAAAATAAGTACAATAATTAAATGAACAATAGATACAAAAATATATATAAATAATACTTTTTGATTCAAAATAATACTTTCTGATTCGACTTTAAATATACTGGACCCTATAAAGTTTAAGGTGTAAAAAAATAAAAAAACAAACACTACATAAGGATAGGTTACAAATTTTTAATGCATAATCACTTTAATTCTCTTATATCACATATGGCATTACATAAAATAAGTACAATAATTATAACAAGAGAGAACGCTATAGTCGAGTGCCTCGACTATTAGATACCCGTTACTCAGCTAAACAACTTAATATAAATATGCCTTCTTGTATGTTTTTCGCCCCTCGAATTAGCTCCCGATTTTTATGTTAAAATCGGTACCCAGGGAACACCTCCAATTTGGCTAACTTGATTTGATTTGCATAGTTCTTGGGATATAGTTCGGTATTGACAAATGAAAGCCATCGTAATTTCCTCTAATAGAAATCCTTATCGAGAATAAACGTTGACTCTGTTGAGCACCTTGGCCAGCTGTTCCAAAGTCATCCGTTAGATGGCGCTATTGTGCCATGAAAGGCGGAAATGTAGGCGCTAGCCAGGCTTAAGCGTTTAATGGGTTTTTGGGCTATAGAGTGGGCGTGACAAACTTTTATTAGGCCAATCGATAGGTATTGACAAAACAAATACATATAAAAAAAAATTTCATAATAGCATCAAAACTGTGGCCACAGCTTGTGACTTGTGGGCGTCAGAGGGGGCGTGGCACCATTTTGAAACAAACTTGCGCTGCGTAGGAACTCCTAAAATCGACATGCAAAATGCCAATCTTCTAGCTTTTATAGTTTCCGAGATCTCAGCGTTCATACGGACAGACAGACAGACGGACAGACAGACGGACAGACGGACAGACGGACATGGCTAGATCGACTCGGCTAGTGATCCTGAACAAGAATATATATACTTTATAGGGTCGGAAACGCTTCCTTCTACCTGTTACATACTTTTGCACGAATACAATATACCCTTTTACTCTACGAGTAACGGGTATAATGAACAATAGATACAAAAATATATATAAATAATACTTTTTGATTCAAAATAATACTTTCTGATTCGAACAAAATAAAATAATAAAATAAAAAAAAATCAAAAAAAAATTAAATAAAATGTTAATTTATAATTATATACATATACTAAGGAAATAACTCCTTAGAATTACGTTATTTTTCAAAAGGAGGGAGATGTAGTTTGTTCACATATCGATTGCTCACTGTACTCAGTGTTGTGCATTAATATATGTACAAACACATTGTAGCACTTGGCCGCAATAGGTAGTCACAAATCTACGACCCATGCAGTTCCCAAAGTGCACAGTAATATTACCGCTCTTGAGTGCACTGGGACTGGACATTGCAGATTCAGCATAACTGACATGCGCGACCGCTCTGTCACCAAGTGAACATAGTACCTCTCTCTTCCGCGGCGACCCTCCATCAGCCTTACACATTTATACATAAGCGTCGACCGCAGCTCTTCCGGCGTATCTGCCGGCATAGCTGAGTGATCGTTACCCATATGCACCAAGGCAATAAAATCAAAGAACATTCACGTCGAAAGCCTTAGCAGCTATGGCTGTCACCCATCAAGTTACTTAATTTAAATAAGTAAGCTTACAAGTGTACTAATAATAACGAAGCTCTAATAAAGCGAAAACAACTAAACCGAAAATCGTATTATACCCCAAAAGAAAATAGGAAACAAAACAAATACCTGCTAAATTACTAAAATGGCATGAAGGTAGCTAATTTAGGTTTCTTTGCATCTAAAAGGATTTTTTCGTTGTATACCCTGGCAGAGGCTATTATAATTTTGGCCAGACGTTTGTAACGCAGTGAAGGAAACATGTCCGACCCCATAAAGTATATGTAGCCATGTCCGTCTGTCCGTCCGTCAGTCTGTCCGTCCGTCAGTCTGTCCGTCCATCCATCTGTCCGTCCGTCAGTCTGTCCGTCCGTCCAACTGTCCGTCTGTTTCAATACCGTATGCGTCTGTTTTAATCGTCCTAAAACATGTGTACGCAGATCAAGTTTGAATATCGCCCCGATCGGATGTCTATGTCTTATAGCTCCCATAGGAACAACCGGATATATCTTGCAAGAATTGATGATATTTCGCGCAGTGTAAAAGCTATTGACATGAATTTATCCAAATCGTATTTTTTTATACATACGTTGATCAGGTAAAAGCACGTGCCTTTCGGACGTCTATATCCCATAGGAACAATAGGGTGAAATCGAAAAGAAAAGTGCACATTTCCCAGACACGTAGTGACACAAGCGTACTGACAAAGGTATTTTGCCAGACAGTAAGCAATACGATGTAATAGACAAATACCCAGCCCCATCGGAAGCAGAAAGCGCTAGAAGATTCGTTTCATTTTGCAATTACTACAGACGTTTTATAAAAAAATTTTACGATTACTCACGTCAAATAAGTAGACTAAAGGCGACAAGTGTTCCAGGTTTACAATTGTGGAATCATAAATTTATGGTTTTGGAAAGTACAAGTTATTAAAACTCTAAAAATTCAAACCCCTGGCTTCAGGTAAAAAAGTTAAGAACCCCCAAATGACAAGTAGACCTAATATGAGAAACGAGAAGGAAAACAATTTTTTAAAAGGCGACAAGGCTTACAATTGCGCAATCATAAATTTGTGTTTTTGGAAAGTACGAGTAAAAAAAAACCTTAACAAAATTCCAACCCCTTGTTACGGGTAATTGTCAACTCATAAATGTAATAACTTCGTTTTAGGAGGTGGGAATCTTATATTTTTTTAAAAAAAATTATTTTTAAGCCGTCGACAAACGTTTTTGTCAAAATAAACTATTTTTAGGAGGTGGACAAAAGATTTTTTTTTAATTTCACGAGATCGGCAAACATTGGCATCTTTTATTTTTTCGAAAAAACGTTTTTAAATTTTGAATTTTAAGTTTTTTTGTTAAAAAATTACATTTTTAATCCGTCGGCAATCGTTTTTGTCAAAATAAATTAAATAATTCTTAAATTTCACGAGATGGGCAAAAAGTGTCATCTTTTATTTGTTCGAAAAATCGATTTTTAAGGGGTGGGCAAACAATTTTTTCTGCAGGTAAATATGATCAAAACTTAAAAGTGGAATATTTTCAAAAGTATTAATATTTTCAAAATTCTAAAAGATGGGCAAACGTGAGCAAACGATTCTCTTGTGATTAAAAAAATTCGAATAAGTCAACTTTTATGTTTTCGAAAATGTTCGAAAATTTTCGAAGATTCCATATTTTCAAAACCAAAGGTGGGAAAAAAATTAAACGATTCAAACGATTACGCTATTCGATTTTCGAGCTGAATAACGGAGATTACCAAAATATTGACTATAACTATTAAAAAAATAACAATAAATACATAAACAGTCAAAACAATAATAATGGCCGACAGGTACAAACCACTTCGGAAAACCAATAAAAAACCTTAAGATAAAAACCCAGTAAAGAATATGGATCAAACTATCAACCTAAACTTCAATCTTTTTGTTTCACTTAAAAAATGAACACACAAATAAATTTTATATGTACATTATTAGTTGATACAGGTGCAGACATCTCTTTAATACAAGAATCTTCAGACTCATTTAACAATGTTAACTATAACAAGAAAGGACAGCTAACTTCGGGCGGAGCCGAAGTTTAAATACCCTTGCAGAATATTCGGTAAATTATATTCTTCAAAATTTATCATATGATGCATTCTTAACACTCATAAAAATCCCAACTTTCTAACTTTAAAAACACCAAAGTTATTGCAATTCCAATCGTTCAGTTATATGCCGGCTATAGGATATAGTCGGCCGATCCCGCCCTTTCCGACTTATATACTGTGTGCAAGGGAAAGAAGGGTGTGTGCAAACTTTCAATTCGATATCTTTAAAACTGAGAAATTAGTTCGCGTAGAAACAGACAGACGGTCAGACGGACAGACGGACATGCTTATATCAACTGAGAAGGTGATCCTGATCAAGAATAAATATACTTAATAGGGTGAGAGATGTCTCCTTCACTGCGTTGCACACTTTTGACCAAAATTATAATACCCTCTGCAAGGGTATACAAATATTACGCAAATATCAGGTGTTGGTGAAGGAACAACCAATTCAAAAGGATTAGTATCAATAGAACTTATCGCAAGCAACTATGCCATATCGCATAATCATAATCAATCAATCCGACATAAGAAATTTCGGCCGACTATATTCTATAGCTCCAATACAAATGAACGATTCCAATTGCCATACGTTTAGTGTTTTTAAAGTTAGGAAGTTGGGATTTTTATGCGTGTTAAGAATGCAAGATATGAATAATTTTGGAGAATATAATTTACAGAGTATTCTGAAAGGGTATTTTAACTTCGGCTCCGCCCGAAGTTAGCTTTCCTTTTTTGTTTTATAGTAGCATCAAATTTTCCTATTTTATGTGGTGGAATTATAGGCATAGTTTTTATGAAAAAATACAAATGTCAACTAGATTTAAAACCAGAAAAAGATTGGTTGATAGTGAGACCAGATAACCTCTATAATACCATTCACATTCCAATAAACCATACACTCGAAAATAATTTGACAATTCTACCAGCAAGTTCTTTCTTGTATATGGATGACCTTATTGTCATCGGTTGTTCAGAAAAACATATGATTAAAAATAGTTTTTAATTTTTGTAGGAAACACAACTTTAAGCTTTACCCAGATAAGTGAACATTTCCCAGACAGGTAGTGACCTTCCTTTGACACAAGTGTACTGACAAAGGTATTTTGCCAGACAGTAAAAAATACGATGTAATAGAAAAATACCCAGCCCCAACGGACGCCGACAGCGCTAGAAGATTCGTTGCATTTTGGAATCACTACAGACGTTTTATTAAACATTTTTCCGATTACTCACGTCACATAACTAGATTATCCTAAAACGAAGTTTATAAGTAGACTAACGGCCACAAGTGTTCCAGGTTTACAATTGTGGAATCATAAATTTATAGTTTTGGAAAGTACAAGTTATAAAAACCCTAAAAATTCAAACCCCTTGCCTCAGGTAAAAAGTTAAGAACCCCCAAATGGCAAGTAGACCTAATATGAGAAACGAGAAGGAAAACAATTTTTTAAAAGGCGATAAGTGTTTGAGGTTTACAATTGCGCAATCATAAATTTGGGGTTTTGAAAAGTACGAGTTAAAAAAACATTTACAAAATTCCAACCCCTTGATTCAGGTACAAATGGTAAGAACCTCCAAATGTCAGGCTAAAAATACTTGTAATATTTAACTACCTGCTAAAATTGTCAAATCATAAATGTAATAACTTCGATTTAGGAGGTATATTTTTATATATTATTTTTTTCGAAAAAATTATTTTTAAGCCGTCGACAAACGTTTTTGTCAAAATAAACTATTTTTAGGAGGTGGGCAAACGATTTTTTTTAATTCGTTAATTTCACGAGATAGGCAAACATTGGCATCTTTTATTTTTGGAAAAAACGATTTTAAAGGGGTGGGCAAACTATTTCTGCTGGTAAATATTATCAATACTTAAAAGTCGAATATTTTCAAAAGTATTAATATTTTCAAAATTTTAAAAGGCAAACGTGTGAATGGAATATAACTTCTCTCAAGCAACTATGCCATATCGCATAATTTGTATACCCTTTCAGAGGGTATTATAATTTTGGTCAAAAGTGTGCAACGCAGTGAAGGAGACATCTCCGACCCTAAAAAGTATATATATTCTTGATCAGGATCACCTCCTGAGTTGATATAAGCATGTCCGTCTGCATGTGCGTCTGTCTATCAGTCTGTCTGTTTCTATGCGAATAGGAGAGACTAGTCCTATTCATAAGGATCGGCCGACTATATTCTAAAGATGCCATGTAACTGATCGATTGGAATTGCCATATTTTTGGTGTTTTTAAAGTTAGGAAATTGGAATTTTTATGAGTGTTAAGAATGCATCATATGAATAATTTTGGAGAATATAATTTAAAGAATATTCTGCAAGCTTTCCTTTCTAGTTTTATAGTAGCATCAAGTTTTCTTGTGATGGAATTATAGGCATAGTTTTCATCAAAAAATACAGTTGTCAGCTAGTGAAGAGTTGTGGCGTCGGGGGAGTTCGTCGTTTGGGGGCAGCTTCGTCGGACGCTGCGGATGTTGCACGTAGCCGGGCAAGCTGTGGAATAGAAGGTGAAAAAACACTCGACGATCGCGTTGCGCAAGAAAAGGAACAAATGAAACGCGTGGGACTTTTCGGGTTATAGCGCGGACCGGCCGGACGATGTATTTCAATAATGAGACAATGAAAGACTAACTTAAGCCTAATTGAGCGCTGCGTTTCAAAGCGCAGTGGAGAGATTCTGGGAGCGGGAAGGCGGGAGAGCCTGGAATCGCAAGCGTCCAGTGCGGGAGAGCGGGAGAGCGGGAGAGCCTGGAGTCGCGAGCATCCAGTGCGGGCGAGTAGGCATTCGCTACGAGGGAAGCGCGGGCAGTTTAAAAGAGGGGAGAGCGGCGTAAACATTCCGCCCCCCTTGCAATCGCTAGCGTTGCAAAAGAAAAAGAAACCACTCCTGTCGTCTAGGATTGACTGCAGGCGGCGGACAGGATCCACCCGAATGCCGTCCTCTGGGCCATTGGGAGTCCCTCTTCGACCAACTGGAAGCCCGGTCGGATGCCGAGCGCCTTGCCGGGGCCAGCGCTTGGAAAGTTGGCGGATTCTGCCGGCGCGAACGCTGCTGAGTAGCCGACGGCAGGGGACGCTCGTGCATATGGAGGAGCGTGTGGTTCTTCGAGTTGCACGCGTTAAGTTTGTCGCCACTGCGACAACTCCCGTCGGAGTGCTCGTGGGCGAGACAATTTGAGCAGTACTTATTGATGAGCACTGCCCGAAGCCGCTTCTTGGTGCTCAGCTTTAGGAACCTCTGGCACTTCCGAAGCGGATGGATTCCACGGCAGACTCGGCATCGGTAGGAATGTGTACCTCGAGTACGTCTGCTATCCAATGCCTGAGCGCTGCGTGGACGAGGAACCATTTGCGGTCGGGGACTGCCACTTGTTACGCTTGTGGAGCCCTTTGAGATACTCCTCTTTCCATCGAGCTTGGAATTGTTGATGGAGCGCCTTTAAGTGTTGCCACCGATTATCAATGGACTTGGATTCCCCTTTCAATTCGGGTTCCACTATGGACAGAAGAGGTTCGCCGACTAGAAAATGCCCTGGTGTCAACGCTAAGAGATCAGTGGGATCTTCAGACATAGGAGATAGCGGTCTGGAATCTATACAGACTTCAATTTTCGCTAAGAGGGTTGAAAGCTCTTCAAAAGTGTACTTTCGAGTAGCGGTGGACTTGTAAAACAAGGTTTTGAAGCTTTTGACACCCGCTTCCCATAGGCCTCCCATATGGGGTGCCCCAGGAGGAATGAATTGCCAGTTTTCCCATTGTCGGACTGTACTTGACGGGGACAACCTCTTCTGGATACGAACCGAGCGAAAGCGGCGAGAAATTTCTCGGTCGTCAGATCGGATGTAGGCTCTAGATGGATGGCCTTTGTAGAGAAACACACGAAAACCAACACATACCCTTTTGTGATTAGGCAAGCTCTACCTGTGTAATTTTTTATATCGAAAGGGCCAGCGTAGTCCATGCATGTGTACGTGAATGGCCGGGAAAAAGAAACTCGCTCTTTCGGAAAACTTCCCATCATCTGAACTTGCAATCGCTTCTTATGGATAACGCAGACCTTGCAGGAGTTAATAACGGCCTTTACCAAATTCTTTTATTTCGTAACCCAGTATCTTGACCGGGTGAGACGTACGACTAACTGGTTACCTCCATGCAACGTTATGAGATGCGTAAAGTTTACCAACAGTCGAGAGAGTGCACATTCGTACGGGAGGATTATAGGATTTCGTTCATCATATCGCCAATTTTCGGAGGCCGTTATTCGGCCACACGCCCTTATAAGCCCTTTCTCATCTAGAAAGGGGTTCAAGGAGAGTGTTAGAGCGTTCTAATAAAAGACGTCTACATTTGTTGAGTTATAATTTCAAACTGTTTTTATTTCATGAAGTTTCTTAACAAGTAACATTGGTGTGATTCGTATTCTATTCTTATCTATGGCCTACGCAGAGACCGTATCTGTTTTGCCCTGGGCGGGGGAGCTATATTTTGACCCCCGCACAAGTCCTTTGTGTAGTGTAGGAAACATTTTTAAGTGATTATATTTGGAGGCTCAAGTGGTCTGCACTTACAGATTACAAGTGCAAACAACTGTTCCCTCGCATGGTTTAGGTAACAGATCGTAAATTCTGGCTCTGGATCGATTTACAATTTGACATGCACGAGCTCATAAAATCTTATAATTGGGATTATTATCTTATTTCTAATAACCCACGGAGTGTCTTGTTTACCCCTAAATTGGGAAAACATTCTTAAGTGCGATAAGGGAGATCACAACTACCCTGATAGCACTTATGTGTACTCAAAGACATTTTGTGACCGTTCCGCAGGAGGTCATTTTACATGTTGTGTGTATATCTTGTTTTATACAAGTGCCTGCTATACTTATATTTAGACGTGTTCATGTTTGAACAGAGAGGATGGAACTTGTCGCGGATACAGGACGCTTTTGACTCAAGCAGCGATATTCATTAGGAAAAACTCTGCGCTGATGTTCCACTCGGAATTCTGGGCGGAAGGAAACCCATCTGGGAATTCGGACTTGATCTAGGACTGAGTAGCTTTGAAGGAAATCACGCCAATTTTGGCACAGTTCAACTGGAAGTTCATCATCCCACCCTAGATCATGCAGCCAGATCTCCTGCATGAAAATCTTGGCACAGACCACGAAAGGAGCGAGCCAGCCTGCTGGATCAAACAGCTTCGCAATTTGGGAGAGAACATGCCGTTTTGTGAGTGTAGCTTTGGTGGATAGGTCGGGGAGGGCGAAGAAAAACTCATCGAATGTTGCTTTCCAACGGACTCCGAGAGTTTTCGCCGTGCTTTCCGTATCTATTTCGAGGAAATCGGCATTTAAAAGATGATCGGTTCCGATATGAGCCAGAACTTCTTTGTGGTTGGAGGTCCATTTCCTCAATGGAAAACCAGCCGAATCGAGGGCACTCTGCAACTCGCGAATGGTGAGGTGAGCCTCTTCTGCCGAGTCAGCTCCCGAAAGGACATCATCGACATAGATGAAACCACGAATAACTTTACTCGCCCTCGGATGGGTAAGTTGCACGTCGGTCGCCAGCTGTTGCAGTACCCGAATTGCCAGGAACGGTGCACAATTACCCCAAACGTAACAGTTTTTAGCTCAAAATCTCGAATGTATCCTACCCTATCGCGGAATAAGATACGTTGGAACGCTGTCTGCTTCGGATCTACCCAAATCTGCCGGTACAATTTCTCGATGTCAGCACTATACTCAAATCGGAAATATCGCCACTTCAGGATCTGGATGGTTAGATCGGACTGTAGGACCGGGCCAGCATGAAGGATATCATTTAAGCTGACCCTATTGTCTGAAGGACTGGAGGCGTTGAATACCACTCGAAGTTTGGTGGTCATACTCTCCGGTTTTAACACTGCGTAGTGTGGCAGGTAGTAACATGCTGAATCGTGGGTAGGAAGGACTTCTCTCATGTGATTGAGGTCGAGATATTCTTGAATAACTGAGTCGTACTTGGATTTTAACGTACTGTCCCTTTTTAGCCGCTGCTCGTTTCTTAAGAATTGAGCCAGCGCCTGGGATCTGGAATGTCCTAGGGAGCAATTAATGTTCCTAGGATCTCGAAAAGGAAGACTCACAACATACCTGCCGGTCTCGGCTTTTGTGGTGGTCCGAAGGAAATTGTCCTCACAAATCACGTCGGATTCTTTTGCCACTTTTACTGGCAGATCCTCCACCTTCCAGAATTTGGTGAGGAGTTTATCGAGAGACGCTTCATACGTGTGTGCAACTTGCGTGGAAAAGGATGATTTTTGATCATGCCTCGGAGCGGGTATTGGTCCTGTTAGAATCCAGCCGAAAATGGTCTCTTGACCGAGAAGCGAGCCACAGATTTTCGCTCGGGTACCGCTTAGTAGAATGGATGGAAGTATATCGGCCCCGATTAGAATATCTATTTGTGCGCTCTCATAAAACTTTGGATCCGCTAGTGGAAGTTCGGGAAGGTCTCTCAGGAAATGTTGCGGAAGCGGACATGAAGGAAGATTTCCGGCTAATTGTGGAAGCACGTAGGCAGTGGTGTTTAACTGCAAACTAGGCCGGGTCGGAGAACGGATCTTGAATTGACAGATCTTTTTGGTCTCAGCGGAGACCGTTTGATTAAGTCCTGAGACCTGTGCTCGGATAACCTGGAACAGCAGTTTAATCAGGTTGAAAAGGCGGTCAGTGATGAAGGTCGCCTCAGATCCGGAGTCTATTATGGCTCGCGCTTGGAAATTGGAACCTCGATGGCATATATTAATTATAGCGGTGCCTAGGAGGACTGACCTAGTGCCTGACGCAAAATAATTCTGAAGCGTTAACTGCGTGCCACTGGCAGCCGAGGGACCGAGCGTATTTCGTCTGGATCTGGGCGTTGGCGTTGGATTTGCGCGTGCTGGGGATGGGCTGCCTCGGTGTAGGAGGGTGTGATGGCGGCCGCGGCACGTGAAGCAGTTATGTGCGCTTTCGCAGTCGCGCAACTGATGTGTCCGCGCAAAGCAGTTCAAACACAGCTGTTTTCTTTTTATATATGCGATGCGTTGGTCGACCGTCATCTGGAGAAATTTGGCGCATGTGCGTACAGGATGGTTCTCTCTATTACAGAGATCGCACCTTCTAGGTTGCCTAGGTTTTAACACTGCGTAGTGTGGCAGGTAGTAACATGCTGAATCGTGGGTAGGAAGGACTTCTCTCATGTGATTGAGGTCGAGATATTCTTGAATAACTGAGTCGTACTTGGATTTTAACGTACTGTCCCTTTTTAGCCGCTGCTCGTTTCTTAAGAATTGAGCCAGCGCCTGAGATCTGGAATGTCCTAGGGAGCAATTAATGTTCCTAGGATCTCGAAAAGGAAGACTCACAACATACCTGCCGGTCTCGGCTTTTGTGGTGGTCCGAAGGAAATTGTCCTCACAAATCACGTCGGATTCTTTTGCCACTTTTACTGGCAGATCCTCCACCTTCCAGAATTTGGTGAGGAGTTTATCGAGAGACGCTTCATACGTGTGTGCAACTTGCGTGGAAAAGGATGATTTTTGATCATGCCTCGGAGCGGGTATTGGTCCTGTTAGAATCCAGCCGAAAATGGTCTCTTGACCGAGAAGCGAGCCACAGATTTTCGCTCGGGTACCGCTTAGTAGAATGGATGGAAGTATATCGGCCCCGATTAGAATATCTATTTGTGCGCTCTCATAAAACTTTGGATCCGCTAGTGGAAGTTCGGGAAGGTCTCTCAGGAAATGTTGCGGAAGCGGACATGAAGGAAGATTTCCGGCTAATTGTGGAAGCACGTAGGCAGTGGTGTTTAACTGCAAACTAGGCCGGGTCGGAGAACGGATCTTGAATTGACAGATCTTTTTGGTCTCAGCGGAGACCGTTTGATTAAGTCCTGAGACCTGTGCTCGGATAACCTGGAACAGCAGTTTAATCAGGTTGAAAAGGCGGTCAGTGATGAAGGTCGCCTCAGATCCGGAGTCTATTATGGCTCGCGCTTGGAAATTGGAACCTCGATGGCATATATTAATTATAGCGGTGCCTAGGAGGACTGACCTAGTGCCTGACGCAAAATAATTCTGAAGCGTTAACTGCGTGCCACTGGCAGCCGAGGGACCGAGCGTATTTCGTCTGGATCTGGGCGTTGGCGTTGGATTTGCGCGTGCTGGGGATGGGCTGCCTCGGTGTAGGAGGGTGTGATGGCGGCCGCGGCACGTGAAGCAGTTATGTGCGCTTTCGCAGTCGCGCAACTGATGTGTCCGCGCAAAGCAGTTCAAACACAGCTGTTTTCTTTTTATATATGCGATGCGTTGGTCGACCGTCATCTGGAGAAATTTGGCGCATGTGCGTACAGGATGGTTCTCTCTATTACAGAGATCGCACCCTCTTGGTTGCCTAGGTGCTACCCTTGTCTCATATGAATTTATTCTTCGAGACGCCGAGTTGGAAGTGGATGCCTTGGGCTAAGTCTGACTAGAACCTGATGGTCGAACATCATCTATGGCTTCTAGTGTCCTGTGACGCTCCGTTAGGAAAACGTTCAGCTCGTGCCACGTAGGGATCTCGGCTTTGTTATGAAGGGACTGCTCCCATAGGGAAAGCGTAAGCTTTGGGAGTTTGGACGAGCACATATACACCAAGAGGCAATCCCAAGTTTCGACCTGAATACCGGACATTTCTAGTGCAGTAAGACAATCCTGGATGGTACTTTGAAGTTCTTTCAAAGCTGACCCAGACTCCAGTGTGACGGACGGTACATTGAAAAGTATCTTTATTTGACTGTTTACTAACAATCGCTTGTTTTCGAAACGCTCAGTGAGGTTATTTGAAACTATATTGTGAGCGTCGCCACTCGTTTTAGCATTAAGGTGAAATAATTTTTCAACAGGAGTGAGTCTGGGATTGTTGATATAAATTGCCGTGAATAGATCCCTAAAGGTTGGCCAACGAAGATAGTCGCCGGTAAAAACTTCGGTATCGCATGGCGGAAGCCGGCAGCCTGACGGAATGTATGTCTGAGAAGGATCAGCTGGCGTTGGGGAAGGTTGCGGAAGTTGCGGAGTTTGCGCTATCATATCTGCTATCTGGGCGCCGCACCTTTCGTACGCGCTGTAGCAATAACCGTACTTTGCCTTGAGGGCTGGCAAGCTGTCAGCTGCACCTTCTCCGGCTGCTACAAGGCATACGGTACAGGCATCGTATTCTTTTTTGATGCGGACCCATACCTCTCGGATTTCGCCTCGGCGAATATTGAGGACGGATAACGTAGGAGGGACCGCCGAGGGAATATTTATTCGCGATTCCAATTCGGACAGTCGATCCGAAACTTCAATAAACTGGCTCATAGCGAGGTCGGCAGCCAATGCAACCATTTTTGTGCTGGCTCGCGTGGTTCTTTCGATGGAAGAAGGAGAATTTTCGGGATGTGGCGTCTTGACCTTTTTAGGTGTGGGCGTCCTTACCGTAATTTTTGGTATTTTCGGTGATGGAACAGGGGATGGATAGCTCCACTTCAAGACCACATCTAGCTTGAAGCCGTTGTCGCACTTCGACCGAATTGTCGCCGTGCAGATGCTCTCGTCGCCGACGGTCGTAGGAACGCGGACGCCAGTGATGCGTCGATGCAGGTCGTCGGCATACACGAGTCGATGAGGGCGGCCGTGTCGAAGGTCTTCAGCCCGGTCTCCAAAGTGACCATGGCCGTCGGCAGGACATTGACGCTGTGCCGTTGAAGGATGGACGCAAGTGACGGAGCCGGTGCCGAGGAGGCTGAGCGAGGCGGAGAGGCAAGCGTTCTGCGAGTTGGCAGATCTTGCCGGCGCGAGCGCTGTTGAGAAGCGGCGGATGCCGAGCGCCTTGCCGGGGCTAGCGCTTGGCGAGTTGGCGGATTCTGCCGGCGCGAACGCTGTTGAGTAGCCGACGGCAGGGGACGCTCGTGCATATGGAGGAGCGTGTTGTGCTTCCCGTTGCACGTTTTACATTTGTCGCCACTGCGACAACTCCCATCGGAGTGCTCGTGGGCGAGACAATTTGAGCAGTACTTATTAATAAGCACTGCCCGAAGCCGAAGAGATCAGTGGGATCTTCCGACATAGGAGATAGCGGTCGGGAGTTAAGACAAGCTTCAATTTTCGCTAGGAGGGTTGAAAGTTCTTCAAAAGTGTACTTTCGAGTAGCGGTGGACTTGTAAAACAAGGTTTTGAAGCTTTTGACGCCCGCTTCCCACAGGCCTCCCATATGGGGTGCCCCGGATGAATGAATTGCCAGTTGAGCTGCTGATGGCTATACGCATCAGTCACAGACTCTTTTACGGCTTGTGGAAAATCTCGTGAGAGCAGGGTGGCAGCGCCGACAAAGGTTTTCCCATTGTCGGACTGCACTTGACGGGGACAACCTCTTCTGCATACGAACCGAGCGAAAGCGGCGAGAAATTTCTCGGTCGTCAGATCGATCACTCAATTACCTCAATTCGGCTGCGTGCGGACGTGTTTTATTAACGCTCCGGAAAAACAATTAGCCAATCAGTCGAAAACGTTCGAAAAAATTAATAAGCGCTAGGTATTGCGTTCCGCGATGCAAATCGCATATCGTAAACTAAAGTTTTAATTAATTAAATAATTAATCTTTACGCACTAACTATAAACAAATGAGTAAGAACGTGGATCATCGCACTCAACGACAAAAACAACAAGACGAATCCCGTGATAAAATTCAGAGAGAACAAGACAAACCTCGTCTCTCTTTGGCCCGTAACAACGCCTATTTTACGGTGACGAGTAATACTCTAGAACCGAAAGTGCTTGAAGGTGCAAGTTTACTGACCGCCGAAAACCAGAGAGCTAACTCTTGCTCTCCCGCCCTGCTCTTCACCGCTTGAACTCCAACAGAGCTTCTGCCGCCTAGCGCAACAACAACAGAAACTACTACGACTACTACAACGCTCTCTGTCGCCAACAATGCAATAACGACTCCACCCTCTTCTTGTGCTGCGGGTAAAGCAACAACACAACCAAGTGCAAAAATCGGTGCAAACGGCAAAAACAAAGCTACGGTAGAAGAAATGACAATTCTGCAAGCGGGTTCGACCATGCAGACAGGCATGGATCGCTACATTAATATCTCCAAGCGCAAGCTAACACGCCAAAAAAACTCGGACGGCAATAAGCCCAAAATAAATCGTTCCAACAAAGGCCCTGTAAATCCCGGGCCATTAGATGAAAATAGATTTTCCATTCTGGCGGAGCCTGAAACAGAGTCTGAACAATTAGCCCCAAGGAAACTAAAGCCCCCACCTATTTTTATTCGGGAGAAGATTGTAACGAACACACTCATCGAGCGTTGTCCCACCTAACATGCTCTGTCTACATTTTTGACCTGCTTACTCAGGGAGAATGGGGTGGGTTTGTGTTAAGAGAGAACAAGATGTGTTACAGAACTAACAGTAGTAGACAGAGAAACGATAGCAAAAAAAAAATGACCAGCTCTATAGCTAAATACGGACAAAGACAGTGCACCTATCGAAGATTGAGGACCAGATGTTATTGGCCTCGTTCTATACCCACCCTACCATGTGAAATCTAATTAGATTCCACCCATAAATAACTATTGCTCTACATACCCATAAGTGCCCTCCAAGAAGTTACCATTTAATTCATCTTAAACATTATTTCATTTAACAAAATCAAGTCTAGGTTCATGTTTCTTAAATACTAATGTTCCTAACGCTATGTCCTAAAATCTAGAAATCGGTATTCGTTTTGTTTATGTCTATATGTGTGTAATTATATTTTACTAGGTTATAAAGAAATTAAGAAATAAATTTAGTTTTACGTCAATGAATGTTTTATGGGACTACATCATGTCCCTATTTCTTACTAATATGAATATATTTAAATTATATAGATATTTATATGGGGTCTCTATTTAATATAACTTTCTTATTCAAAAAATAGCAACAGCTCTTAGGCTGTGATTACATTAAATTTACGAGATAAATTTATATGTATAATATAAAGTATAAAAAGGAGTGTGCAGACTCACAAGAAAATAGGAATGTTGACGGCTATGCCGTACTTACGCAGAGTCCAACGTTGTCCTCAGTCCTGATGACTGTTGAAGCGTTGCTGTAGACTTTATAAATGTGGATAAATGTTATGTCAAAACTGCACACAAAGTTTTACACTATAATAGGGGTCGAAAAGTTAATCAGTAAAATATTCTTAAATAAATACAAAAGAAAAGGCAACTAAATCTACGATACTCAGAACTATTCTCGCAAACAAGCTTATTTAATGCTCTCCTTAGCGAGTTGATTCGCAGAAATCCAATTGAGGTGCGCAGCTGGACAGGCTTGAACGTGTCGCAATGCTCCCACACGTTTGGTGCACACAACCACTACTCTTGGTGGAAATGAAATTTGACCTGCAGCTTCTTGATAAGTCCGGGAAAGAATTTCCGAAGGTAGAAAATACACGTTCTGCAGAGGACGGCGACTGTTTTTCTTCTGATCTCGGGAAAACTCCTGTCGGTGCCAGCAGTGAGGCAAAGAGGCGACGCGATCCGCAGCAAAATAATAGGCGGAGCGATCAGCAGCAAATATTAGGCGAAGCGATCCGCAACGAGGCAAATAGGTGGTGTGATCAGCAGTACAATATTAGGCGAAGCGATCCGCAACGAGGCAATAGGCGGTGCGATTGGCAGCAAAATATTAGGCGAAGCAATCCGCAACGTGACAATAGGAGCTGCGACACGCGGTTCCAAGAAATGCGTTCGTTGCGCACGCCGAAATTCTGCGAACTCGCATACGCACAAGAGAATCAGGTAACCAGGAATTGCAAGCGGGCGCCTGGCCGATAGCCGTGCTTAAGGCCGGGCCTTGAAAAGATATCCTCGTGTTCCAACTATGTAAGTCCTGGGAACCACGAAGAAGACACCAGACTAATTCCTACGAAAACGCAATTAAAATTTGCCGACTTCGGGTCCTAATAAGCTTACCAGTAAAATATGATAATATTCACTTATAAAAATAGCAATTACTTTTAAGAAATAGTCGGCACGTTTTTAGGATGAACTGAGATATTAATTTCAAGAGCGTACGACTGTCTTCGGGAAAAGTTTCCAGAAAAGAGAAGGATGCAGCCGGAAACAACTCTAATGAAGTGTGGACCTAGTGAGTGCCAAATCCATAGGCGGGATTTTCGTTCCAGTATTTTATTGATAATCTGGTATTTTGTCAAAATCTGATCCTCACGTTGCCAGACTGGTGATATTGGCTTAAAGTAGCAAAAAGGGTTTTCAATTTTCACTGGCTCCCACAAGATCTTGAATGCCCTAGTCAACAAAATGGTTGAGCTTGTCGGAAAAGATAACTTTCATGTTATTCCGCTTATGAAAGGGAATATAAGCGAAACTAAACTCCAAACCAAAACCGAAGACGATTTCCGAGCAGTGTCGAAGTACTTAAACGATGCCAAAAAGAACTACTACACGTACCAGCTGAAAAGTTGGAAAGGTTTGCAAGTTGTGCTTAAGGGAATAGAACCCGATGTGACCTCCTGCGAAATTACAGAGGCCTTAAAAGAAAACGGTTTTTGCGCAAAAAATATTATAAACATTATGAACAAAAACAAGAAGCCGCAACCACTCTTCAAGGTCGAGCTGGAGCTAGACAGCAAAACATTGAAAAAAAACGCAGTGCACCCGATCTACAAGTTGCAGTACCTTCTGCACCGTAGGATCACAGTGGAAGAGCCGCACAAACGGACCGGGCCAGTGCAATGCACAAACTGCCAGGAATACGGTCATATCAGGGCTTACTGCACCCTCAGGTCAGTATGTGTAGCTTGTGGAAACTGCCACGGCTCCGAACCCTGCCCTGCCAACAAGGAAGACTCTCTCACTAAAAGTATGTAAACTGCCAAAGGAAACCACACAGCTAACTACAGAGGCTGTCCAGTCTACAAGGCGATGAAAAGTCGGATGCAACGAGCAACAACGGCACGCTCCCTGAACACACAAAACACTTACATGAGATCACAAACGACACCGGAAGTTTTCTTCGCAAAAGCAGCCAGATCATCATTTGGCCCTTCAATTACCACCAACGGAATTTCTTACGCCAGTGCTCTAAGATCAGGCACAGCTCACATAGAGCCGAAAATTGATAACATCCAGCAGATCATGGGATAGCCACAAAGTAACATGGAATCTATGATGATTACTTTGCAACAAAATATGATGGAATTTATGTCCTTCATGAAAACCACCATGCAAACCCTTATGCAAAACCAAAATATCTTACTTCAAATACTTGCAGCTCAGCAGTCCAAATAAACCATGCCTAGCCTTCGAATAACTCTGTGGAACGCCAATGGTGTTTCACGGCATAAACCTGAAATAACTCAATTTCTGAACGAAAACCACATCGACGTTATGTTGCTGGCAGAAACGCATCTCACCAGCAACCTTTCAAATACGGGGATACACGTTCTATGGCACCGATCATCCAGATGGTAAAGCGCATGGCAGAACTGGAATTTTAATAAGAGACCGCGTCAAACACCACTTTCACCAACGGTTTGCTAAAAATCATCTGCAAGCTACATCGATAAAATTACAGTTGGGCAACTGCAACCTTGCCATTGCCGCTGTCTACTGCCCACCCCGCTTTACAGTCTCCGAAGACCAATTCATGGACTTCTACAATTCGCTTGGAGAGCGATTCATAGCAGCAGGAGATTACAACGCCAAGCACATGCACTGGGGATCCCGCCTTGTGACCCCCAAAGGAAGGCAACTATATAATGCACTCATTAAAACATGCAACAAACTGGACTACGTTTCACCAGGCAGCCCTACATACTGGCCTACAGATCCTAGAAAACTACCTGATTTAATTGATTTTGCTGTGGCAAAAAACATCTCTCGCAATCTTATATCTGCAAAATCGCTTTTGGATCTATCACCGGACCACTCACCAGTGCTATTAACTCTTCTTCAAAGCCCGGAATTAATCGAGCACCCTCGCAGGCTGACGTCGCATCGAACCAACTGGCTGAAGTTCAAAAAGTACGTAAGTTCCCACATTGAACTAACTCCACAGCTCAACATCAAGGAGGACATCGACTGCTACGCCGATGCACTGGAGTCTGTACTCGTCGCAGCAGCCAAAGTCTCAACACCGCAAGGAAGGGATGGGCACACACACCAACACAAAACTAACCATGAAATCGAACAGCTTGTTCTGGAGAAAAGACGTTTGAGACGTACTTGGCAAACCAGCAGATCGCCATCCTCAAAACAAAGTCTTAAAGAAGCTGGTCGCAGACTTACCAGGGCTCTAAGGCAAGAAGAAGAAAAAGCACAACGCCAGTACATTGAGAAACTTTCACCCACAAGCACAAAGCATCCCTTGTGGAGGGCCCACCCAAATCTAAGTGCGCCGGCCGAAACAGAAATCCCCATAAGAGACTCTTCAGGCAGCTGGGCCAGAAGCGACAAAGACAGAGCTTGTACATTTGCTTTACACCTTCGAAATGTTTTTCAGCCAAACCCTGCAACTAATTCATTCGCACTACCGTCGCCGTTAATTCGAATTGAATCTGAGACGGAGCCAATTCAGTTTCAACCAAATGAAATTGCAAAAGTAATCAGCGAGCAATTGAAACCAAAAAAGGCCCCAAGCGGTGATCAAATAACTCCCAAAATGTTAATCGAACTTCCAAACTGTGCAGTTGAGGTTATTTGTAAACTCTTCAGCGGGATTACACGACTTGGCTATTTCCCAAAAAAATGGAAAAAATCCCAAAGCCAGGGAAAGATCACACAATACCAGCTTCGTACAGACCGATAAGTTTACTCTCGTGTCTGTCAAAACTGCTCGAAAAATGCCTTTTGACGCGCATCCATATCTGAAAGAGCACAACGTTATTCCACCACATCAATGTGGCTTTCGAGAAAGCCATGGAACAATAGAGCAAGTCAACAGATTAACAACAGAAATAAGGTCTGCATTCGAGCTTCGGGAATTCTGCAGTGCGGTATTCCTTGACGTTGCACAGGCTTTCGACCGAGTCTGGCTTGATGGCCTTATCCATAAAATCAGAACGATCCTGCCGAGAAACACTCACAGGATACTTGAATCGTACCTTTACAACAGAGCCTTCGCCGTGAGATGCAACACCACAACATCCGATGACTACGCTATAGAGGCTGGAGTTCCCCAAGGTAGCGCCCTTGGTCCAACTCTATTTCTCCTCTACACCGCTGATATTCCCACGAACGACCGGCTAACTACTTCTACATTCGCAGACGATACCGCGATCATAAGTCGGTCCAAATGCCCAACTCAGGCAACAGCACTACTAGCTGATCATCTTGTTGTAGTGGAGAGGTGGTTATCAGACTGGCGTATAAAAACAAATGCGCAAAAGTGTAACCACATAACGTTTACTCTTAACAGACAAACGTGCCCCCCGCTAACCCTGAACAACACGCCACTTCCACAAGCTGACGTTGTAACGTACCTTGGCATCCACCTAGACAGGAGACTTACATGGCGGAGACATATCGAATCTAAGAAAATTCCCCTAAAACTAAAATCAAACAGTCTCCATTGGCTTATAAACGCGCGCTCCCCCCTCTGCCTGGACTTCAAGGTCCAACACTTAAGCCAGTCTGGACCTACGGCTCCCAATTGTGGGGAAACGCGAGCAGCAGCAACATCGACATTATTCAGCGAGCACAATCAAAAATCCTGAGAACTATCACTGGGCACCTTGGTATGTTCGGAACGACAACATCCACAGAGATCTTGGCATTCTACCCGTAAAAGATGAAATATCAAAACAAAAAGCGTCCTCCCACACCAAGCTAACTTCTCATCCAAACCAGCTCGCAATGTGCTTCCAGCTCAGCAATAGTTATTAGAGCCCCTAAATTTTCGCGCCAGTCACCTTGACTGTCAGATAGTTTTTTAATTTAAGATTCTATATACTTATTGTTAGTCTCAA